>SRSE01000455.1:0-560000 GCA_005024645.1 Planiliza haematocheilus | reverse complement strand
AAACCTTGCGAAATATAAGCTAACCAAATGCTGCTGGCTTGCATCAGCTAACTAAACAAAGAAATATTGCTACCAACCAACATGAAGACATCAGATACCTGGCCTAGTCAACAGCAGTATGCAGCATATCATTGGGGTTTTCAAGTGGGCACCTGTCTTCACCATTGTTTCCTTAAGTTAGGCCCACAACACCTCAAGAAGGCTTAACAGTGACTTCAAGTCTCCACACTGCCGCTGCAAAATCCTGTTGTTCTCACCATTCTGTGACCATCAACAATTAACATGTCAGTCATTTAGCCTACTCCTTTACTCCTTTTATGAATCACTAAAGTTACCTTTGCATTACAGCCTTACCTCTGCCCGGGACATGTTGCATCCTTTGACTTTTTCTGTGTATGCCAGCCCAGCGCACTCAGAAGAACAATCGCAGATTTTGCCACAAATCCACGGCAGCCCACTTCTACCGGGCGGACATGAGCCCTCCATCCATTCTGCTCTGTGTCTGCTGCTAACTCTGCATACTCTCTTACGCTCGTTATAGCCTCTTCAACTCTATCTTCCCACGGGACAGTGAGCTCTATGAAATAGAGTATTTTCTCTGGCTCAGAGCACAACAGCAGATCTGGCGGTAGTTAGTAGTGATGTTACGAGACGTGCCGAGGCTTCGAAGCGTGCCGTGTGTCGAGTAATGAGGCGGGGTTTACGCGAAGCGTCGAGGCTTGCTTCATTTAGGGGAGGAGCCAAAAATAATGACGCCAAGCCTCGCAGCCCGGCTGTACCACGTGACTGGTTCGAGATACGGTTCAATTTTCCGCGAGGTTTGAAAGCAATATCAAAGTCCTTCTAAGGCAATATAATACAATATAAGTGTCTCTGGCAATATGAACCAGTGACGGGCAATCGAGGCTTTGTTGAAGCCTCGACATGTGATTCAAAAGTTCATTACTCCAAGCTTCAATGACACAGTGCTCTAGTAGGACATCTAGTGGATGGGACATGATTTGTCATGCACATTATTCGACTACATTTCATGAATATGTGGTTTAAAGTGTAAATGTGTGTAAAGTGTTTTTTTTAGAAATGTGTGTATATAACAATAAAATAAACAATAAAGAACAAAGGGGAATCAATCCCTTGTTTCGCTAAGGTAAGGCTGGTGATTTCACAGTGTACCACGAACCTCATCAGTGATCCACCGTTGTCGGTGGACCATTTTGATTACGTCACTACTACACTCTCTGAACCTTTGCTAATTTGCGCCAATGTTTAAGTTTCAGCGCTTACATCAACTGTTTTCATTTGCTCTTGGTATCATGGTTTAGTAGTATTAGAGAATATTTGTACTGAATGCAACAGTGTCAAACCAAATCTTTCTTGACTCAGTCATTATTTGCTTCGAAGACTCATCTCATCTCTCCCGAAGAGCCGAGACAACCAAACCAGTGACTGGGTTTCTGAATGAAGCAGTGAAATGGTTCATATGTCACAAAGCATGTGATTTGTCCAAACCAAAACTATACACGCACTTCTGACTATATGTCTATATCTTATCTGTATCTCTCTGTCTTATCTATAACGCTATTTAGAACTATCTATGTAACTATGTCTATCTATCAGTATAGTGTTGTCTAACTATGTAACTAATTCTATTTCTCTCTGAATCTTACGATCTATCTCGACAGAATACGCAACTAACTCCAACAAACCAGCCTACTATGCAAAGAAACATTCAAATGAGCACCACTAAATAGGGATAATGTATCCGGGATATCCCTGAATACACTCGATCCCACCAGGTGATTCACATGACAAACAAGGGTAACAGTAACTTTAACTCCGTCTCTCTCTTTTTCTGTCTCATATGATCTGGTTCTGCTCAAGGTTTCTTCCTGTTAATAAGAGTTTTTCTTGGTACTTCCTCTGGGGTTCTGGAAGGAGTCTTGAGACAATTTGTATGGTCATCGTCTCTTTATAAAAAAAACAAACAACTGCACTGAACAGAAGTAAATGTAACTGAAAATAAGACATCCATGATGAATCAGAGATAGAGATCCACTATAAGAAGTTTTAAATGTTTACTTAATTTTTAGTTACTTCTCTTCCTGCTGGTCTCTAAAAACCTTTCATACATGTTGTGTCTTTACTTCTTGCCTATGTTTAAAATGTCTGTAACTGTGTTTGTACAGCTTTTTTAAATTTAAAAGATTAAAAGTTGAATTTAATGACAGAGAAGAGGCTACATGGTTTAACAACAACCTCAAACACCACAGTCATTCTATCTGTTCTAACAAAACACAAAAAAAAGAGCGTAAAGGACGAAATCAACTTTCCTAAAACATTTCCTGGAGCACATTCACAGGTGAGACAAAGAACCAGGAAGTAAACGGCTTTAACTCTGGAAAGTACATCAGTCCAATCAGTCTGTCAGACAGAATATATGAAGATAAGAGTTTATGAACACACTGAATCACTGTTAGGTTGACCTTTAAGCTTTCACATATTTTATTGCCATAATTAAGCTTCAGTTCAGTTTGAACACAAACACGTTTGAAGGACACAGAGGTGTTTGACAGTTAAATCTAATCAGTATTTCTTACAATCTAAAATTTTCTTACTCTTTTTGTGAAGTTGCTGTCAGAGGTGGTTACACTGGCCAAAGAAGGAATGCTCATTCTGCCTCGTATGACGTTGCTGACTGAGTTGAGGAAGCTGGACTTTTCAGATCTGCCTGGTCCGTACAGAAGAACTCTGAGCTGTCATTGTTTACAGGTTGGTACTCCCTCATATACTGGAGATCAAACTAAATAAAACCAAAACCAGCCAAAATGTTTTGTACATGCTGTTCATATATAGGACTGTTAATTTGCCTTTTGTGGTAGACGTGGTTACCCAGTCCTGCTCAGCAGTTCTCCTCCCAGACTCAGTACAGTCTGGGCTAAGCCCTGATTTCCCTTCCTGAGCTGCCATACGGTTTGTCAGAATCTCTTAGAGCCCAAACGAAAGTCCTTCTCCATAGCCTCTCTCCAAACTCTTTCCACATCTGAGTTTCTGCTTCTGAGACTGCAGAAGCTGCAGCCCTTCTGGTCTCCTGATACCTGCCTGCTGTTACAGCATGGAGGCGTGAGTGTGAGTAAAAATAGTACAAGTAACCTCAAGAAATACCCGGAGAGAGTGTTTCTTGAGGTTACTTGTACTATTTTTTGGCTAAATGACCTCTTGGCAGGGAAGATGACGGATGATGGCGCAAGCAAATCTAAACAACGTTGGATTTCGCCGGCATTTCAGAAGCTTGTCAGCAAAATCCCTGTTCAATCAAGGGATGAGGCAAAAACGAATCTCTAATGATATAGTCCTATTGTTAAGGTATAAACAGATTTCCACAGTTAATTAATCTAAGATGAGACACTACAAGTGGTGTTAGAGGTAATCATTATTTTTTTTTTTTTTAAATTTAAGTCAGTTGTGTTTGCAGAGGGATTTTCATGGTTGTTACATCTCAGAATACTTAAACAGTTAAGTAAAATAATAAGTAATACATCTCTTTGTGTTACTCCTATTTCAGGATAGGACATATGCTCAGGTACTATACTATTGAAATAGTGTAAACTATGAACTACCAATAACATGTTTAATTTCATGGAAATGTAACTTTAAAAAAAAAAATCTTTGTGTGGCCACACTTTGTAACTCAGGAGCTAATAAATGAGACATAGAAAAAGAGTTTGTGTCATGTCGTGTAAAGGTTTTGGTTGTTTATTTATTCTTTAGACTTTAATGTTAGTGTTTTGGCTGCTTTTAGTTTTATTTAGTTTGACTGCTTTGTGTGTCCATGTCTCATGTTCTTGTCGATTATTCATTAGTTTCATGGTACTTCTTACAGCATTGTATTTGCTGGTGTTTTTGCACCTGTTGTCAAATGAATGTTCTGAATTGACTTGTGTTTCATTAATTTGCATGTGCTTTCTCAAGTTGCAGTGTGTAGAGCTCTCTTGGTAGGTTACAGTTCAGAAATATGAAAACTGATGATTGACAGACTGGGACAAGATTGTTTCCTCCATGGTTCATCAAATGCTCCAGAGAAAGTTGTTTCATTAATTAGGAATGTAGAAGAAACCAGTTCAGAAACAATGATGATAATGATGTTCAGAAATAAGTTTCACAAACATGTTTAGTGTTTAATTGATTACTTATGAGACGTGTTTAAGTTTCAGAAGATTCAGTTCATCAATAACTTAACACTTAACACTTCAACTCCTCAATCTACACAACTAGGTTGTTATAACTCAGACTGTTGTTTCCTGCCACTGTAACACCCTAATTTCCCCACGGGGATGACTAAAGTCTTATCTTAACTTCATAACAATAATTCATTTTCTAAATAATTAATCTTTTACAGAACTGAGACAATAGAAACATCCTTACATGGCCACTGTCGTCATCCTGCTGCATAAAGAATTAACACAAGTCAGATTTTAAATGAATAATTGTTATTTTAACAAATAAAGACTACAGAATTTACATCCTACATCCTTTAAACCATGACAGGTTGACACTTACCTGAACCAAACAACAAACTAACAAAATGTCCTCACTGACAAAACATCAACCTGTAGACTGATGCACAAACTAAATGTTTGTGATTATATCTGTGGAGCTGATTTCTTGTAAGTCACCTGATCAGTCTCCAATAAACTGGGTGGATCATTTACATAAAGAATCAGTTCCAGTTAATCTGCAGCAGAAGAGCAGAAGGAAGCAGCAGGTAAAGATTTCTCTGTTCACACTGGACAGTCAGCTTTAGCATGTTAGCATGTTAGCACTGATAGCATTTTAATCAGAGATCATTGGTTGTAGGTGGAGGAGAATTTATTCCCCTTGAACAACATGTTCAGATTTATTTGACCTCTCTGTGTCTGAATGAATCCTGCATCATATTCTCTGTGTGTTATTAACTGACTGTTTCAGGTGGGAGAGATAACCCTGACATCCTTCTCCTCTTTACTCCATGATGGACAGATCAAACTCAGGTGAGTGATGCTCTGCAGACATATCATTTCTACCTGTCGCTGTACATTCATGTCACACTGTTTCTACAGATGAAGGCAATTTGATGGATCCAGGTAACCAGTCATATGATCATTACTGAACCCTAATTCACATAATTGCAGAGTATTTTAACAAGGCCAATTTGAACACCCTACTCGTGAAGTTCTACCAGCACGTCAAGTGTTCAAAGACTGTTACAACCTGCACGACTCAAACCTGAGGACTGCTTTGAACAGACAGACTGGGAATTATTATTATCACACCAGGAGCTGGAGGCATTCACAGGAACAGTACAAACTATCCAGTCCTGCATCTGGATTTTGACTGTGGACAAAATCATGTGGGTCTTCTCAAACCAGAAACCCTGGATGACCAGCCGGATCCACACACTCCTCAGAGCCCGCGAGCTGCTCTCTCTGACCTGAAGAGAGGAATAAAAAGAGTCAAGGCAGATGACAGGATTTGCATAGAGTCCCACCTGTAAAGCAACAACACGGGAGGTATGGCGAGGCATACAACAAATCACAAACTTCAGAGGCTGTGATGCATCAACAGACGACTGCTAGGCCCTGCCCCCATCCCCACCTGGCTCCTGTACCATTCCACCCTAAGAAAGCTAATGGCCCAGACGTAGTATCGGGCAGGGTGCTCAGAGAGTGCACCTACCAGCTTGCCCCCACTTCACCAGACAAGTCCCAGTTCGCATATTGTGTGAACAGATCCACAGAGGAGGACATAGCTGTAGTTCTCCACTCTGTGCTGAACCACCTGGAGCAGCAGCAGAGCTACGTCCAGATGCTCTTTGTGGATTACAGTTCAGCCTTTAACACAATAATCCTGGAGAGACTCATCATGAAAGTGGACACTCACCCTCTCACATGTGCCTGGATAAAGGACTGTGAGACTTGGCACCCACCTCTCCTCCACCATTTTTGCACTGTAATTGGAGTTAGCTTTTAATCTCATTGTACATGTGTATAGTCACAAATAAAGTCATTCTATTCAAACCTGACACTGTAGATACCTGCAGACTCATGATTAACCTCCATGTCAAACCTTTTATTTCTCTCAACATGTTTGAATGCACACAGACTACACACGGGCTGCAGACAAACACTCTCAGAGACCACCAGTCCAGTGTCCACCTAGACAGGTGGTGCAGATTCATGAGGAGGCCATTGAGGATAAAAACCAGCCTGCCCTTTCCGATCAAGACCAGAACCAAAATGGACAGGTAAGCATGAACAACAGTTTTTGAAGGAACTATAGGAGTATTTCTCTTCTTTCTCTTCTCTTCAAGCATATTTGTTTCCTCCATATGAGCTGCTTCTGCTCAGGAGGTTTCTTTAGTGTTGCTCTGGAGGTTTGGAAAGCATCTCCAGACACATTTTAATGTTTTAGATATCTGCAGGGCGTCACAGCGGTGAGGTGGTGATGCCTCTCAGCCAGCAGGTTCTAGGTTCCTTTCTGTGGGTAGTTTGCATGTTCTCCCTGTGTCTGCGTGGGTTCTCTCCAGGTTCTCCAGCTTCCTCCCACCGTCCAAAGACATGCTGCTTAGGTTCATTGGTGATTCTAAGTTGGCCGTAGGTGTGAGTGTCTCTCTGTGTTAGCCCTGTGATAGACTGGAGACCTGTCCAGAGTGGACCCCCCCTCTAGACCAATAACAGCTGCGATAGGCTCCAGACACCCCCACCTCCCACCCAACACCTTCACAGGACGAGCGGTTACAGAAGATGAAAATATATGCAGACATGCACACAGACTTCATTTGGTCTCCACAGGCTGCAGACTCAGACACTCAGAGACAACCAGTCCAGAGTCTACCTGGTAAGGAGGCCACTGAGGACCACCTTTCTGCCTCCTCCAATCAGGTAAGAATAAACAACAGTCTTTGAAGGAACTATTGGATTCTCTCTCTCCTCTCGTCCAACTTCAAGCATATTTGCTTCCTCCATATGAGCCCAGTGGTTAGACATCACAAGACTAAGACAGACATGAAACCTGAAGTAACAGTTGTATGACATATTCTGTGGCCACTCCCTTTAGTCCTTCAGAGATCTAGATGACAGTAAGTAGGATGAGGGTCCACATTCCTTTCCTCCATCACACTCCAGTTGATGATCAGGATGGATTATAGGTCAACATGTCTACAATCCTGTCACAGTATTGTTTACCTTCACTTGGTGTTAATTAATAAGAAACATTTGCAAGTGTTTCACTTGTGTAGTGTGAATACCTCTACTCACATCCTTGTACTAATCACACCACTGTGACAAAACTTCAGAGAAGTCTTTGCTGAACCAGTGTATTTCAGTTAACATCCCTCCTTTTGACACGTGAGCTGTTCCATGTGTCAGTTTAGTGGGAAACCAGTAACGAAGGCAGAAATGCATGTAGCTGGGTCTGTCAGTGATTGGTGTACTGTTTGTCTACCATTCCCTGATTTAGTCAAGAGTTGCTGGAATTAAAAAAATGATAATTGCAAGCTGAATTCAGAAACTTCATGAAGAATGTATTCACTAGTGTACCTAATGAACAAGTGAGTAAGTATACAAAAATATCAAACCACATTTTATGTCTTGCCAAATAAACTGAATAGATGACCACTTTACAACCTCATGGTGATTGTGAACAGGAATCATAAAAGGTGTTTAACTTAATTCTGATGTACCCCTAAGATCCCCTTGGATTCTTCTATATCCTAAATAACATGTCAAAACTGTTGTGACTTTGTTTTATCTGTAAATTCATGTTATTAGAGCTGAGGACTCTAACTGAATCTTTCATTCAACAAAAGTGATCAATAAAAAGTTGACAGATGTTATAAGATCCTTCCATAAAACTCTGAGATGTAAAAAGACATAAAACTACAAACAGCTCATATTTGTACTTAAATGTAATGTCTCAGTAATTTTACTTTCTTTCCTCTAGTTTCTGTGTTTTCATGAATGTTCACTTTTCTTTTTTTCTTTTTTTTCAGCAGGGTGTTCTACAGAAACTGAAGCGTAAGCTACCAGAAGAATGTGTTCAGCGTATGTACAGTTATTTACTTTGGTTCATTTTTATGAACAAATGTTATCATTTTTACTGACAAGCTCTTACAGATATGTCAGTAAATACATGTTTAATAAGTGTCTGTTTTCTCTGTAGATGCTGAAGATTTAGTGAAGAAACCTTCAATTTCCCAAAAAGATCTTCTGAACTTTTTAACTCTTCTAGAGGACAGTCTACCAGAGAACCAGAAGACACATAAAGGTTAATACATTCCACACACAGTAACTGTCTAACAGCTACAGGATGGAAGAAGACAGTCCTGGTCACTGGTTTCTGAATTAAAGGACATATCCTGGTCAGATATCGGTCCAGGGTTCCTCCCAGTAGAACTGGAGGTCAAGCTGAAGCCATCCAGAGAAACTAGATGATAATAATAATAATTAAACTGACAACACTACAGGTATCTCGGCCAAGTATACTTGCATATTCAAGGTCTCTGCATTTATCCCATCCGTGCATTAGTGAACACACAGAGCACAGTGAGGTGAAGCACACACACTAACCAGGAGCAGTGAGCTGCCATGCTAGGTTAGGTTCAAATTCAGATGATTAGTTGGTGAATGTAGATAATGTATGAGGATTTATGGATCTTAGTGTGAATGGAAGAACAGTGCCACTTTAAAGTTTTTACATCCCTCAGTATTTTATATTTTTTTTTTCATGAAAATGAAACAAAACATCAACAGATCCTAAGAGTAGACAAAAAGAAGCCAATCAAACAGACATTTCATGTGTTTTCATGTCTTCCGAAAGCTCCTTTGTCCACAAACATGTGTTGTGAAGATCAGACTGAGACAAATCCCTGATTTATTTAAACTAAACCAGGAAGTGAACCACACCTGAGTCTCGTTACACTGATGGAGATACTTCTGAACACAAGGACTCTGATTAGATCCTAGAGGAGCACCTCAAAGCAAAACCAGTGATGTTTTCAGTCATTTTGATGCAGAAACAGTAACTTTAACCAGAGCTGTTAAACCTGAAACTCTTCAAACTGTTCCTGTTTAATGTTCACACAACTGATTAATAACAACTTTAGAAATAAAATGAAGGTTAGACATCAGCCTATAGTTGGCTAAATCATCTGAGTCTACAGTATTTTTTTAAAGTAAAGGTTTATTAGAGCATTCTTAAAAGTCTGAGGCCCATATCCTGTTAATAAAGAGAAATAAATAAACCATTCATCAGAGAGTTATTCTAGTACCAGGGTCCTTTAAGTTCCTCAATGTATAAAAGTTAAACAGCTGTAGATGGTAACAAATGTTGATCCTTTTCAGGAAACAATCAGTCGTCTTCATGGTCACGATTATGGAGTCGACCAACAGTAAAGGTCTTCAGAGTTGTTACTGGTAAGACATATGGGGCTGATGAGGCTATACTGGAAATGGTGAAGAAAAAAAGATGGACAAAGATGGAGATCACTACTGATCTGGAGGACAGTAACGTCATCATTGTCTTCTGTCCACTCACATCCCGTGTTGGATCAGATGTGGAGGCTGCTCTGAGAAGAGAGGAAGGTAATGGAGGCTTTGTTGAATTGTTCAGGACTAAAACCACAAACCGTCCTTCAGCAAGAAATACGTCTACAACACGTCTGTGAAGGTTCTCAGTCATCCAGGTCATGGTAATCCAAAAAAGGTTTCAAAAAAGGCAACTGGACTTTTAGATTTTGGAGATGACGTTTCACCACTCATCCGAGTAGCTGCTTCAGTTCTGAGGGACTGGTGGGAAGTCTGAGGTTTAAATAGGAACTCCTCCTGAGAAACCTTGCTTGTTATGCTAATAACCTGAAACTGGTGCAGCTATTCCCACTAACGACTGGGTACTTACCTGTTGGGGGGGATGTCAAATTAAATCTCAGTCGACCTCCTCTGTTTAGTGAAGGTTTTTCCAGTCTGACATAGATGCTTCCTTTACTCCTCTTTCAAACCATCGGTCTTCTCTGGCTAAGATTTGGATAACAGGATAACAACGTCCAAATCTTAGCCAGAGAAGCTACTCGGATGAGTGGTGAAACGTCTTCTCCAAAATCTACAAGTCCATTTGCCTTTTTTGAAAACTTTTTTGGAACGTCTACTACACCTTCACAGTCTGGTTTTATCTGGAGACTGATTCTCTGCTCAGAGTTCACCTCCACATCAAACTCATGTCTCAGTTAAAGTCAGTCAGCTCTGTGAACAACTCAGTAAAACACCACCACAAACGACTCCAAACAGAAACACTTTAGTGTTTAATTCAGTCCAGTCTAACAGACACCTACCTGAACATTATTCACATTAGAGGGACTTCACTAACGTACCTAATGAACTGGACAGGGAGGGTATAATGTATGTTTTAACTGGTCTCTCATGTTGTCTTCTGTCTTTTAGTGTCATCAGGAAAGAAACCAGTCATCATGGTGTTGATGCATCACACCAGAGATATGGACTTTACAGCTGGAAGAAGAAGATGGTGTGAAAAGAATAAGATGGTTAAATTGGAGGTCAACGTTCTCTTCCATGAGACTAAACAGGGGTTACTGACATGTGAGAAAAACAAAGAGGCTGTCCATAAAATACAAGAAGAGATCTACAAACATAGTAAATCTGGAGGGAGCACAGGTTCAATCCCCTTTATTGATGGAACATGTGAGTGAGAAAGAAATGACAACATCAGAACGAATGTCCTGATCATCATCATCATCATCCACAGCACCAGAGTAGTCTGGATCCGTCCCCCCATGAGGAGGACACGCCCTTATCTCTACTGTTCCAATCACTAGTCCACATGTTACAGACTGACTCTGTCAGTTTCTCTGTGATTGGCCAAGAGCATATTTACTCCCCAGCTGACTAAGATCACAGACACAGGGATGCACCGTGTAATATTATTTGAAAGGAAGATAACTTGATAAAAAAAATAAAAACAACATTAACTTCACCCATGAATCCTTGTTCAATCATTTTATCAAGATATTCCACAACAGCCATCTACTGAGGCCTGTATGTTATTCTACCAAGTGTCTGAACATTGTTATGAGTCAAAATGAATCATTTTGTAACTCGAGCAAAAACTTCCAATAAAACAAGATCTGTTCATAAATAGTAGTGTCACGACCACCTCACTGAACATGTTTATAAAATAAATAAATAAATAAATAAATCATTAATATATCAATGTAACCCTCTGCTGCCATCTAAGGGCTGCTTTAGCATGCTACTATTTCAATTACACTGCCTGGCCAAAAAAAACAGTCAACACCAAAAAAAAGTCACACACTCTAATATTTTGCCTTTAGCTTTGCTTAAGTAACACACCTGGGTGTTTACCTTGGTTCTAGCGTTGGTGTTATATCGCCACCTGTTGGTTTGCCTCGACATTGTTGTATTTTTTGTTTTTCATTATCATGTGAACCAGTATAAAGTTTTAGCGTATAAAAAAAGTTTGTAAAAATTGTAATAGGTACTGCAGTTACCATAACCCGGGGGTATGAAGAGGTTATGAGATTAAATCAGAGTTCAAGAGATCCTCAGAGTGAAGCTCATCAGTGCTGTTTTCTTTTTCATCCAGTCAGTCATCGTACATGACAAGTAACAGTGAGTACACACATGTATTAAGAAACCTTGAGCAGAGCCAGAAATAGAGCGGTTTAATTCATACACACATCTAGATGTATACATTTTGTATTTCTTCTTTCTAGTATATGTCATGTCACATTTTTCTTTTGTACTTTGTATGAATTAATGTTTAGTAGCATTTATTTTTAAATCTTGTAAATGTAAAGGTATCAGTAAATAGATTAGTCAATATTATCTAATGTCTTCACAGTCTTACACCCTCATCCATCGGTAAAAGAAATAACTGTTGAGCCGCTGAATCATGAATTAGGTAGTTGACTAATTGTTTTGTTAATGACACTGTTAGCTGTTAGCAACAATAACTTTCAGTGACTTTGTTTGGACGCTGCTGTTCTCATTTACATATCTTCAATGAAGTCGTCTCCAAAGTTGATGATGTGTCTCAGAGCTTTGAGGATCAGAATGTCAACGTCATCGTCCATTTCAGTCTCTTCACGGTAGTTCTTCACAGGAAAGATGCAGTTCATTGGGATTGCCAACTTTGAGCTGAACTCTTCCATCTAAGAATTGAAAACAACAAACACTCATTATTTTCATATAGTTTACAGTAAAACCCTAATCATTGTATTCATGATCAGAACGACTAAAACGCACCCTTCCCTTTAGGAATCTGCTCTTATACACGTTCCTAAGGTGCGTTCCGATTTCAACACATTCCCCATCGATGTTGGTCATTATCACCAGTTGTGGAATCCCTGCAGGCACAAATAAGAGTTTGATTCTTTTAGTAGATTGTTAATCAAAACGAAGGATGTCTATTCACCTGACCAACTACTTAACCCTCGTGCTACCCTCTTGCATGCTCTCCATCTGTCTGTCCATTCACTTGGGGTCCCAGAGACCCCAAAGGTAGCATGAGGGTTAAATGAGGTCCACTGTTCTGATCCTGGCTGTGTTAAAACTGTGTTTTGTATGTTTTACCCTTTGGACCAGAATTTATTAAAGAAAATAATGTTCAGAAACAGTTTGCAGTGTTTATGTGAAACAAAAAGGTCAAAGCATCAGGTGACCAATTTAGGAAAAAAAGAAAAGATAAGTATGCTATGTTCTTGTTTTACTACTAGGCCTCAGCAATTAAGACTTTTATTTTCTGGCTTAACACCACAAAATCCCCACCTAATTGGTTTACAGTAGAAATTTGGATTGGAAAATAATAATTTCTTTCAATATCTGCAAATTAGGGACTATATACGCAGACACTCGGAGGGTTTTCAGACCGAATCAAAAACATTAATAGATGACTGTCTGAAATTGCCAATAAATGAACCTAAATTGATAACGCGTGTCTATAATAATGTCCTGTCATTAAGTCCCCCCTCTGCCCATATGCATAAACGCAAATGGGAGAAAGAATTTGGTGAACCAATCACAGTTGAGCTATGGGACAGAGCCCTTGAGAAGATCATGTGATCGGGATATGACGGGAGTATTTTTGTGGGCTCGGGATGGGATGGGAGCGACGACAGATTCCCGTGTTACCCTCTATATGGAATGAATGATTCAATAAAGGACACTGCTAGCGATGAGCTCATTGTGTCTCATACATTTAATCTATAGCTCACATACACTATTAAAACCAGCATAGCTTCCTGACATGTTTCTTACCCAGGTCTCTAGCTGTTTCTCTGACGTTCCTCATCTTCCGCAGAACTGATTCCTGGAATTCGTATGTGTCAGCAGAAATAACATGAAGCAGAACATGAACTTTGTCGTCTGCTCTGGGCTCTGGGTTGTAGCCGGGATCACCTTCCTTCAGTGGACACACTGGGTTGAACTGAAAACAATTTAAAGCACAATGAGATTTGGTTTTATTAACTGTTAGCTGCTAATGTTGTTTTAAACGGTTTCAACCATCGAATATAGAGAATGGCCAAGGACACAGAAATTGTGATATTTGTGTCTGAGTAATTCAAAAGTTTCAAAAAAGGCAACTGGACTTGTAGATTTTTAGAGAAGACGTTTCACCATCATCATCTGAGTAGCTTCTTCAGTTTTAGGGGACTGGTGGGAAGTCTGAGGTTTAAATAGGAACTCCTCCTCCTCCCTGTCCTCTTCCCTATGAATGGTTCTCTAACGTCCGTCTGAGGCTCCAGTGTCAAGGTGTGAATGAGTTTTTCAGGAGGAGTTCCTATTTAAACCTCAGACTTTCCATCAGTCCCCTAGAACTGAAGAAGCTGCTCGGATGAAACGTCTTCTCTAAAAATCTACAAGTCTGGTTGCCTTTTTTGAAACTTTCTGGATTACTATGACCTGGATGACTGAGAACCTTCACAGACATATCTGAGTAATGATGTTGAAATTGTTATTCAGCATATTAACGTTGGATTCCATTTAATATTCCTACAACAAATCAGTATAAACTTCCCAAGACACTGATTGAACTCTTAGATCTCACTTCAAGTGTTTGATGATTTTTTTAGTTACTTCTCCTGCTGCTGGTCTCTAAACACCTTTCATACACTTTGTGTCTTTACTTCTTGTCTGCGTTTACAATGTCTGTCACTGTGTTTGTACAGAAAGATTCAGATTGGTTTGGTTAATAAAGTGAAACATCTACCTTGTGACCCTCCCTCACGTGTCCTTTCATGGCCAGTTTGATGTCTTCAGCATGAACTCCTGTTTTAGTCCCGTCCTCCAGACCCATGATGTCATTGAAGACCAAAGGGTAAAATGTCTTCTGGCTTCCTCTTCCTTTTTTAAATTTATGAGTTTCATACTGAAACACAAAAAGATTAAAAGTTGAATTTAATGACAGAGAAGAGTCTACATGGTTTCACAACAACCTCAAACACCATAGTGATCCTAACTGTAGTGACTAAAGCTGATTGCTTTTGTTTCAACTGGTCCTCCAACTGGCAAAAAAAACAACGAAATCTTCTTTGAGTTTGAAATAATAATAATCACTTAATTTATTAATTAAAACTTGTCATATATACAAAATAACAAAGAAAAATGCTCCAACACCTCGAAATTCAAGTACCTTTAAGAACCGTACCATAAGAAAGAAAAAGTACCATCTGCTTGCTCCTTCCTTTATCGGCAACACCTGACTCAACACTGAGCAACCTCTAATAACCCACCTCACACCACCAACATCCAATTTCCCCATTGCGGGACTAATAAAGGTTTTTCTTATTCTTATTCTTATTTCTTATCCAGTTCAGGTCAGAAAACAAAAGAATATACTGCCGCCTAGCGGTTTGGGGATACAATGTTAATAATGAAACATGGCTCCTACACCAACTGTTCTCAATTACAGATAGCATAAATGACTAAATCAACTTTCTTAAACATTAGGTTAATGAGAATTACCAAATAGATTCTATATTTCATGGCGCACATTCACAGGTGAACCAGGAACTAAACGGCTTTAACTCTGGAAAGTACATCAGTCCAATCAGTCTGTCAGACTTCTATAATATATGAACAAAAGAGCTGATGAACACAGTGAATCACTGTTAGGTTGACCTTTCAGACATTGTATTTCCATAATTAAACTTTTTTCAACAAGTTTTGAACATAAACATGTTTGGAGGACACAGAAATGTTTGACAGTAAAATCTAATCAGTATTTCTTTCAATCTAAAGTTTTCTTACTCTATTTGTGAAGTTGCTGTCAGAGGTGGTTACACTTCCCAAAGCAGGAATGCTCATTCTGCCTCGTATGACGTTGCTGACTGAGTTGATGAAGCTGGACTTTCCAGATCCGACTGGTCCGTACAGAAGAATTCTGAGGTGGTTAACGTCATTGTTTGCAGGTTTGTACTCCCTCACATGCTGGAGATCCTCTTCTTTGTCTCTGATTAAAATATAAACGTGAATTTATTTGATTTTGTTCTGTCATAAAAATAATGACACCAGAATAATCAACAATAACATGAGGCATGGACACACAAACCAATCAAATTAAATAAAACCAAAACTACATGCTGCTCTCACCACCTCTAGCTGCAGATACAGGACAGTTTATTTGTCTTTAGTTGGTAGAAGTGGTCACTCAGACCCCTGACATTAATGTGTATTAACTAATTAATTAAATAATTAATCAACAATAGTGTCGATGTTTGGGAGAAGTTACTACAGTGACAGAGAGAGCTCAAGGCAGCAACTTGGGAAAACGTCTGTGTCAATCTTCGAGGGCAGGGTGGTTGGGTTGAGGAGATCCTCAAAGCGTTCTTTCCACAGCCCGACATCACTCCCAGTCCTGGGGCCTCATGTACAAAGCCTGCCATGGATTTCCTACTAAAACGGGACGCACGCTGAGATCCAGAAGCACATTTCCTTTGTACATCCCAATCAAGCACACATACTATACCTGACCCCTCCCTGTCCACGCCCCCTTTTGAATATGCAACTTATATTTAATTGACCCTGTACCTAAGATTCCCCTCTCTGCACGATCAGAAAATTAAAACATAAGAATGAGTAAGATGGGAACGAAGAACTTCACAGAAAGATCAACAGATGTAGAACCCAGCATACGCCAGACATGTGGTTGGCACGTGAGGCACGTATAAGTTCACAGTCATTTCCCTCTTCTTCTGAACTTTTCCGTGAGTGAGTACGTACGGAATGTTTCTGTGCGCACGGCACCTTCGTACATGAGGCCCCATGTCTCCTGATACCTGCCTGCTGTTACAGCATGGAGGCGTGAGTGTGCCCAGTGCCTCTCACTCTCACAAGGAGAGAGACTAGCCCCTGTCCAGGATTTTGGGTCCAGGGCCCACACTATGCGTGGGGGTGAATCCAACTATATCGAGTGAGTATCGTTCCACGTCCCCCACCAGTGTAGTGATGTTCCACATGCCTAGAACCAGTCTGTGTTGCCAGAGATCAGCACTTCCAGGTCCTTGCGTTTGCCTGGCAGCCAACAAATGGAATGCTTCGTAAGAATCAGGCTGTTAAAACATTTAAATAAATTTTAATAATAAAGCTCTGAACAACGAGTGCATCTAGTCCCAGATAGGTCCTGGGAACAATTGTATTGTCGTTGTGCAAAAAGATTAAAACTTTAATTTACTTGAGTTTCGCCTCATGTCTTTTCTCAAGTTGCCCTGCACTGAGCTCTCTCAGCCACCATAGGGACTTCTCCCAAACATCACACTTTTAAACAGGTGTTAAACAAAAATGAAACTCATCATCTGCAAAGCTATGAGTGATTTATTATTCAGTGATGTTTGTGCTCTGTAACAGCAGATAAAGACTAATCACACTAAACTTATTGACTGTTCACTGAGGAATTAATTAACATTAATGTCAGACGTCTGAGTGACCACCTCTACCACCTAAAGGAAATAAACTGTCCTGAATCAGAGCAGCATGTAGAAAACCTTACATTACAAATGACTCACCCCCAAGATTGTTTCCTCCATGGTTGATCAAACACTGAACATAAAGTTGTTTCATTAATTAGAAATGTAGAAGAAACCAGTTCAGAAACAATGATACTAATGATGTTCAGAAATAATTTCATGTCTTAGTGGGAGAAGATGGAGGTGGAGCTTAAACAAAGACAAACATTCACAAACATGATCAGTATTTAATAGATTACTCATGATTCACGTTTAAGTCAAACATGATAAAGTTTCAGAAGATTCAGTTCATCAGTAACTTCATAATTATAATAATATTCTAAATAATTGATCTTTTACAGAACTGAGACAATAGAAACATCCTTACTGTGAAACATGGTCACTGTCGTCGTTCTGCTGCATGAAGAATTAACACTGGTCAGACTTTAAATGACTCTACCAATAGATTTAATAATAATAAATAACGAATAAAGACTCAACAGCATTTAGTCCCACGTCCTTTAAACCATGACAGGTTAACACTTACCTGAACCAAACAACAAACTAACAAATATGTCCTCACTGACAAAACACCAGCCTGTAGACTGACGCACAAACTAAACGTTTGTGGTAAACTGATTTCCTGTAAGTCACGTGTGAACTGGGCGGATCTTTTCTATAGAGTCAGTTCCTGTTAATCTGCAGCAGAAGAGCAGAAGGAAGCTGCAGGTAAAGATTTCTCTGTTCATCTATTTACTCCATGATGGACAGATCAAACTCAGGTGAGTGATGCTCTGCAGACATATCATTTCTATCTGTCAGTGGCGCAAAAAGGGGGTATGCAGTATATGCGGTGCATATGGGCGCACCGCCAGGGGGGGGGGGGCGCCAAAACAAGGATGGGACAAAATAATATACAGCGACTCGCTGTATATTCATGTCACCTTGTTTCTACAGGTAAATGCAGCTCTATGGATCCAGGTAACCAGTCATGATCAAGTTTCATTGAACAAATCAGAAAAACAGACAGTAGATCCAGTAAGTTAATAATCAGGAAGTAAACCTCGGTCCAACCAGTTTCTACTTTAACTTGTTAATGTTTATCAACATTTTATGATACTGTAACGTCTGTATTTACCAGGGGCGTCAGAAGCTTTTTTTAATGGGGGGGGGGGGCACACTGGTATGGGTTCTGGGGCCAAAGATGGCATTTGCTGCATTCTAATGTATTTTAACAGGTTGTTTAACATCTAATTTTACTTCTAACACATTTCCCTCTCCCTCGGGTCACAAGCTGCTACTGCTCCTGCTCCTGCCTCACTCTCAATATCAATCTGCTGTCAAAAGGGATCAGGACGCAGCATTATTATTTTTTTTCTATCAACAACTGAAGTCGGCTAACGTTTCCATTAGCAAAACACCTGTGTTGTGGGGACATTTTGACATACTTTCCGCTTCTTTGTCAGGAACTTTCTAATGTCCATTATGTCTGGAGAAGGAGCAAATATTGCAGTAATTCATTAGCTTACTTCTAGTTTTAATTGCTTAGCTGAAAATTAATATAACGTGGCCTCGTAGTAATATTGAGGGCTAACAAACGTTACCTTCTGTTTCGAGCAGCCCGCTGCTGCACTCACTGCCCGATGCTCTGCCACTCACTCACTTCATGCTGCGGGAGTCGAAGGTTGGAAAACACGGAGTGGATTCACTAGTCGACTATGGCTGTGTCCGAAATCACTCACTCATTCCCTACTCCCTACACAGGGAAATAAATGTAGTGCACTACATAGTGAGCTCAACAGAAAAAAAAATCGGACACTTTCGGACACTTCTGTTGGCGCCGGTAATTACGTCATCGCTGTCGCTTAATTAAAACGTACCACATTAACGTCGTCTCACATAATATTTGTCCATTTACTACTGCATTTTTATTAAATTTGAGTATTTTGGTTCGAATTGTTTAATAAAATAAACTATAGAGTACTAACATTTGTACACAGTCTCCCGTCCGTTTGTCGTATTTAATTTACTTTCCCCGCCAAGAGAACCTCTGGCAATGCATGATGGGATATCTTGCTCCGGTTAGTGACCATCGGATGGTCACTACATTTCGCGTGGCGTGGTCACTATATAGTGCACTATATAGTGGTTAGGGAGTGGTTTCGGACACAGCCTATGTATTTTCTATTAGCGATCAAGTGGAATGGATTCTTTTACGAGGCAATAGAAACGGCGCTGGATGAACCAATATTTTATGGTCCAAATTAATAATTTTGAATTCTGGGGGGGACACGTCCCCCTCACATTGAATGGTGGCGACGCCCATGGTATTTACTCAGATTAACTGGATATGGAGTTGTTATCAGAGAGTCACTGTAATATTAGGAATCTGTCGTTTTTATTCCTTTTGTGTACTATCGGTACTGCAAACATCCAGTACACCCACCCAGGGCCGGCCCGTGGCATAGGCCGTATAGGCAAATGCTAAGGGCGCCGTCCATCAGGGGGCGCCACGCCAGTGCCACAAATGTTGAAAAAAAAAAAAAAAAAAAAAAAAGTTGACTATTATTTCTAAATACAAAAAATAATCCCACGTTAATTAAAATGCAAAGTAAAGCTTATTTAATAGAAATATTATTTGTTACAACATTACGCCCCCCCCCCCCCCCCCCCCCTTCCCGTATCATGGTTCCTTTTGGACGTCACCACATCAAAAAATCAACACAAGATGTCAAAACGGCCAAAACTGTCAGGTGCCCAGGGAAGAAAAAAGAGAAAAGAAGAGGAGGAGAAACGAGAAAAAGACAGAGGTAGGTAACGTTAGCCTACATGAAATTATTTGTCTGAATGTGATTGTAACCTGGCTTTTTAGCATTAAGCTAATGTTACATGATTCGCTAATTGCTAATCAATAAATAGCTAGTTAACTGTTTTAACGTCAGTTAATATTGTGGAGGGGGCTAAATTGTTATGGAAAATAATAATGTAACGTTAGGTAATTACAGTACTCCCACCTTTCCCACCATTCCTCATTTGTATTCATCTTTTAAGCAGGTGTTTTTTGTTTACATTGTTATTGCCTTCTGGTTAGCTAACGTTTACCCTGCAGGTAATAGTCACTTTTCCACCCCCGTATATATTATAGTTGTAAGCCTAGTTGTTAAAGTGCACATCATTAATGTTAATTAAGCAATATCACATGAGAGGGAATGCTGTTTTTTAATATGAGCACTGCTGTGATTCGGTCAAAGATAATCATAACATAACATTCTCATATGATATTATACTGTTACTTTGCATTCTGCTATTCAGCATTTCACTGTAATGATGACAATAAATTGAATCTAATCTAATTTGCATATCAGTTAACATCATACATATATCTCTTTGGTTTTTCATTTATATTATATCATTTCATTTTATTCCTGGAATCATATGTTTTTATTATTAGACTTTAATACTCAGTGGTGTCACATACTCCTCTCTTCAGATGCACTGTTGAAGTTTCTAAATCCCACCCCTTTGGAGTACTCCTCAATTTCCACAACTTACAAAAAGAAGAGCTGCTACAGCAGTGCCAAACACTGAGTACTACTCTGACCCATGACAGCCAGCCGGACATTAATGGCACAGAACTTGCAATGGAAATGCAGAATTTCCCACCATTGCCATCAAAGAACATGACAAACATGGAACTCTTGACCTTCCTGCATGAGAAGAAGCTGGCAGAAATTTACCCCAACATGTGGGTTGCTCTGAGAATCTTTGCCACTCTTCCTGTTACAGTGGCTGCTGCTGAAAGAAGCTTCTCTAAGCTCAAACTCATTAAAACCTACCTGAGATCTACTATGATGCAAGAACGTCTCAGTGGACTTTCCATCATAAGCATAAATCATGTGGTCTCAAATCAGTTGTCATATGATGATGTTGTAGATGACTTTGCTGCAAGAAAGACTAGGAGAGTAAGGCTGTAGCAGATGATGTGAGGTTGATGAGGGGGTGGTGTACAGTAATTTGTAAGTCATTCTAGTTAATGCAGTATTAAAAAGCACAACTAGAGAACTCTGTAGGATCCCCTTTTTTGTAATATAGTTGTTAAAGTCATACTGGTTTATTAGTGGGGCTGTGCAAGCACAGCCCACTACTGACCCCCATATAGCAAAGCTATAGGGGTCAGTAGTGGGCTGTGCGAAGCACAGCCCACTATTGTTATTGCTCGCGTCTATTTTTATTATTATTCCCACGGATTTTCGGTCGCTATCTCCTCCCGCACAGTTCATCGCACATACACAAAAAATACATCAGAACGTGCGTATCGATCGGGGCGGGTGTGCTATTATTCAGTTTCTCCAGGTCGGACCTATTTTCGACATAGTCGCGAAAATTGTTTTTTTCGGGTTTATAATGGGTGTGTATTGCGCGGAATGTTCGCGCTAGAGTGAGAGGCCCAACAGTTAGAGGGCGGGCTGCTCTGAAAAAATGTTCAAAATATTTTTTTAAAACTGTGATTGCTTCCACAAATTTCACTCTACACACAAAATTTTCTCCAAAGTAGTAGTCATACTTGTCCTGATGCCTACAATGTGTCTACCTAACCGATAGGATTCACAGTTTTTGAATGAGAAGCCTAGAAGTGAGGAGTGGACAGCCTAACTGCTCCATAGGACCCAATGTTAATTCAGCAAAGTTTTTCGTCACAAAAGTTTAACGGACGGTAGTTTTCAACTCGCTAGAATGTCCACTTTTTTTACACTAGGAAGAATAAAAAATACATGTCTGTGTTCATGGAAGCCTTGTGGTAGTCACTGTGAAAAAAGTTTGTGAGTAACTGGTTTACGTTTTTAGTAAATGGCAGTGGTTCGAGGGAGTGGTTCTGTGCTTCTCGGTTAATCAAAGCACCTGCAGCAGCAGTTAAGGAGGGGGAGGGCTGTTTCCCGCTCTGTCTCACTGACGTCACACACGCGCACACACAGAGGGAGCGAGGCTTGTGGCGCATATGCTAACATATGCTAACTTCGACGGAAGTTAGCATATGTTAGTTAGCATACGTTAACATATGCCAACATGCTAACATATTAGATGTCCCTGCACTGCTCTCGGTCTCTCTCTGAAAAAAATAAAATAAATAAAACCTCCGCTCTGTCGCTCTGATCACTGAGGGGCGGGGCTGCTCTTCACACACAGCGAGGGAGAGAGAGAGAAAAGAGAAACGCAGCGTGTGCAGCGGCAGCAAAGAGGAGTTAAGTGATCTGTGGAGAAGACAAGTCGACTGGACGACAACACGTGTCAGTGTAAGTGAAATAAAACCTTCACAAGTTGAAAGTCAACAAACATAACCTCCTTCGCAGAGGCAATAAGTACCACTAGTTCAACAAGCATAAACGTGCATCATCCCACACAGCAAAAGGACTGCGCAGCGGACCTGCCGCGGATGTATGTCGGCTTCCGGAACGGACCCGTATCGGGGTCCAGATGCACTCAGGAACTCCGCCGTGGCTCCGCGCTGCTCCGCATCCGCGATTAAAGCCTCACCTCCGCGGCGGGTCCGTTTGGGACCGCAGCGGATGTATGTATCAATTGTATGTATGTATCAATTTGCGGCCCGGGTCCGTTTTGGACCCGTTTATCTCATTTTCCAAATCCCTTCTGTTCATGTTGTAGGATAAACTAAACTATAGTATATATAAACGAGGCTATCACTGGGCTTAGCCTGGCTACTACAGCAATTGTGTAATCTTAAATCTGCATTGCCTTGTATTTTTAACCTAACAATATTGTCAACAGAAAATGTTCAAGTCATGCATTTACTGTACAAAAGTGATAGCTCAATGGAAATATAAAATTGACATTAACATTTATGAAATGTTATAGGTTATAGTCTATGTTTTTGTTAGGTTACTACATTCATTATGTGGTCAAAACCTAATTTAGTGCTTTATACAGGCGCCAGGTCGGTGCAGACATAAAATATGCCATCTATTAGGCTACAACTTCAGTGAAATGCTGCGTTATACACAGCTAAAATATCAGAAACTGGTGAACGACAAGAAGTTCAATAAAAATATGTTTTAATCATTATTCCTCTCAGCCTAGGCCACACCTGACACTATGACCCCTCCACTCCATTTTTACATGACAGTCACAGGCTGCCAAAACATTATGACCACTTCACTCAATACAGGACTATATTAGGGTGCCAGAACATGACTCTATGACCCCCCCCCCCCCCCCCCCCCCCCCCCCTTCCCCAATCAGTTGGGATTTCTAGAATTATCCATGTGTTAAGTGTGTTTGTGCCCAACATGACTTCACTGCTAATATATGTTAACTATTAGCTGACCAATGACTTAGCCTGATGCTGGCTTTCAGGTGGAGCTGGGAGGGGTCTGCTGCATGTACTACTGACCCATATAGCAAAGCTATAGGGCCAGTAGTGGGCTGTGCGAAGCACTACTACAGCCTCTGCAATAGCAACTGCGAAGATAAGATTAGGTGAAAAATTGTAGCATTTATCGTAACATCGTAGTGTTGTATCATGTCATCTTAGCGCAAACTGCTGCCGACACAGCCCCACTCTCGCGATTTCCCGCAGGGGAATTGTCTAGTTTAATATCTTGTTTTGTGCAGTGCCTTATTTATATTGTATTTTTAATTTATTTTATGCAACTTGTTGACACGTTTTATTGTGTTTATGTATGTAAAATTTATTGTATTTCATATATTATTTTTTTATTTTTGTATTCATTTTATTCATATTTTTTTTTATCTTGTTAATTATTCTGATTGTGAATTTGCTTTCTTTAAGTAAAAAAAAAAGGTCAAAGACAAAGCTATTCGGTTTCTTGTGAGTATATACACTACACTGCCGATGTAGGGGGGCGCCACCTAAAATCTTGCCTAGGGCGCCAGATTGGTTAGGGCCGGGCCTGAGGACAGATATACAGTCTTAACAGATAACTGCACCCAACTTTAGCCAAAGCTGTCTACATGCTAACCTAGCCGACTATACTACGTGTCAAACATGCCGAAGCGAGACAGAAAAGTGAATCTACTAATGGATTTTGATGAGGACCATACACTCCCTTTATGCACTCCCCTATCTGAAACTCCTGTGGCAAGTCCAAACCCCCAAAAAACCTGTTCAAATAGCGAAAAGGAGAATGTTTCCATATATATTGACATATTGAAAGCCATCCAGGACCTGACGAGCAGACCTGACGAGCAGATTTATCTCGCTTGAAGAAAAAATAAACAAGAATACGACGGATATCACGGCTATCAAAGAAAATGTCAAAGGGATGGATCACCAGATGAAGGTGATGAAGACAACTAATTGCAATGTGCATGCAGTTAATCTGCGTATCGCTGAACAGGAGAAGAAGAGTGAAGAAGCAGAACGTTACAGTCGCCGCTAGAATCTGAAGTTGTTCAACCTTCCTGAATCCCTCAACGAGACTGCAGAAGATGTCAGGAAACAAATTTTTAATATCTTCGGTCAGATCGCTCCAGATGAAAAAAATAAACTGGGTTTCCTCATCGACACTGTACATCGTATCGGCCGCCCCAGAGAGGACAGGAGCCCACGCCCGGTGATAATTCAGTTTACTATGCACACCTTCAGACAACAAGTCTGGAAAGCTTCACTAAACGCACCTGTGATGAAGGAGAAGAAGCTTCGACTCGCGGAAGACTTGACATATTGGGAGAAGCAATGTCGGAAAAAACTTTGGCCACTGGTTGACAAAGCACGCAAGGAGGGTAAGAAAACTACTTGGCGTTGTCCTGATGCGATCATTGATGGGAAGAGAGTTGCAGCAGAGACAATTAAAGACAGTGGTTGAATATTACCTGGTTGTACTGTCCTGCCTTACTCTTTTGAGGACGGCCTGATGTTAACAGGTTGGTTTAAGTGTCATGTTGGACTACTTAAGTTGTCACTACAAATGCTAAATCTATGTGTTGAGATTATTTTTGTTATCGGTACTCAAGACCTTAAAAGATTCCATTGCTTTATATCTTTGAGGAATCTACATATTTAGCCTACTTTAATTCAAGGTTAATTTTGTTTAAGTTCTTCAGACATTGTGCTCTTCTTTTTATTATTTCTTCAGTCCCTATTATTTTAGATGACTGATTTTAAGTTCAACTCATTGAAAATTGTTTCTCTTAATGTTAGAGGACTTCGGGATAGCATTAAAAGGAAAGCAGTATTCCTCTTTGTTAGAAAAACTGATGCCAACATCATTTTCTTGCAAGAAACACACTCTTGTGATACAGACAATAAATTCTGGAAAAATCAATGGGGGGATCAAGCATACTTTTCTCATGCCTCTCACCACTCTGCAGGTGTTGCTCTTCTATTTAATAAGTTTACAGGAGATATTGTAAAAAATTTCATCTCTGATGATGGAAGGTGGATTATAGTGGTTGTAAAACTAGACAACTCATTTTTTTTAATATGTAATGTTTATGGCCACAATGGAACAGCAAATGCAAAAACCATGTTTGCTCAGGTTTACTCCAAGTTAAATAACTTACAGGGGAAATACAAAGATGCATATCTGATTATAGGAGGGGACTTTAATGATGCTCCATATGATGTCATAGATAGAATTCCGGAAAGATTCTCTCAGAATTCACAATTTAAAGCCACGACTTATGTCAGTGAGAAATTATCTTTAACAGATGCATGGCGTTTCTTTAACCCAAACCTCAAAGAATTTACTTGGAGTAATGCACGAGGTACACATCAGTCTAGAATAGACTTATGGTTAACGTCAACTTCTTGCTTGCAACACATATCTGAAATTCTACATTGCTATGCGCCTTTATCTGATCATAAGATGATTTCAATACATTTACTAGGTTCCAAAGAAAATAACAATAAATTACGTGGATATTGGAAACTAAATAATAATTTACTTAAAGACAAAACATTCCAAGACCAGGTTAAACTGATGGCACAGAGCATATTCAGAAAAAAAGAAATGAATAATATTGCAAAATGGGAGTACTTTAAATTTAAGATTAGAGAAATAGCTATTAATCGTAGCAAAAACATCAAAAAGGCCAATAATCTAAAGGAAATGGAAATTATGGAAAACCTGAAAGCTTTGCTGAATAGAAATGATCTATCAGAAAGTGAGAAATTACAATTAATACAACTACAGAACCAAATAGACAGTCTATATATTGATATTGCGAAAGGAGCTTTCATACGATCCAGGGCAAAATGGTAAGAAAATGGAGAAAAGAATACCAGCTATTTCTTTGCACTGGAAAAACGAAATTGTAAAAATAATAATATTTCAGCACTAAAAATTAACAATAACACTAGTTTGAATCCCAAAGAAATAGCAGAACACATAGGTTCATTTTATGAAGACCTATATAAATCTAATTTTGATCCAATACACTGTGAAGAATTCTTAAACAGTGTTAAAGATCATATCCCAACCATTTCAGAACAGTTTAAAAATGACTGTGAAAAATCTATTTCTAGATGTCAACTTGCGGAAGCCTTGAAACATATGAAAAATGGTAAATCTCCGGGGATTGACGGTTTATCAACTGAATTCTATTCATGCTTTTGGGATATTATTGAAGCTCCACTTATTGAAATGTTCAAAGAATGCATTGATAAGAATGAGATGTCAACAACAATGAAACAAGGAATCATTAGTCTTATACCTAAACCAAATAAAGACCCGTTATCAATAGAGAACTGGAGACCAATTATCCTTCTTAATGTAGATTATAAATTATTTGCACTTGTATTTGCTAAACGTTTATTTTACGTTAATTTTATTTCAGTGGTGAAAATGTTATACACAGATATCAATAGTAATTTAATGATTTACCCTAATACCTCCAAAAGATTTCCTGTTAACAGATCTGTTCGGCAAGGCTGTCCAATTTCTCCCTTTTTATTTTTAATTGTTGTAGAGTTATTATCATTGAAGGTTTTGAACAGCCCCAATATTAATGGTTTATCTATTTTCCAGAAAGAAATTCGAATAACGCAATTGGCAGATGATACTGTATTATTTCTAAGAGATAAAAAACAAGTTGAACAGTCAATACAGCTAATTAATGAATTTTCAAAGGCTTCAGCATTACATCTTAATATAGGGAAATGTGAAATTTTAAGCATAGCTGACACAAACGACGAATACATTTGCAATATTCCGGTGAAAAAAAACGGTCAGATATTTGGGCATTGATGTTACTAAAGATATACTGAACAGGCAACAACTTAACTTCCTCCCTAGAATTAAAAAAACAAAAAACGTCATGAATATGTGGCTTCAACGTGACCTCTCTATATTTGGAAGAATTCTCTTAACCAAAGCAGAAGGAATTTCAAGACTTGTTTACCCCGCACTATCATTATATGTTCAAGACTCAACAAGTAAGGAGATTAACAACACACTTATCAATTTTGTTTGGAAAAATGGACACCATCACCTTAAAAAAGATGTTCTGTCAGGACCCAGAAAAAATGGAGGATTTGAATTATTAGATTTCATTGATTTAAACAATACATTTAAAATAAAATGGATCAAGGAATGTCTTAAAGCACCACACTCTATCTGGTACTTTATCCCAAACAATATTTTTGAAAAGTTAGGCGGTCTGTATTTTATTCTCACATGTAACTAGAACGTCACCAAATTGCCGATTAAACTCTCCAAATTTTTTCAACAGGCCCTCCTTGCCTGGAAATTATGCTACAATCATAACTTTTCCCCTCACAAGACTATCATATGGAATAATGGAGATATTACTATTGGGTCGAAATCTATTTTTAAACAAAATTGGATTGATAAGGGTATTAAATATGTAGGTGATCTCTTTGATACTAATGGTGTACTGCTCAGCTATGAGAGATTCCTTTGTATCAAGTCCTTTCCTGTACCTAGCAAAGAATTTAACTCCGTGATGAAAGCAATCCCCAAAGGCTTAATTCATCTAATGAAAAGCCACTTACAATTTCAAGAAGTCCTAAGGATAGATCCCCTTTTAATGATAAATGGCATAGATATAAATGACGTTAAGTGCAGCAATAAACATATACGTAACACTTTTTATGAAAAAAGGAAAGTATCCCCTAGAGGCAAAGCTTTTTGGAACAACATCTTTGTAGGTATTGATTGGCAGAAGGCATGGCTTTTACCATTTAAATATTGTATTAAAAACAAAATTAAAGAATTGCACTTTAAAGTACTGCACAATATATACTCAACTAACTTATATCTCTCTAAATTTCTAGACATTGAAAACATTTGCACTTTCTGTAAAATTGAACCAGAATCATTAACACATGTATTTTACCACTGTATACATTCAATTAGATTTTGGACTCGACTGGAAGATTATATATTGTGCAAAACTAAATGTACTGTGAAATTTGAATGTAAAAATGTTGTCACATACTTTGTCCATGGCTTGGACCATATTGATTTTACTGTCAACCTGTTGATTTTGTTTGGAAAATTTCATCTACACAAAAGTAGAGTAAGCAAGGAACAACCCTGTTTCATGCGATTCATATGTGAATTTAAAGCGTACATCGAAGCTTTGAAGTGTACAGACTCAACAACAAACTGTTAAACTATACGATACATGGTATAAAGAGGAATAATTTTAAAGTCTTACTTTACATTTTCATTTGTTTTTTATTATCACCTCACCATGTAAATGTTTTGTCCCGAATATCCTCCTACTTCTTTTGATCTTTCTCTTTTTTTTGTATTGCGTATGAATGATAGTTGAGCACGTCTACTTCATATGTATATGTTGTTTTTCAATAAAGAGAAAAAAAAAAAAAAAAAGTACTGACTATACTTCCTGTCGGTTCAAAATAAATGAAAAAAGCTAGTTTTATACATGAGATTTTGTTGCTTTTTTCCCGTTGTACCGAACTGTGACTTGTGTGTACCATTACACCCGTAAAATATATATATGTGCACCTTACCTCCCTTTTTTGTACTATTACTTTATGTTACTTGTCTTTACTGTATATTACCTGTTTATATTGCATTGTTTATTTTTTACTCTGTAATTGGAGTTAGCTTTTAATCTCATTGTACATGTGTATAGTCACAAATAAAGTCATTCTATTCAAACCTGACACTGTAGATACATGCAGACTCCTGATTAACCTCCATGTCAAAACTTTTATTTCCCTCAACATGTTTAAATGCACAGACTTCATTTGGTCTCTACAGCCTGCAGACTCAGACTCTCAGATTCGTGAGGAGGTCATTGAGGATAAAAACCAGCCTGTCCCTTCCGATCAAGTCCAGATCCAAGATGGACAGGTAAGAATGAACAACTGTCTTTGAAGGAACTATAGGATTCTCTTTCTTCTCGTCTTGTCCAGCTTCAAGCATATTTGCTTCCTCCGTATGAGATCAGTGGTTAGACATCACAAGACTAAGAGAGACATGAAACCTGAAGTAATTGTTGTATGAAATATTCTGTGGCCACTCCCTTTAGTCCTTTAGAGATATAGATAACAGTAAGTAGGATGAGGGTCCACATTCCTTTCCTCTAAAATTTGTCTGGAGATGCTTTCCAAACCTGCAACCAGTCATCATGGTGTTGATGCATCACACCAGAGATGTGAACTATACAGCTGGAGGGAGAAGATGGTGTGAAGAGAATCTGATGGTTAAGTTGGAGGTCCACATTCTCTTCTGTGGGACTAAGCAGGCGTTACTGCAATGTAACAAAATCAAAAATACAAGAAGAGATCTACAAACATAGCAATGCCAACCAGTAAAAGAGGACCAGAAACTCAAGAGAAGACAACGCAGATAAAACACACAAAGATTACACTGAAGAGCAAAACTATGTTAACGGGATGATCAGACCTGCTGCTGGAGATGATTGTTGAATAATGTTCAGAAAGAAATGAAATAAAGAGGCTCTCAGCACCTTTTCTGTTTTTCAGTTTAACATGAATCAGACACAGTTTGTCTTAGTAGAGAGAGAGAGACAAACTCTAGTGAGCACATTAAATGCTTCAGTCTGCAGAATTATTATCAACACATACATTTGATTTGTGAATATTATCTGATCTCTGTTGTAAGTGTTGGATTGTAAAAGTAACAACATGCAAAGACTTCACAGATTTGCATGTTCACCTGTTCTCATTTACATATCTTCAATGAAGTCGTCTCCCCAGATGATTATGTGTCTCAGAGCGTTGAGGATCAGAATGTCGATGTTGTCAACCATTTCAATCTCTTCACTATAGTTCTTCACAGGAAAGATGCAGTTCATTGGGATTCCCACGTCGGAGCTGAACTCATTCATCTGAGAATTGAAAACACCATTGATGGTTTTATAATATTCTAGATTATAAATGCAAATCATTATATTTCTGAAACTCACTCATGTTGGTCATTATCGCTACCTGGGGAATACCTGCAATCACAGAAAAGAGTTTTGAATGGGTTTTCTGTTCTGATTCTGACTCCTCAGAGGAGATCCAGCCTCCTGCTCAGCTCATATCCACTCTGAGTTTTGATGTGTTTTTAAAACAGCGTTTTCTGTGTTTTGATCATCGGCGAGGTGGTTAGCACTGATGCCTCACAGCAAGAAGGTGACCGGTTTAAATCCATGGGCTGGCTGGCCTTTCTGTGTTTAGTCTGCATGTTCTCCCTGTGTCTGTGTGGGTTCTCTCCGGGTTCTCCAGCTTCCTCCCACCATCCATAGACATGCTCATTAGGTTAATTGGTGATTCTAAATTGCCCGTAGGTGTGCATGTGAGTGTGAATGTTGGCCCTGCGATGGACTGGTGACCTGTCCAGGGTGTACCCCTGCCTCTGGCCCGATGACAGCTGGGATAGACTCCAGCAGACCCCCGTGACCCCTAACAGGATTAAACGGGTTTAGAAAATGACTGATTGACTGACAATATATTTCAGAAAAAAACTTCTTCCAGGGTGAAGGTGTTCAGAAACAGTCTGCAGTGTTTATGTGAAAGCGTTTTGTGCAGTGGTGTTAGACAGCTGTGATGCTAATGTTGCTAACTGAACTTTTCACATGGTTCTAGTGTTGGTGTTATATCGCCACCTGTTGGTTTGGCTCTTGTCTGTGTTTTATTGTGTTTTTCCATTTCATGAGAACTGTGTGTAAAGTTGTGGTGTGTGAAAACACGTGTGTAAAAAGAATAATAGGTACTGTAGTTACCCAGACTATAAAGTATAAAGTCCTCAGAACAAAGCTGCAATCAAAACTAGAAAATTCCCGCAGAAATTTTGAAGTGCCAAGTGGGCTGTTGCCATTAACATTGCCCCAACTGCCAAAATGGCCGCCACAGACCAGTTGCTTATGTCAGTTGGAAGTTTCCCGCCCCTTTCTGTGGAGCCCCTCCTCTTCTGCTGCATGTGTGAGCGTGTGTAAGCCTGTTGGGGCCTGGTTGTCGTGGTTACCAGTTTGAATTTCACTTGGAAGCCTTAAGAGGGAGAGAAAATGCTGAAACCACGGCCTCGAACAGGAAGGACTTGTAGCCAAACCGTGTTTCCAATCATTGAACCGACTTCACTTTGGGCATCTTGAGGCTTTCCTGAACGTCTAGATATGCAGTTTGTGGGTAAAATTAAGAAATGTGAGCTATTTAAAGCAATTTAAAACAAAGGATTGCTTCTGCTTTCCTCCAGAAATTTAACATTGCAGTCTATGGAGCGAGGAAGGGGTTTGCTGGCGCATCTTTGTGTCTGACGCCAAAACTAGAAGACTTACAGCTTTAGCAGACGAATTTGAGCGAGAAGACAAATTTTCCTACATTTCTATGTATAAATTATGTCTGTGCTGCTATGGCCCGGCTCTGAGACCATAGCAAATCAGGGAAACACACAGGGAGTTACATCAAACGAACATATTTATATTAACCAAGATAAATTCCAAAAGAAAACATTAACCATGTAATTTAACAAAAGGAAACTACCAACCTAGATCAACCTAGGAAAATGCAAACTAAAGCATACAAGAAATTAGAAGAACTCAAATCAACATAAAGACAGGATCCCAACCCTGGACCACTACAAACTACAGGTTAACCAAAGATCTAATTTATTTTTTTAATATGGTCCCATCACACCAATTACATTACTTAATAGTAAAATCTGAAAATTTGCAGTCCTCTGAAAATACGAAATCACCTTAACAACTGTTCATGTCCTTCAAGGTGTAGTTCCACGACCTTGAGGCAAATTAAGAGAGAGACAAGCAACATCCAAAATGAAGTATGGCACAACAATCACTGGCATGGGGCTCTGGACAAAGCCAGTGATTCATTTTCTATACCCGTTTAGTCCTGTTAGGGGTCACGGGGGTCTGCTGGAGCCTATCCCATCAGGTGAGAGGCAGGGGTACACCCTGGACAGGGTCTATCGCAGGGCCATTCACACTCACATGCACACCTACGGGCAATTTAGAATCACCAGTTAACCTAATGAGCATGTCTTTGGATGGTGGGTGGAAGCCAGAGTACCCGGAGTCGGAGAGAACCCACACAGACACAGGGAGAACATGCAGACTAAACACAGAAAGGCCAGCCAGCCCATGGATTTAAACCGGTCACCTTCTTGCTGTGAGGCATCAGCGCTAACCACCTCGCCACTGCAAACATTTTACCTCCACGTGATCAAAGCTGTAAATGCCACAGTAGATAACAATTCAGTTCTGAAAACTCAACTACAACTATAGAGATATAGATAACAGTAAGTAGGATAAGGGTGCACATTCCTTTAAAAAAAAAGGAATGTGCAAAAAAAAAAAGGACTTAAAGGGGAACTACTGTCCTCCCACCACTGCCCAACTGGAGTGTGGTGGGAGGACAGTAGTTCCCCTTTAAGTCCTTTTTTTTTTCTTTTTTTTTTTTCAAAAAATCTAATTTTTCATTAGCCTTTGTAACATTAAAATGTGTCTGGAGATGCTTTCCAAACCTCCAGAGCAGCACTAAAGAAGCTTCTTCTTAATGAGAAGAAACCCTGAACAGAAGCAGCTCATATATGAGCAAATATGTTTGAATGTCCTATAGTTCCTTCAAAGACTGTTGCTCATTCCCACCTGTCCATCTTGGATCTGGTCTTTATCAGAGGAGGCAGACTGGTTTTTATCCTCAGTGGCCTCCTTACCAGGTTGACTCTGGACTGGTTGTCTCTGAGTGTCTGAGCCTGCAGCCTGTGGAGACCAAATGAAGTCTGTGTGTATTTAAACATGTTGAGGGACATCAATGGTTTGACGTTGAGGTTAATCAGGAGTCTGCAGATATCTACAGTGTCAGGTTTGATTCCTTTTAGGTCACTGATTGATATTACTGCAGTGACTCTCTGATAACAGGCTTCACACCCAGTTCATCTGTGTAGATTAATAATGTCAAAGTTTATTGTCAAACATTCACAGTGAGTAAATTCAGACGTTTGAAGTATAATAACATGTTTATAGTTAAAGTACAAACTGGTCAGACTGGTTGGACGGAGGCAGGGTAACGTCTGAGTGAAACCAGTTTACTTCCTGATTATTAACTCACCACATCTACTGTCTGTTGTTCTGATTGGACAGAGTTCAATGAAACCTGATCACATGACTTATTACCTGGATCCATAGAGCTGCCTTCACCTGTAGAAACAGGTGTGACATGAATGTACATAGATTTCAGGGTTATCTCTCCCACCTGAAACAGTCAGTAGTTAATAACACGCAGAGAATATGATGCAGTGCTAACATGCTAACATGCTAAAGCTGACTGTCCAGTGTGAACAGAGAAATCTTTACCTGCTGCTTCCTTCTGCTCTTCTGCTGCAGATTAACAGGAACTGACTCTTTATGTAAATGACCCGCCCAGTTTATACAAATCTGATCAGGTGACTTACAAGAAGCTCCACAGATATAATGACAGGTGTTTAGTTTGTGCGTCAGTCTACAGGTTGATGTTTTCTCAGTGAGGACATTTTTGATAGTTTGCTCAGGTAAGTGTTAACCTGTCATGGTTTTAAAGGATGTAGGGATTAAATTCTGTAGAGTCTTTATTTATTAAACTGATCTTTATATGTTGATATCAGGTTGGTATCAGGTGTGACAGGCAGGGTAATTATGTTGGTAGATTTATTTAAACTCAGGGTTTTAAACAGTGATGATCTTTTAGATGAACAGTTTCTGACCTGAGTTAATTCTCTTTGCAGCAGGACGACGACAACAAGACCATGTTTTACAGTAAGGATGTTTCTATTGTCTCAGTTCTGTTAATGATTCATTATTTATAATATTAATTATTATCATTATTCTGAAGTTACTGATGAACTCAATCTAATTAGGGCCCGAGCACGCAAGGCGGCGAAGGCCCTATTGTTTTTCGAATGTTTATTATTTTTTTTTTTATTATTCTTCTTTTTTTTCTTTTCTTTCTTCAGAATCCTAAAAGTAAATCGCATTTTTGACGGCCTAAAAGTACTCGAAAACTCACGAAAATTTGCCTACCCCCCCAAAGTCGGGTGTAAAATTACGTATTTTGGGGGTCTCGCACAAGGGCGTAACAAAATGGCTCAACAGCGCCACCTAGACCTTTGTTTTCGGAGTAGCCCCTCCACACGGTTTCACGCACGTCTATGACATTTGGAGGGAGTATGCAACAGACAGAGACGCACAAAAAAGCGTCCTGGAGCCATAGTCCAACTCCAACAGGAAGTCCGCCATCTTAGGCGGCGAAGGCCCTATTGTTTTTCGAATGTTTATTATTTTTTTTTTCTTTTTTTTTTTCTTTTCTTTCTTCAGAATCCTAAAAGTAAATCGCCTTTTTGACAGCCTAAAAGTACTCGAAAACTCACGGAAATTTGCCTACCCCCCCAAAGTCGGGTGTAAAATTACGTATTTTGGGGGTCTCGCACAAGGGCGTAACAAAATGGCTCAATAGCGCCACCTAGATCTACGTTTTCGGAGTAGCCCCTCGACACGGTTTGACGCACGTCTACGACATTTGAAGGGAGTATGTAACAGACAGAGACGCACAAAAAAGCCTCCTGGAGCCATAGTCCAACTCCAACAGGAAGTCCGCCATCTTGCATCAAAAATCATATTTGGTCACAAGTGTGCACATTTCCACACCTCGTATTTGAACGAATTCCTCCTAGAGCTTTCGTCCTATCAGTTCGAAACTTGCCGTGTGTGTTCTTAAGGCCTTGACGATGAAAAGTTGCTCAAACCGTAATCCTTGGATTTACTATGGGGGAGGGGCGGGGCCACGAAATGTGGCGTGTTTTCATGAATTTTGACGTGCTGTAACTTTGCGGAAAATACTCCAACCGTCACTAAACCTCTGATATATAATGCCAGTCTGGCCTAGTACCCATTTCCATAACAACATTTGGTGATTTTCAGAGCACCACCTAGTGGCGATCCAAACATGTCATTTTTACAAGATGGCGTCCAGCTCGGACAATATCGACCACACGGGGCTGAAACTTTCGGAAACTATCAGAAACACCTTTGGGAAGAAACCCTCCAAAAATGGAAACTTTTCCAGAAACTATGTAGACACGGTGGCTTGTCAAAGTCAAGCGTTCCGATTTTTTTCCAAAAATCCAAGACTCCATTGACTTTTAGGATAATTTTCAGGCAAAAGTGTGCAGCTTTCATATACTTTCTCAGAGCTGTCTGAAACTTCTTGAGGTTATTAAGAGCAATATTCTCTAAAATTCGGCTGCATAACCAATTAGGAGGCGGGGCATAATCGCTCTATAGCGCCCCCTAGAGATTTTCTTTCAGGCAGCCCCCCCACAGTTTTCGACACAGAGTTATAGAACCTCAGCCGAATTGTAGAACATGGCAAGACCTACAAAAGAGTCTCTTGGAGCAACGGGCTACAATTAACAGGAAGCGAGATATTTATGCATGAATATCACCATTTTTGGTGATTTGGCCTGGTGGACAAGGGGTCATATTTGAACAAACTCCTCCTAGGGATTTTATCCGATTGACTTCAAACTTGGGAGGTGTGTTCATTAGGTCATCCTGATTAAATCTTATCAGTAGGATTTTCTCTTGAGGAAACTGTGTGGCCGTGGCGCTCCATCAAATTTGAGCCTCTGATCCAGAATTGGAACTCCATTGACTTTTTGGCTAGTTTTTAAGGCAAAACTGTGCGGCTTTCATATACTTTCTCAGAGCTGTCTGCAACTTCTTGAGATTATTAAGAGCAATATTCTCTAAAATTCGGCTGCATAATTAATTAGGAGGCGGGGCATAATCGCTCTGTAGCGCCCCCTGCAAATTTTCTTTGAGGCAGCCCCGCCACACTTTTCGACACAGAGTTATAGAACTTATTTAGATTATAGATGTTATTCAATTGTCTTGGTAGGTGTGTCCATATAGACTTTCTGAGTAAGCATTATCAAAATTTCGTATTTTGATGAAACTGTCGGGGTGTGGCCAAGTTCGATGTTCCGTCATGAAAGGGGAAGCACCTGCTGATGGGCTTGTCGTGCTCAGAAATTCACAAAAACTGGCCTAATGCACCAGAAGGTCAAATCTCCCACCCAACGTGCCGCACCCCCCGACGGGCGCGGACGTGCGAGGGCCCGTCCAATGCTGCTCGCAGCTTTAATTAGGGCCCGAGCACGCAAGGCGGCGAAGGCCCTATTGTTTTTCGAATGTTTATTATTTTTTTTTTTATTATTAGGGCCCGAGCACGCAAGGCGGCGAAGGCCCTATTGTTTTTCGAATGTTTATTATTTTTTTTTTTATTATTAGGGCCCGAGCACGCAAGGCGGCGAAGGCCCTATTGTTTTTCGAATGTTTATTATTTTTTTTTTTATTATTATTATTATTTTTATTTTTTTCTTCAGAATCCTAAAAGTAAATCGCATTTTTGACGGCCTAAAAGTACTGGAAAACTCACGAAAATTTGCCTACCCCCCCAAAGTTGGGTGTAAAATTACGTATTTTGGGGGTCTCGCACAAGGGCGTAACAAAATGGCTCAACAGCGCCACCTAGACCTTTGTTTTCGGAGTAGCCCCTCCACACGGTTTCACGCACGTCTACGACATTTGGAGGGAGTATGCAACAGACAGAGACGCACAAAAAAGCCTCTTGGAGCCATACTCCAACTCCAACAGGAAGTCCGCCATCTTGCATCAAAAATCATATTTGGTCACAAGTGTGCACATTTCCACACCTCGTATTTGAACGAACTCCTCCTAGAGCTTTCGTCCTATCTGTTGGAAACTTGTCGTGTTTCATCTTAAGGCCTTGACAATGAAAGGTTGATCAAGCCATATTCCTTGGATTTACTGTCGGGGAGGGGCGGGGCCACGAAATGTGGCGTGTTTTCATGAAAATTTGACGTGCTTGACGTGCTGTAACTTTGTGGAAAATACTCCAATCGTCACCAAACCTCTGATATATAATGCCAGTCTGGCCTAGTACACATTTCCATAACAACATTTGGTGATTTTCAGAGCGCCACCTACTGGCGATAGAAACATTTTATTTTTACAAGATGACGTCCAGCTCGGACAATATCGACCATACGGGGCTGAAACTCAGTGAAACTATCGGAAACAACTTTGGGAAGAAACCCTCCAAAAATAGAAACTTTTCCAGAAACTATGTAGACACGGTGGCTTGTCAAAGTCAAGCGTCCTGATTTTTTTCCAAAAATCCAAGACTCCATTGACCTTTTAGGATCATTTCGAGGCAAAAGTGTGCGGCTTTCATATACTTTCTCAGAGCTGTCTAAAACTTCTTGAGTTTATTAAGAGCAATATTCTCTAAAATTCGGCTGCATAATTAATTAGGAGGCGGGGCATATCTGCTCTATAGCGCCCCCTAGAGTTTTTCTTTCAGGCAGCCCCCCCACAGTTTTCGACACAGAGTTATAAAACCTCAGCCGAATTGTAGATCATGGCAAGACTTACGAAATGTCTCTTGGAGCAATGGGTTAAAATTATCAGGAAGCGAGATATTTATGCATGAAAATCACCATTTTTGGTGATTCGGGCTGGTTCACAAGGGGTCATATTTGAACCAATTCCTCCTAGGGATTTTATTCAATTGTCTTGGTAGGTGTGTTCATATAGACTTCCTGAGTAAAACTTCTCAAAAGTATGAACCTTGAGGAACATGTGTGGCCGTGGCGCTCCATCAAATTTGACCCTCTGATCCAAAATTGGAACTCCATTGACTTTTTGGCTAGTTTTTAAGGCAAAACTCTGCGGCTGTCTTATACTTTCTCAGAGCTGTCTGAAACTTCTTGACGTTATTAAGAGCAATATTCCCTAAAATTCGGCTGCATAATTAATTAGGAGGCGGGGCATAATCGCTCTATAGCGCCCCCTGCAAATTTTCTTTGAGGCAACCCCGCCACAGTTTTCAACACAGAGTTATAGAACTTTTTTAGATTATAGATTTTATTCAATTGACTTGGTAGGTGTGTTCATATAGACTTCCTGAGTAAGCGTGAAACTGTCGGGGCGTGGCAAAGTTCGATGTTTCATCATGAAAGGGAAGCACCTGCTGGTGGGCTTGTCGTGTTTAGAAATTCTCAAAAATTGCCCTAATTCACTAGAAGGTCAAATCTCCCACCCAACGTGCCGCACCCCCCGACGCGCACGGATGTGCGAGGGCCCGTCCAATGCTGCTCGCAGCTTTAATTTTCTAATGTTAATGTCAGAACTCTTAAACCACTTAGGGATAAATAAAGGATAATCTTGTCTTATTAGCAGTTCAAGTTCATTCATATAGAAAATATCACAATGAATAATTTTCAACATTTTAAATTCTTGCAAACATTTAAAATAAAATGTTTTCAGCTGATTTAAGTTAAAGTCACATTTCACATCATGTTGTGGTCTGACTTTCCTTAGTGAAAAGGGTGAAGGCAGTTTTCTCTCGTCCTGGTGAGTTAACCACAGAACTCTGTTCTAAACACAATAACAATGCTTTTGGTTTGAATGTTGATAAAAGTAATAAATCGTTGCATCTGATCGACTTTAGCCTACCTGGCGCCGTGGTAAGCGGACGCCTGTTGCTGCAGCTCCTGAGTGCGTGTGATTTTTTTGTTTTCTTCGTCACTTCTTTGTGTTTTTTATCTTTAAGTTCTTTTTGCCTGGATATAGTTCGGCAAGGTTCTTGTATCTGCCAGCTGTTAGCGCTGTGTAAACCTGTATTGCCGCCGGGATCGAGGCCTGAAATCCCTGAGGGGTTACGGAGGAGACGCCGGGGTTGAAAGTGAAGGCAAGGAAGAGGAGATAAGCCTGCCGTTCCTGCGATCATCATGGCTCCCTCGCTCCCTCGCGAACAAGACGGACGAGCTGGCGGCGCTGATTAACACCCAGAGGTATTCCGTGAGTGCAGCTTATTGAGTTTTATGGAGACTTGGCTGCACTCGCACATCCCGGACCACAGCATCGCAACACCTGGCTTCGTGACTGTGCGGGCGGACAGAGACGCGACTTCTAGCGGCAAGAAGAGGGGAGGCGGGATTGCGCTGTTTGTCAATGAGCGGTGGTGTAATCCCGGACATATCTGCGTTAAGGAACGTACGACGGAGTATTAGGGCCGCACGTGAAGAAAAAAAATATTTTTTACCATGACGAGATTAAACTTGACGTGTCGACTTTAAAGTCGACACGTCAAGTTTAAAGGCGACATGTCGACATTAAACTCGACATTTCGAGAATATAGTTGAAATATCATGTCGACATTATTTTCGACATGTCGACTTTAAAGTCAACACGGCAAAAATATTTTTTTTTCTTCAAGTGTGGCCCTAATACTCCGTCGTAGGAACGTCTCTGTAGCCCAAACGTGGAACTGCTGGCTGTAGGGTTTCGCCCCTATTATTTACTGAGAGAGTTCAGGTTCGCCATAGTGATCACCACTTACATCCCCCCATCAGCCGAGGCCGAAGTGGCTGCTGACGTCATCACCACCACCATCTCCCGTCTGCAGTCGCAGCAGCCAAACGCCTTTATGGTGATAAATGGGGACTTCAATCATGTCACCTTGGACAGGACCCTCACAGACTTCACCCAGTATGTGGATTGTCACACCCGTGACATCCATCTGGTCTCAGTGATTACCGTCCAGTTGCTCTTACATCCCATGTGATGAAGGTGCTGGAGAGGCTGGTGTTGGCCCACCTACAGCCACAGGTGAGATCGTTCCTAGACCCTCTACAGTTTGCCTACCAGCCGTGTCTGGGGGTGGATGAGACAGACAGACCACAGCTTGTGCATCTGGGTCATGTCCTGTCTGATGTGATGGTGAGTGGTGTGGGAGCCCCTCAGGGCACTGTACTTTCCCTGTTCCTGTTCACCTTATACACCACTGACTAACAGCTCCTCTGACCCTCAACATCCTGGGTTGGGATGTGGAGGTGGTGGAGGATTACAAATACCTGGGAGTGACCATCGACAAGAGACTGAACTGGAGGACCAACAGCACAGCTGTGTATAAGAAGGGCTGCAGCAGACTCTTGTTATGGCCCGGCTCTGAGACCATAACAAATAAGGGAAACACACAGGGAATTGCATCAAAAGAATATATTTATTTTAACAAAGATAAACTCCAAAAAAGAAATATTAACCATGGCATTCAACAAAATGAAACTACCAACCTAGATGAACCTAGGAAAAATGCAAACTAAACCATACAAGAAATTAGAAGAACTCAAATTAACACAGCATGGTTCCCAGGACAGAGAGAAAAAGAGAATGAGTTCGCAGGAGGGTGGGGTTTTATGGGTCTGGAGACAGTGGCCAGCTGCCTCCAATCCCACAATGGCCAACCCGCTACCAGCACCCTGAAAGACAAAAAAAAGACAAAAACACAAAGACCAACACCAAACCAGCAAAGGCCCTGGGGCCGTCACACTCTATTTCCTGAGGAAACTGAAGTCCTTCAATGTGTGCAGCAAGATGCTGGAGATCTTCTACCAGTCTGTTGAGGCTAGCACACTTTTCTCCGCTGTGTTCCTCTGGGGGAACAACGTTACAGCCAGAGACACCAACAGACTGAACAAACTGATCAGGAAGGCTGGCAATATTATTGGCTGCAGACAGGACACCTTTGAATCAGTGGTGGAGAGGAGGACTCTGGACACTTTGGACGTGCTAATTTAACAGTTCTTTTTAATATTTGGGATTAATAAAGAAACTATCTATCTATCTATCTATCTATCTATCTATCTATCTATCTATCTGTCTATCTATCTGTCTATCTATCTGTCTATCTATCTATCTATCTATCTATCTATCTATCTATCTATCTATTTATCTATCTATCTATCTATCTATCTATCTATCTATCTATCTATCTATCTATCTATCTATCTATCTATCTATCTATCTATCTATCATGTTTGACTTAAACACGACTTATGAGTAATCTATTAAATACTGAACATGTTTGTTAATGTTTGTTGAAGCTCCACCTCCACCTCCACCTCCACCTCAACATCCTCTCAGTAAGACATGAAACTTATTTCTAAACATTAATCAGTTATTATCATCATTCAGTATGAATTCTGTTTCTGAACTTTAATAATTAAACATATTTCTCTTCAGTACTTGATGAACCATGGAGGCAGATACTCTGGGGGTGAGTCACCTGTAATGTACATGTGGTGACAGTTGAATAAATGTCACACCTTTAAAATCAGTTTCTCTTTTAATCATCAAACCTATAGCCTCAAGTTAAGAAAATAAAACAAAATCAACTAAGTTCACATTTGTATTTAATCAGAGAGAAACAGAAGGATTTCCAGTATGTGCTGGTGTACCAACCTGCAACCTGGGGTTCTGCAAGATGGCGCCGGTGAGGTCAGCAGCCGTTGTACCTGCTCCGACACTTTTTTTGTTATTACTACTGTTTTACTGTAGTATTTACTATTTGTTTACTACTGGCTGCAGGTACAAGTATACATTTCACTGTGCATGTGTGAAAACCACCTACCTATCTACCTATATGCCTATCTAAACACTGACATTAAACACCTCAGAATTCTTCTGTATGGACCAGTCGGATCTGGAAAGTCCAGCTTCATCAACTCAGTCAGCAACATCATACAAGGAAGACTGAACATTCCTGATGCAGCTAGTATCACCACTTTCTACAGCTTCGCCATAGCAGTAAGAAAACTTTAGATTGTAAGAAATAACTTTATTATGATTGAGTGTCACAGCAGCAGAAGGAGGTATGATGTAGAGTAGCTGTTACAGTACAGGAAGACACACTTAATACAAATTAAAGAACAGATAATAAGTATTTAAATTCTACCTTGATATCCACAGGGCTCTGCCTTTAAATATTAAATCCTAATCTTGTTGTCAGATGCTTCTCTTGATGAGATCAATGTCTTCAGTCCATCATCTCTTTGTCAGTGTATTCATCTCCTCTGATTGTGTTTAGTTCATTGTCCAGTGAGCAGCTCTTCTAACACTGATATCATGATGCTGTCACAGTGAAGTTCACATTGAGGATTTAAATGAGTTGAGTTTTAGTCAAAGTTAGAATAAAGATGAACTGATTATATTTCACTGTCAAACATCTGTGTCCTCAAAACTGAACTAATCAAAGTTTAATTGTAACAATATAATGAAGTAATGACATTTTATGTCTCAAAGCTTAAATATTCATTGTGTTCATAGACTCTAACCTTCATATATGAGTCTCTGTGTGTGACACTTTGCAGAGTTAAAGCAGTTTACTTCCTGGTTGTTTGTCTCACCTGTGAATGTGCTCTATGAAATTTAAGGATTTGAACTTTTGGAAAGTTGATTTTGATCTTTAATTATGTTTTCTTAGAACAGTCAGGGTCACTATGGTGTTTGAGGTTGTTGTGAAACCATGGAGACTCTTCTCTGTCATTAAATTCAACTTTTAATCTTTTTGTTTTTCAGAATGGAACTCAGAAATTTGGTAAAGGAAGAGGAAGCCAACATACATTTTACATTCGGGTCTTCAATGACATCATGGGTCTGGAGGACTGGACTGAAAAAGGAGTTCATGCTGATGACATCAAACTGCCCATGAAAGGAAATGTGAATGAGGAAAACAAGGTAGATATTTCACTTTATTAACCAAACCCTCCACCTCATTCCTGTGGACGCTGATGTAGAAACGATTATTGGTCCAACTTCCGGTGATACGCTAGAAGTACCAGTGAGCCATTGGTTGCTAGCGGTTTCGTCACCCGTAACGGTTTATTTAGAAGTTTACTTTGGTGGATAAAAATCCCACAGAGAAACACCCGCACCCTACTTGTGGTTGGGAGAGACCACCAGAGAAGAGACGCTGGGTGCTAAAGAGGACTGACAGCAGTGTCACGAGAATAACAGTGTATAATACAGTACCAGTCACAGGTTTGGACACACCCTCATTTAATGGTTTTTCTTTATTTTCATGATTATTTATGTTGTAGAATCTCACTGAAGACATCAAAACTATGAATGAATACATGTGGAATTATGTAGAAAACAAAAAAAGTATGAGATTCTTCAAAGTAACCAGCCTTTGCTTTGATTACTATTGCACACTCTTGCCATTCTTTCGATGATCTTCATGACCTTAATCAGCAGAGGTGACTCTTGGTCTTCCTTTCTGCGGGCGGTCCTCATGTGAGCCAGTTTTGTCATAGCGTTTGATGGTTTTTGCAGCTGCTCATTCAAAGACTCTCTGTCTCACAGCATTCTCAACCTGAATTGAAAATAAATTAGATTCATTCGTTCATTCATATCTATTTACTCCATTCATAGATTAAATACATTACATGATTATATACATAACACCATAAATGAAAAGGAGCAGGAAGAAGAAAACTTATGATACCTGCCCCTTTGCATAGTTTTAATTACATTTAATTGATTACAAAAATAATTGTTTGTTGCAGCCCCACATTAAAAGCAATGAAAATTATCATTAAGACTTTGGCTGGGCTCTACATCTGCTTTAAGGTTAATAAGATTGTGTCCCACGATCTATATAAAAAAACGTGTCCAGCCTTATTAATGTGCAGGTACTTATGCGCCTCAGAGCTTTTTAGATTCTTCATTGCCTCCCTGTCTGAAGCAGCAGAGCTAAGAATGTAGCTAACTATGCCACTGTATGTTATTTTAGGCCTCTTCATGTCATCCTCCCACCCCTCTATATTATTAGGCACCAGGATTGCAATGTTGCCTTGTTTGAGCTGTGACAGCTGGTGTTCCCATATGGTTTACATCTCGTAGTAGTCGGGGAAAGCTGATTAGCACTGACAGGTAGCACGTAAAAATGTCACTTCCAGTTCATACAGCAAGTCTCACCCATAATTCATGCAAGGGCAAATGGGAGCTAGCAATAAGGTGGATTCAGCATAGCATCTGACCTGGGCGATGTTGCCTATAATGATGGGCAATCAAGGCATTGTTGAAGCCTTGACACAAGATTCAAAAAAAGGTTCATTACTTGAAGCTTCAGTGACACAGCGCTCTAGGACATCTAGTGGACAATAAAATGTAGTACAATCGAGACGTGTCTTATTGGTTCATGCTTGTATGGGAGTTGATTGCACTTTCCTGTTCGACAACACTACATGGGTATGTGGTTTAAAGCTGATAATAAATACATTTTATACATATAACAATAAAATACATAAAAAGCAATCAATGGGAATGTTGTTTTTTTAAATGTACACAGCAAATGCTGTAGAGTTAACATTCTGGTGTTGGCAAAATTTTAGCAAGTGTAGAGTTAATTCTACTCTTTGTAGAGTTAAATGTATTATATATAACTCTCTGAGGACAAATGGTGTTAAAATAGAATTTCAGAATGGATTTAACTCTGTAAGTGTCAGTGCAACACATTTAAAACTTTATTTTTACGACGAGCTCTGAGCCAAAGAGCTTTATAAACTCCGCCCATTTATTATACCCGCACCTGGACACCCCGACAACTACCGACTGATTATCACTGATGAGAAAACGTTGTTTGGTGAGTAAATGTGTTTCACTTTGTGTATAATGTAATGTTTGGCGTAAATATTGAGCACTGTGCACTGTGCACAGCACTGTGTCCGAACAACAAGCTAACGCTAACATTCGAGTATACAAGTATGCTACAGTCAGTAAATGCTCATTCATGTACAATTACACAGTTAACATTAGTAACATTGTTCCAGCTGACTAACTAAACAAAGACTATAACTGCAGTGGTGTTAACATGCGTGTCAGTTAGCATTAAGTTTGACCCTAGCTAAACCATGTTAGGTAAGCAAGCCCATCACAGTCGATGCCATTATACACTAATGAAGAGTAAGAATTCCGAATGACCTACAGGGAAATATACATTATTTGAGAGCTTTCTGTCTGCCCTAATAGTAGTGAAGTTGAAAGAGACCAACAAGACAGCGAGTGGTGGTAAGTTAGCAATTTTGCACACGTATTCACAAAATACAGAGGTAAGATGTTGTAACGGCATCTGAAGTGTTAAAGGTGAGTTTGATGGCCACAGGCAGGAATGAGCTCCTGTGACATTCTGTGGCACATTTCATTAGAATGAGTCTGTTACTAAAGGTTCTGCTTTGACTGGCCAGTGTGTTTTATGGAGTGGGTGAGATGTGTTGTTCAGGATGGTCTTAACTCTTACCAGCATCCTCCTCTCTGACACTGTGTTCAAAGTGTCCAGCTCCACCCTGATCACTGGCCTTACGGATCAGTTTGTTTAGTCTATTTGTGTTTCCTGCTTGCAGCTTGCTGCCCCAGCATGCAACTGCGTACAGGAGCACACTGGCCACCACAGATTCATAGAACATCCTCAACATAGTCCGACAGATGTTGAAGGACCTCAGTCTCCTCAAAAGGTAAAGTCAACTCTGTCCCTTCTTGTAGAGTGCCTCAGTGTTCTTTGACCAGTCCAGTTTATTGTTGATGTGCACTCCCAGATATTTGTAGTCCTCCACAATGTCAACATGCCTCATGTCCACAACCAGTTCCTTAGTCTTCGTCACATTCAGCTGAAGGCAGTTGTCCTCACACCATGTGACAAAGTTTCCCACCACAGTTCTGTACTTGGCTTGACTTGTTGAAGTCCATGGTGTAGGCGGTGAAGAGGAAGGGGGAGAGGACTGTCCCTTGTGGAGCCTGCTGATGACCCTGTCAGACACACTGTGTTGCAGCCGCACATAATGTGGTCTTCCAGTGAGGTAGTCAACAATCCAGGACACCAGGGGGGCATCAACTTGCATAGCTTTGAGCTTCTCACCCAGAAGAGTCGGTCTACTGGTTTTAAAAGCACTGGAAAAGTCAAAGAATGACCCTCACAGTGCTTGCTGGTTTATCCAGGTGAGCGTCTGCACAGTCGAGCAGGAAGATGATGACATCCTCTACTCCAAGTTGTGGCTGGTAGGCGAACTGAAGAGGATCCAGTTGAGTATCGACCATGTCTTGCAGCTGTCCCAGAACCAGTTGCTCAAAGGTCTTCATTATGTGGGAGGTCAGGGCCACCAGTCTGTAGTCACTGGTACTGCAGCGCCGTGGTGTTTTTGGCACTGGGGCGAGGCATGATGTCCTCCACAGCACAGGTACCCTCTGTAGGCTCAAGCTCATGTTGAAAACCAGTTGAAAAAACAGACGCCATCTGGGCCTGCAGCCTTTCCTGCATGGAGTGTCCTCAGCCGTCTCCTCACCTGGTCAGCTGTGAAGCAAGTCGTCGTCATTGTTCTTGGCGGGGGGTTCCTGCCATGCCTCTGGAGGAGGTAGTGTAGGTGTGTTGGAACTGTTTATGTTATGTTCATCCAGCCGCTAGGAGGCGCTATTGACAATTGTGGTGATGTATTCAACCAGTAGGTGGTCAGAAGAAAAAACAGCTAGCTTGGAAAGTGACGATCAGTCCATGAGGTGTGTTTTTCCTCACTGAAGCCATCCTCTCATTTCCAGCCCTTTGAGTGGAAATATGAGTAAGTTTTATGTTAGTTATGAATCTTGGCAGGTATATTTGTTGCACTTGTCATAGGTTGTGATATTTTTAGACAACATTTGCATTTGATTTGAGTTGTGTTCCAGTGGTGATAGCAAAGCCTATTTAAGTTGTCTGTGCTAATGCTTAGCTACTGTTAACAAGTAATTGTCTACATAGTGATAACAGTTAATGTGCATTGTCAATTTTACATAATACTTATTTGTATTTTGTATCTTGTATGTTGCAGTTTCACACTTTTTGTATTAAATCCTGGCCAAACACAACACCTGTCTGTTCCTTGGAGGAAATGATGCAAGAAGAGTTTAGCTGGCTGTGAAGCTCAATTAGGACACGGGGTCACATTGGGTGTAACAGTACAGTGAAATCCTAACGCTCTACGAGGGACTACGGTGAACGGTTGGTGGAAGAAAACACAATCTGCAATCCTGCTTAAGGCTACTATGGAGAAGGAAGAAACTAAAAGTCAAATCTCACACTCCTCTCACTCATCAAAGGCACCTGTAGCAAAGTCAATATGTTCAGGAAATCTAACTGTTCGCTCAAAAGCTGGAGCATCTACAAGGTCATCAGCTTCAAGCCGAGCCAGTATGGCTGCGGCACGCGCTCAAGCAGATGCTCAAGCCGCCAAAGCCAGGCTAGCCTATGCTGAGAAAGAACTGAGCATCAAAGTGGAAAAAGCACGGTTAGAAGCAACACTGGATGTGCTCAATCTCCAGAAGGAGGCAGATGCTGCCATGGCCAAAGCTGAGGTAATGGAGGCAGCCGCAGCTCAGTATGAGGACATGGAAAAAAGTAACGAACTGAGTTTCTTGCCCTTACAACCAACTACAGAGGAGAAAGTGAGTGAGTACATAAACAAACACAGTTACAAAGATGAGCCGACTCAAAAAAGAGAGACTTTTCAACACAGCTCTACACGTCAGGAACAATACCAACCAGATGTTCACACATCTTTTCACGTTAATCAGGAACCGAACAATTACTCAGTCCAGCCACCAGATGGCGCCAAACGACCACCGATAAGAGACGTAATCGAACAACCAAAGCAGTTTTTAAGTTCAAATAGCGCTGACAACACAACCAGTGACCTTGCCAGGTTTCTAGCCAAGAGTCAACTAGTAACCGGAGGGCTGACTAAATTTGATGATAAACCAGAGAGTTATCTCAGCTGGAAGGCTACTTTCCAGTGCACTATCAGAGAACTGGGTCTTACAGCTAGCGAAGAAATTAACCTCCTCATCAAATGGCTCGGCCCTGAGTCTTCTGATCATGCAAAAAGATTAAAGGCGGTCAACATCAGATTCCCACTTGCTGGTCTGAACATGATATGGGAGAGATTAGAAGAATGCTACGGCTCTCCAGAAGCAATAGAAAACTCTCTTTTCACAAGGTTACAGAACTTTCCAAAGCTTTCGAGCAAAGAGCCTCACAAGCTTCGTGACCTGTCAGATCTGCTCTGTGAACTGGAAGGTGCAAAATTAGATGGATATCTCACGGGGTTGAGTTACCTCGATACAGCTAGAGGAGTGGGTCCAATTGTTGAGAAGCTGCCCTTTCCCCTTCAAGAGAGATGGACAATGGTGGGGTCGAATTATAAAGAGGATCATAATGTAAGCTTTCCACCCTTCTCGTTCTTTGTGGACTTTGTGAAACGCCAAGCCAAAGCGAGGAATGACCCAAGCTTTACCACAGCTTACAACCCACCTGTCAACCCTGCAGTCAGTTACAAAAAAGGAAAGCTAACAAGTAACTACAGCCAAAGACAGTCCGTCACAGCACACAAGACAGAAGTGTTAGAGACAGACAAGACAAAAGACACAAGACAGACAGACATTCAAAAAGAATGCCCCATACATCACAAACCACATCCACTGAAAAGATGCAGAGGTTTCAGAATGATGCTGCTGGAAGATAGAAAAAAGTTACTCAAAGAAAATAACATCTGCTATCGCTGCCTCGCTTCTACCACTCACCAAGCCAAGGAATGTAAAGCCACAATAAAGTGTGATGAGTGTGGCAGCGAGAGACATCTAGGAGCTCTTCACCCAGGTCCAGCACCATCAACATCCAAGCCTCCTTCATTCCCAAAGGAGCATGGCGGGGAGCAAGAACCTGCACAGGAGGTTGATGTTACAGCCACATGTACAGAGGTATGTGGGAATGAGATCACAGGAAAGTCCTGCTCCAAGATCTGTTTGGTGCAAGTCCACCACAGAGGTGAGCCACACAACACGAAGAAAATGTATGCAATAATAGACGATCAAAGTAACGAGTCACTAGCAAAGACAGAGTTTTTCGACATGTTTGCAATACAAGGCTCAACTATGCCATACACATTAAAAACCTGCTCCGGTGTGACTCAAGTAAGTGGCAGAAGAGCCTGTGACTACGTTGTTCAGTCATTTGATGGAAAAATGAGCTTTCCTCTCCCCATGCTTATAGAGTGCAATGCTATCCCAAACAATAAAGATGAGATACCCACTGCAGAAGCTGCTTCACACCATCCTCACCTGAGAGCCATAGCTGCTGAGATACCACACCTCGATCCTGATGCCGACATTCTGCTGCTGATTGGACGAAATCTGCTGAGTGTCCACAAGGTCAGAAAACAAATATGTGGCAAGCACAATGACCCATTTGCACAAAAGCTTGACCTGGGCTGGGTCATTATAGGGGATGTATGTCTGGGTAATGCCCACAAGCCAAGTGAAGTAAATGTTCTCAAGACACATATACTGGACAATGGTCGCCCAAGCTATCTCACTCCCTGCAGCAGCCGCTTCAACGTGAAAGAGAGCTTCACACTGAGCCAGTCCAAAGCCATTTCCAAACCAGTGGCACCTGCAAGCCTACAAACAAAGCTCACAGATGAGAATCTAGGAGAGAATGTTTTCTGCCAAACCAACGAAGACAACCGTCTTGCACATTCAGCTGAGGACCTCATCTTTCTGAAAAAGATGGAGCAGATCTTCAAAGATGACACTAACAGCTTGGTTGCACCACTCCCATTTCGAAGCCCAAGACGTCTCCTCCCAGACAACAGGTGCTACGCCCTTAAGCGCCTAGAGTCACTTCGACGCACACTCAACAAGAAGCCAGACATGAAGGCTCACTTCATTGAGTTCATGCAGAAAATGCTTGACAACAAGCATGCAGAGCTTGCACCACCTCGCACCAAGAATAAAGAGACCTGGTATCTTCCCACCTTCGGTGTTTACCACCCACAGAAGCCCGGGAAGATCCGTGTGGTGTTTGACTCTAGTGCTCAGTTTGATGGACTGTCTCTCAATGATGTTCTGCTTTCTGGGCCCGATCTCAACAACACACTTGTGGGTGTGCTCCTGCGATTCAGGAAGGAACCTGTCGCTATCACAGCTGACATTGAGCAGATGTTTTACTGCTTTGTTGTTCAGGAGGACCACAGAGATTACCTTCGTTTCCTGTGGTATGAAGACAACGACCTAACCAAGGAGGTGGTAGACTATCGCATGAGAGTGCACGTCTTCGGTAACAGCCCCTCCCCAGCAGTAGCGATCTACGGATTGAGGATGGCAGCAAAGGAAGCCGAAGGTGAATATGGAACTAATGCTCGCAACTTCATCGAGCAAGACTTTTATGTGGATGACGCACTGAAGTCTTTCCCTACAGAAGCTGAGGCAATTGACGTCCTACAGAGAGCCCAGAAAATGCTCGCCCTCTCTAATCTACGTCTCCACAAGATAGCCTCCAACAAAGTGGAGGTGGTGAGTGCTTTCCCTTCTGAAGATAGAGCAAAGGAGATCAAAGAACTTGATCTAACTACAGACAAGCTCCCAGTCCAACGCAGTTTGGGTGTGATTTGGAACACCACATCAGACACATTCATGTTTGATGTTCCTCAAGAGAAGAAGCCCTTCACTCGACGCGGTGTGCTCTCAACTGTAAATAGTTTGTTCGATCCTCTTGGGCTGCTCGCACCTGTAACTAGTAAAGGCAGACTGCTACTCAGGGAGCTCACCAGCCGCAACCTTGAGTGGGACACCCCGTTGCCACAAGACATGTATGACGAATGGAGAAGATGGCAGGACTCGTTGCAGCATCTTACAGCCTTGCACATTCCTTGTACCTATGTCTCTTTCTCCATCTCACAAGCCATCTTCATCGAACTCTGCGTGTTCTCAGATGCTTCGGTGAAAGCAATCGCAGCAGTAGCCTATGTGAAAGCAACACATGAGGATGGTCACAGCGAAGTTGGTTTCGTCATGGGCAAAGCCAAACTTGCTCCTATGCCAGAGCTCACCGTTCCCAGATTGGAACTTTGTGCTGCAGTGCTTGCAGTGGAGATGTCAGAGCTTCTGAAAGACGAGCTTAAGATCAAGTTTGACAGGATCACATTTCTCACTGACAGCAAAGTGGTTCTGGGATACATCTTCAACAAGAACAGGAGATTCCACGTATATGTGAACAATCGTGTCCAGAGAATCAAGCAATCTTCTCTCCCAGAGCAGTGGAAGTATGTTCCAACTGAGCACAATCCAGCTGACCATGGTTCTCGCTCACTAGCGGCAGAGAAAATCGAAAGCACATCATGGTGGTCTGGCCCAGCCATTCTTCTGAAGACCAAGAGTGTTGCTCCTGAAAAAGGCCCATTTAAACTCATTGACCCGAAGTCAGATGCAGAAATCCGTCAGAACGCTACTGTGCTGGTGACCAGAACCTCATCAAGCAGTTTAGGTTCAACACGCTTTGAACGATTCTCAAAGTGGACCTCTCTTGTCAAAGCAGTTGCATACCTTCGTCATATAGCTCACAGTTTCAAGTCCAAAGATTGTAAAGGCTGGCACCTCTGCAGAACAAGTCTTACAGAAGAAACCTTGACTCAAGCAGAGCACACTATCATCCGGTGTGTCCAAAATGAAGTGTATGCGGAAGAAATCAAACGCATCAAGGCAAAACAAGATCTGCCATGCAACAGTCCTCTGTACAAGCTCAAGCCGATCATTGATGACGAAGACCTACTCCGTGTTGGAGGACGCTTGTCAGAATCCAACCTGACCAGTCAAGAAGCCAATCCTCTTCTGATCCCGAGAAACCATCACATTGCTCTCCTGCTCATCCGACATCATCATGAAGCTGTCAAGCATCAGGGAAGACACTTCACCGAGGGAGCAGTGCGAGCAAGTGGTTTGTGGTTGGTTGGTGCTAAGAGATCTATCAGCAGTTTCATCCACAAATGTGTGACTTGCAGAAAGCTTCGAGGGAAAACAGAGCAGCAAATCATGGCAGACCTGCCCGCCGAACGTCTACAAACTGATCCCCCATTCTCGTATGTTGGCCTAGATGTATTCGGACCGTGGGAAGTCACAACCAGTCTACAGCTGGCCAAAGAACAACAAACTGCTGCACATCCGCAAATAGACAACAGGCAACTTCAGACTTAACAGGGAATAGCACTAGCGTATCATAACAAAATATTGATGAAATGAACGAGTTTCACGGCAGATAATGTGTTATTTAGAGGCTGCATTGCGGTGCCCCAGTCATATCGTCCAAACGACTGTTCCGCTCCCCCCTCGCCACTGCCTTCTTCTGCCTCATCCTAAATCCCCCGCGTCTTCTCCCCCCTCGCTTTCTCTTTATCTCCTTGGGGATGAGGTCTGTGATGTAGCCATGGTCTGTGCCAGCCTGTCTCAGGTCAAACAGCTGATCACGACTGTAAACAATGGCCACGTCCCGTTGTTGTCTGAATGCAGAATGCTCTCCAAACAATAGTCTGGTTGTGACCAGGTATTTCTTTAACCAGGATCTGTACTATGAGCCTGAGGCAGTACAACACCTGCTGTTGGAGGTACAGGACTAATTCTTTCCTTCCTCCTGATGTCTGGGAACAAAGTATTTGGAAAGTTTGGTGTGAATTGGCGTTTAATGTGTTGTTACATGCATTTTAAAATAAATATTTAAGCTTAACATGGCCTCTTTATTTCAATAACACCATACGGTGTATAATATGGAGTAAACATCTGTAGTAGTTAACAACTGACACTATGAGGTAGTTGATATCTAACATGATACACTAGTGTTGAGAGAAACTGACACTGGTTAGTGTTGAGAAGTGTTAAATTGTAACTCTAAGAAGAGTCAATAATAACACACTGGGAGTGTTAATATACCAACACTTCAAAAAGAGTCAAATTAACACTCGTTAGAGAATTAGAGAATATTTGTACTGAATGCAACACTGTCAAACCAAATCTCTCTTGACTCATTATTTACTTCGAAGACTCAACTCATCTCTCCCGAAGAGACGAGACAACCGAACCAGTGACCTGGTTTCTGAATGTAGCAGTGAAATAGTTCATACGTCACAAAACACGTGATTTGTAATAACCAAAACTATACATGCACTTCTGATTCAGAGTCTGAGTGAGAGTTAGAAAAATAGGATTTTTTAAAAAAGACCCCCAGGACAAAAAGTGTTATTTTATTCAAATGTGACTGAGACCTTTATCTGCCTAAACTACAAAGGGTGATGTGACTTTTTTCTCCAATCACAAGTGTAATTCATTGTATTTTAATAAGAGATCTTGCATTGTTAAAGTTACTGCATGACGCTGTTAATACAAACAGGATCTGCATTCCCTAGTGTTTCAGTGGGCACACACCATTAGGGGTCGTGGAGGCAGCAGCTTCAGCAGGGAAGCCCAGACAGCCCTCTCCTCAGCCACTTCAGCCAGCTCCTCTGGAGGAACTTCAAGGCGTTCCCAGGCCAGACGAGAGATATAATCCCTCCATCATGTCTTGGGTCGGCCTCAAGGTCTTCTACTGGTGGGACATTCCCAAAACACCTCTCCTGGGAGGCGTCCAGGAGGCTTCGTTACCAGATGCCCTGGCCACCTCAACTGACTCCTCTTGACGTGGAGGAGCAGCGGCTCTACTCTGAGTTCCTCCCGTATGTCCAAGCTCCTTACCCTCTATGGCTGAGCGCGGCCACCCTACGAAGGAAACTCATTTTGGGCCCTTATTTTAGCGATCTTGTTTTTTGGTCATTACCCAAAGTTTATGACCATAGGTGAGGATTGGGACGTAGATCGACCGGTAAATTGAGAGCTTTGCCTTTCGGCTTAGCTCTCTCTTCACCACGACCAACCGGTTAAGCATCCGCATCACTGCAGATGCTGCTCCGATCTGCCTGTCGATCTCCCCCTCCCTCTTACCCTCACTAGTGAACAAGACCCCAAAATGCTTGAACTCCTCCACTTGAGGCAGGACCTCTTCCCTGACCCGGAGTGGGCAATCCACCCTTTTCTGACTGAGGACCATTGCCTCAGACTTGTAGGTGCTGACCTTCATCCCAGCCACTTAACACTCAACTGTGAACCGCCCTAGCAAGAGCTGGTGGTTGTTCGATGAAGCTAAGAGGACTACATTGCAAAAAGCAGAGACAAGATCCTGCACAGGTTGAGACGTGAGAAGATTCACCGAACACGACACCCCACCCGGCTGCACCTAGAAATTCTAAAAATTATGAACAGAACCGGTGACAAAGGGCAGTCCTGGTGGAATCCAACCCTCACTGGGAACAGGTCAGACTTACTGCCGGCTACACGGACCAAACTCGCACTCCTTTGGTACAGGGACTAAATGGCCCTTAGTAAGGGGCCATCCACCCCGTACTCCCGGAGCACCTCCAACAGGGGGTGAGGACCCGTTCCCCGAGCCAAAGGCGCAGGGAAGCAACCCTTTCGTCCACCCGGGAGAACCCCAACATACAGGCCGATAGTCTAGGGGCAAGCAAAAAGCCCACCCTGGCCTTCCGCCTCTCACCCGGAGCAATGCCAGCAAAGAGTCCAACCCCTCTCAAGGACTTTTTCCAGACCCGACGCTATTCCAGGTGAGGCCGACTATATTTAGTTGATAGCGTTCAACCTCTTCCACAAGCTCCGGTTCCTTCCCTGCCAGAGAGGTGATGCCCGATCCACAATACACCGGACCCTTCATGGACCCTTCATAATCCTCCTGCGGGTGGTGGGCCACCAGGTGCTCACCCACGAGCCTCAGCCCCAGGCCTGGCTCCAGGGTGGAGCCCCCGTAACCATCCGGGCAAGCTACACAGTCTCTTGTTTGTTTTCCCCATGAAAGGTCTTCTGAACCATTCTTTGTCTGACCCTTCGCCTAAGACCAGTCTGCCTTGGGAGACCCTACCAGAGGCAAATTGCCCCGGACAACATAGCTCCTAAGGTCATTAGGACACTCAAACTCCTCCACCACGATAAGGTGACGGTTCAAGGAGGAGTAATGTTAATAATGCTTTTATTGTGAAATATTTGAAGGAAGCTGATGTGGTAAAACTCATCAGATGCAAGGTTCAGGTTAGCGCTTGAAATCATGCTAATGTTACAAACAAATGAAAAAGATGATGATGACACAAAGAAGAAGAAGATGACGTTTCAACTTGACAACATTGAGAGATGACTCAAATGAAAAAAGGCTGCTTGTTTCGGACGAAGCAGAATCTGGGCCACTGAAAAAGAAAACAGACAGCAAAAAGAGACTTGAAGAGGAACGTGGGGTCAGGGGAGGCAGGTAAGGCAGTGCCTTGCCTAGCATCATGAAATCTTATCAACAAAGGCGGATGCATCTCTCTCTCTCCCCCCTCTCCCTGATCTTTCCTGCTTTGCTTCTCACGTCTCAACCTGTCTTGTCTCAAGCTTTAAGAGTCTCCCTCCGCATTGCTCTCCAAATTTAAAATGCAGTTGACAGAATCTTCCCGATGAGAAGTTTGGGTTCGGGGGAACCTGTCTGCCCTGACGGAACGTTTTCCACTGGATACATGATGCAGTCTTCTGTGCAGCTTTCACCACCCTCTGCAGAGCCTTCTTCTCTGCTGCAGAGCAGCTGCCATGCCACTTAGTGATGCAGGAGCACAGGACACTCTTCACCATACACCTGTAGAATGATGAGTCCCCAATGAGGGTTCCAAAGGGTGGAGCTCATCCTCTGCACACTTGTTGATGTAACTGAGGACAGCAGATGTGTTGTCCTCTAGATCCAACTATCCCTCACAGACAGCTACCTCTCTGAAGATCTGCCAGTCTGTGCGCTGGAAACAGTCCTGCAGTACAGGGACAGCATCACTGGTAATGATACTCTGCGTTGGTATGTGGAATCTGAGCAGGGGATGGTAGGCTGGGACCAACATGATTCAGATGTGGTCAGAGATGCCGAGGTGGGGCTGAGGGGCAGCTCCGTATGCATCTTTTCTTTGGTGTAAACACGGCCCAGCATGTTATTTTCCCCGTGTCGGTATGATAACATGCTGATGGAACTTAGGCAGTGTGTCTGTCAGGTTTACGTGATTGAAATGCCCCGCAATCACGTAAAAAGCCTCCGGGTGCTCATTCTCGAGCGAGCTGATGTTGTCGTGGAGCTCCTTTAGAGCATCGTTAGCATTAGCACCCGGTGGGACGTAAACAGCCATAATAAACACCACCGTAAACTCACGTGGAAGATAGTGTGGCCGGCATTTCACAGTTGTATGCTCTATCGCCTTGGAGCAGTGGCTGTTCACCACATAACAGTTTGTGCACCAACCTTTATCCACATAGATGCATAATCTGCACCCACGGGCTTTCCCCGACAGCTGGTTACGGTCCGCACGGAAGAGAAGCCGACCGTTGATCTGGAAGGCTTGGTCCAGCATGTTGTCGTTAAGCCAGGTTTCCGTCAGACAAAGCACCGCACAGTTCCTCATCTCTCGGGAAACCCCCAGCCGCAGTCGAAGTATGTCCATCTTGTTGTCCAGGGAGTGGACATCGGACAGGAACAGGGACTGGATCAGTGGTCTCTCAGTGTAGGCCTTTAGCCTAGCTAGCAGTCCGCCCCGTTTGCCCATCTTCTGTTTCCGCACACAGCGCTTCCTCTTGCCCTCTGTCCAGCGTGATCTGCTATACCAGTCCGGTGTCCTCAGGAGCTGCAGTCTGCTCAGCAAGGCTCTGAGTCCCAGCGCCACACTTCGTTGTTGTGCTTGTGACTGAACCATCCCTTAAATTAATAAGTTTGGTTCGGTTGTACCGTACGCTTGTTTACACACACACACAAAAAAAAACAGGTAGAGTTGGCCTCAGGACCAACTAGAAAAGTACTAAAAGTGGGGCTTGACCCCGGGAGCACGAGAAGCCACTGCACTAATGCGCACCGCCATCTTGGAAGAATGGCAACATATTCGGAACATATTCAGAACCATGATAACAAGCTTTCTGCTGATTGGATCAGGCACTGCCCTGGTGAATCAGAAAATTCATAAGACGGTGTCAGCAGTCCAAAGCCCTATGAAGCTGCCCGACTTGATTGATGAAGTGAGCAGAGCTGTTAGTGCTCAGACTGTGGTCAGCAACCACAACATGGAAAACATCTTGGAGAAGCTTTCCGCTTTGCAAAGGCGAATGAATGGATTTGAAGACCAGAATCTTGTGTCTTCCCCTTTCCTCCCCACACTATTACCTAACACTCACCCGTTATGTTTGTTTATTGTATGTATTGTATTCTGTATATTTACGGACGTGAGAGTGCTGTAATTTCACCGTACTTGTTATAGTGACAATAAAGTTCATTCATTCATTCATGAAAAGTAATGACGATAAATTATACTATTGATAAAATAAATCATACTGTTTGTCCATTGGTTTGATATAAGTCAGGTACAAAAGCAATTTCTGTATGATTTCCATCACTCTGATCATTTTTTTTCTGTATATTTTGCACCACTTTTTTTGTGAGTATCGCCACTTTTTTGTGAGTATGGCTACATGTTCCTCGGGAACCCATGACATCAAGTGTGGGGTTCCCCAGGGGTCAATTGTAGGCCCAATTCTTTTTAATCTATACATGATTCCCCTTGGGGATGTCATCAGGAGGCATGGCATCGGCTTTCATAGTTATGCTGATGATACACAACTGTCAATTTCCCTGAGGGAACCTCCCAAAGGGATCAATAAAGTTGTCTATCTATCTATCTGTACATGGCCGTGTCTCCTGATGACACAGGGCCTATTGATGCCCTTTTTAATCGCATTGTAGATATCAAGTCATTGATGGCAGCGAATTTCCTGCAGCTCAACCAGGACAAAACTGAGGTTTTAGTCATTGGTCCTGAAAGCCAGAGAGAGAAACTTTTAACAAAATTACAAGATTTTAAACCATCTCAAATTGTAAAACACCTGTGCATGATTTTTGACTCTGAGCTTGGTTTTATTCCACATATCAAAACCATAACAAAGACTGGTTTTTACCATCTTAAGAATATAGCCAGACTCCGCCCATTTCTCTCTCAGACCAGCACGGAGGTACTGATGCATGCTTTTATCTCCTGTCGTTTAGATTATTGTAACGCCCTGCTCTCTGGGCGCTCGCTAATCTTCAACTACTTCAGAATTCAGCCGCACGAGTGCTGACGAGGACCAGAGGGCGGGAGCACATTACACCGGTTTTAAAATCGCTGCATTGGCTTCCTGTGTGCTTCAGGATTTATTTCAAGGTTCTCTTACTTGTTTTTAAGTGTCTTAACAGTCTTGGGCCTTCTTACTTATCTGACTTGCTTTTACCATATCAATCCTCGCGGACCCTGAGGTCTTCTGGCACTGGCCTTTGAATCATACCTAAAGTTAGATCAAAAACACACGGGGAGGCAGCTTTTAGTTATTAAGGTCCCCGATTGTGGAACAGCCTGCTGGAGAACCTCAGGGCCACAGAGACTGTTGATGTTTTTAAAAAGAGGCTCAAGACCCACCTTTTTAACCAAGCTTTTAATTGATTCTCTTAATTATCTTCCTCCTTTCAATTTTTCTTTTTTTTTATCATTTCAACTATATGCTTTAACTATATTTTTTTCTGGGACATTAGAAAGCATTTTAGAGTTTTTATCATTTCCTTTTCTGCTTTTAATTATAAGTTATAACTTTATAACTACATGTTTTAATTTTATGAGCTGAAAAGCATTTTATCTATATTGGTCATTTTTTGTCCTATTTTACAATTTTAGTCCTCCAGGAAATGGTAAATGATGGAAAATATTCTGTAATACAGTCTGACTTAAAAATGGATGAGCTCATCAGAAGTTTTAACAACACAATATTATAATATGATTAAGGTGACGATTTGGTTTTAATCTAGATCTACCAATCTAGTGTTATCTAACGATGTAACTCATTTATCTCTTTCTCTGTGTATCTTACTATCTATCGACAATGATTCTCTACAAAATATGCAATCTGATTCAACACTACTAACTCTCAAAGCAACAACAGCAAACCAACCTACTCTGCAAAGAAACATTGCATAGCCCTGATTGCATAGTGCACATATGTCAAGCGCATCCACATCCAGTGGTTGCCAAGGCAACTGCTCAGCGTACCGGTATGGTAGCAGCAGATCTGCTACATCAGTTCATATGGTTGATCGATAAAAGTTCAAATCACAAGCATTAGAGCACTAAATACTAAGATATATTAATGGAGATTCTGACACAAAGGGTTGTAACTTTGTATTAATTAGCAGACAACAGAGTGCACCGTCTGTTGTTCCACGGTGGCACGTACAGCCAACAGAAAACTTACTAAAATATAAATGACAACACCACTGCGGCTAAACACCAGTAGTTAACATAGATGGTAAAATACAGACAAACAGAAAATGTCCCTCAAATAACAGCATGTTTAACATGGAATTAGCTTCTAGCCTCGTTTTATTCTACACTGTTTATACTATACGGTGCTACACGGATGCTATAATTAGCCAGGGCTAATTATAGCAGTACAGTTACTAAACGTGAACCAAGTCCCATGCCCTGAGTGGCAGTTCTATCTGTGTGTGCAGCAGTATGGAAGTGAGTGAGTGACACAGCGCCACTTTCTACTAAAAGTTGATCCGCTGTAAGGTTCTAGGATCACTAGAATTGCAAATGTAGTGATATGCTAATCTTGCAGTACATTCACGAATCATGAATGTAAAGTTGCAGAGAGAGCTCAACAAACTGCAATTTAAGGGCCCACCCACACAGAAAAGTTTTTTGGTGTAAATGCAGATGTTTTGCATGGCCGATCATCCACACGAATCCTGTAAACGCATTGGCCTAAAACGCACTTTTCTGAAACCGGGTCCCAAGGTGGAAAAATTTTCAAATGCAACTCTTGCGTTTTCGTGTGGACAGTGAAAACGCATGATTTTCGATGATTTCATTGCCACACCCCTCGAGCAGCCTTCCACCATTTATATCCCACGAGACATCTCATAGCAACATCAACAACAATGGACTACATGCTTGTGTTCCTGCTGGAGAAGATATGGAGGCTATTAGGGTTACTCGTCTTCTTCCCCTTGACTTTGGTTTCTTTTAAAGCTGATTTGTAAACAGCACTCAAGCTTTATCCATGAATGCATGCTTGGTGAATTTCTGAATCTGAAACAGCGCCACCTATAGGCCTGGAATATGAAGTAGCGTTTTGAGTCGTGTTGAGATGGATCCGTGTGGTCGCAGATATTCTTGAATTACGGGGAAACGGAGGGGGAAAAGATTGTTTTGGTACGTGTGGACAAGGCCTAAGAAAACGTGCAAACAGACTCACAACACAAGCAAACACAAAAATGGCAACTCAGCAAGTACAGATACGCTCTGCAAATACAGAAACTGACACAATGGAAATGTTTCCAGAACACCTTAAAAAGCGATGGACCTTGTTTGCTCAAAACAAACCCATCTGCTAGCAGCTGGCTAAGCAGTGGCCTCACTACCTGCTCCTGGCATGATGCTAATAGTACCACCTCACGTTACTTGAGGTAAGTTAACCTAAACTACACTCTATGTTAATTTGTTTGATTGAAATTATACTACCCAAATTCGTTTAACATTTTTTTTTGTTTTTAGGGTTCAAGCAGCGAAGCTGCGTAGAAGCCCTATTGTGATTCTATGTTTTCTTATTAGGGTTCAAGCAGCGAAGCTGCGTAGAAGCCCTATTGTGATTCTATGTTTTCTTATTAGGGTTCAAGCAGCGAAGCTGCGAGAAGCCCTATAGGGATTGTTAGTCTTATTATTCCGATTCTTCCGCCATGGGCGTCTATGGCAGCCCATAGAACCGTACGGTAAAAAGTTGTAAAAATTGGGCACATAGCTTAAGGCCAGTCTCAATATTACTTTGACTGGGTTGCATGTAAGCGCTAAGTACGGTCTAGCGCCACCAACGGGTCAAAGTTCGAAGTACATTTGTGCATGTAACTTTTGAACCGTGTGTCCGATTTTTGAAAACAAGGTATCGTTGGAATCCTTGGATCATGACGATTGCAACGCACCCTATGACGTCATAATGCATCAGATAGATTTTTCGCAATTCACGATTTTGTTGAAAAACGAAACTAATTTTCAGCAGTCACAAATTGTGTCCGATTCTCACGGAAATTGTCACAGGCAGTCTTCTGACCAATGCGCACAAAAGTTACTATCAGGCGTCTGCAGCTTCGAAAACCGTTTGGCCGCTACAGCCAATCAAAAGTGGCGGCGAAGGCGGCGTTTTACATTTGAGCTCATATCTCTGCAACGATTTGGTGCACTGTAACCAAATTTGGTACCTCGCTTCCAGACACTGTCCCAAGTGCACAAACAAAATCTGGTGTCTTGTGGCCACTAGAGGGCGCTATAATTAGCAAAACATTGTTTTTGCTCATATCTCTTGATGCGTTTTTACTTGAAATTAAATTGTGATATCCGCACATACCGTGGGTTGCCCCAGTGACAGTTCATACCAACATTTCGTGTTAGCCAATTGGAGTCGGCGGCGAAGCCCCAAAACAGGAAGTTTGCTTATATCTCGGTGACGCTTTGACGTCTGAACACCAAACTTAGTCACATGCTTTGAGACTCCCTTAGAAGTGCGCAATAAAACTTTGGTGTCATTCAGCCACTAGGGGGCGATGTAATTAGCAACATTGCGTTTTTGCTTATAACTTTTGACCCGTATGCCTGATATTCAAAAACATGGTACTGTTGGACTCCTTGGATTATGCCGAGATCAACGATACCGATGATGTTCATTACGCCCCAATGGATTCTCCACCATACTGGATTTTGTTGAAAGCGAAACTAAATTTTCAGCGCTCGCAAATTTTGTCTGATTCTCACCAAAATCAGCACAGACCGTCTTCTGACCAATGCGCACAAAAGTTACTATCAGGTGTCTTCAGTTTCGAAACCGTTTGGCCGCTACAGCCAATCAAATTCGCTGGTGAAGGCGGCAAACGTGATACAAGGTCATATCTCGGGAACGGTGTGACGTATCAAAACTAAATTTGTAAGTTTGTTTGGAGACCCTGTCCCGAGGGGACATGTCAAATTTGGTGTCATTCGGGCACTAGGGAGCGCTGTAATTAGCAAAAGTCTCTTTTTGGCTCCAAATGGCGCATCATTCGGCCACTAGGGGGACTATTTAACTTGTTAACCCCTAAGCATATTTTAAGATAAACACCTAAAAATACATACCCAAAGTAAATGAAGAATTGTTACACAATTACATGGTTCATATACATGTCCTTGGTGTCTGGGGACATCTAGAGACCTCAGGGAATCTATTCCCAGTGTCAGAAATGTTTTATCTGTTACTATACTTGATTAAATTGTAAGAAATGAAAGGAGAAATGTGAAATGTCTGTCCTCGCCTAATTCTCCCCCTATTTGTAAGAGGATAACACTATGCCAGCAATAATCCCATGGACACAGGGGCCACTGGTCACCTTCAGCTATGTACTGACTACACATATAACAAATCTAGTGTAATTTATTGTTGTTTTAGTAAGGATAGGATCAGGCGGACATTCGTTTGGCACAACTTGGCACAACTTGGCACAATTTGGCACCAATTTTCCACTTCCAAGAGAAAAATGTGTGAATAGAGTCATTTGTCCTACAGGGCCTTGAACTTCGACAATTGCTACGAAAACAGTTCTCTTAAAGACACAAAATGGCTGCCTGGTGGACTTGCTCGTGCGTCATGCGTAATGGCAGTTCTCTCTCTCCAGCTTCTGTATGTTTACGCATCGAAAAAAGTTGAGGTAACCCGAGGTTTACCTCGGAAAAATGGACCTCAATCAAAAGGTTGTCATCTCTACTACACAGCTGCAGTGTAATTTACGCTGCTACACCAACACACAACCAGCAGATGGAGGCAAAGGACCGTATATGAAATCGAGCAGTGACGACACTGTTTACACAATTCAGGCTCCCGTGCTATTTGTTTTGAGCGGAGGACTCGAAGGGCAGACTCGAAATGGCCACGAAAGGGTAGGGAAACAAAAATCCGTCGCTTTTGGTGAAATCTGCTTTGTTATTTGATGGAATATTGAGACATAAACACAGAATTTCACGTGTCAACGACAAAATGCGAACTTTTGCACCGTCGTTGCTACGGGGCTTACGTTCGCTGGTTTAATCGGACTATGTTTTGCTTTGTATGAGCGGAAGGATCAACTTCTCTGGTTTGTTTTGATACCTAACATGATGCAATCGAGCGAGGGGATACAGAGCACCGCTGCATTTAGTTTCGGCTGTCCCGTATATTCACGCAGCTGTTTTTTTTTTGTTTGTTTTTTTTTTTAGTTAAATGTTTAAATTATTGCCGAACAAACTGTCTTTGAGAAAAATACACTTAGACTGTTGTTTTGGTAGCTTTGAAGCCTTGTCTTTTGGAAACATTTTGAATAAAAACCGACCGCAGCATATGTAAATAACTTTTGATACGCCGTAAACATTTTAACGCTATTCTGGACCCGGTACCGGGTCCGTAGGGCTTAGAAAACATAGTGTTTTTACTTATAACTTTTGACCTGTATGCCCAGGGATGTAGTGGTGCGCAAACGCACGTAAACGCCGTTTACCCACCTCCAGATTTAAGGAAATAGCGTTTATGAACCTCTAAATATAGTTTACGCACCTCCAAATACACTTTACGCACGTATGTCTCTTGTTTTATACAGACATTAATACACAGCTATTTCGTTATTTTTCAATTGGCTACACTTAGTAGATCCTGCACAAGTTTTGGGGAGTTTTAATCTGTCTGTCTACCGATCGCCCTCTTGCGGGAGCCAGCAGGCTATGCGATTAGGTTATCAGGTGATTTCTGAAGCGTCGGAGCATCCACCTTTCAGCTGATGCCAGCAAAACGTCTCGACACAGTGAGTCCAAAAAGAAAAATAAACTTCATGTTTTTAGGATAAACTCCCCATCGTTCTGGTTTGTGAACCATACTAACGTTACGTTGTCATGATGACAGCAGGTGATGCTAGCTTCATGTCACGGACATAATAGAGAACTTAGCAAGTTAGACAAGACAAGTCACTTATTCAATGTACGTGTCAAGGGCGGACTGGCGTACGGGGACACTGGGGATTTCCCCGGTGGGCCGGTGGCCTTGTGGGCCGGGTCATGAGAAAAAGAAAACTAAAGGGGAAAAAAGTTTGTAGCAACGGCCAACAGCGTTGTAGTCCGCTTTGGGGGCTGGGTCGGACGGCTATTGTTGTGATAGGCTATACCTGTGGTCACGTATCACTGCCTACGCTGATAGCCAATCACATTTCGTCCTTGTGGGTAAGTCCCACCCATTCCCTCAGGCTGCTGCGGCAGTTGTCAATCACACTGCGCTAATGATGCCAGACAGCTTTGGTAGATTGATAGCCAGTGCTGTCCATTTTTAAATAACATTTTCATTGAACTGGGCTTATTGTTGTAATTGTGGTGCCGTGTACGGCCCTTTGGCTGACTCTGACCGGTCCATGTCATTTGTTCTCCACAGATCATCCGGACATAACTTTTTTTATTTTGCGTGGTCACATGCTAATGCTAATGCTAATGCCGTGTTAAACATGCTGCTATTATTTGGCTAACGGTCACTTTCAGTGTGTGCGTATGTTAGCATGTATGCTAACAGACTGATGTTTAGCTGCAGTGCTGTCATTTATAGTTTTCTGTTAGCCGTGTGTGCTGTTTCAATAAAGCTGGGAGGAGGAGCTAATTGACGTACATGCCTGTCGCACGTAAAACACCTGCGGGTCAGTTCTGATATGAAATATAATCTTACCTGATACAGTTAAGAGCCTTGAGTTTGACATGTGTGGTTTATGAATGATCATTTATTAATATACAGTAGTATTAGTAGTAATATTTGGCTAATTGGTAGTATTAGCCAATATAGATATATATGGTCATTGAAAAAAACATACTAATAGATTAACAGTTAATAAATACATTTTGTCCATTGGTACAGATTTGATTTAAGATTTAATTAACTGCACTTTATAAGAGAATGTGTTCATTCTTATTAAAGCATTTCAAGTTTTAAGTATGACTAATTGCTTTCTTGATCATCCCTTTACTAAAAACATTAGTGCAAAATAAAACATACCAATGCTGAGGGCACAGAATTTAGTTCAGCTTATTGGTACGGCCCTCCAAGATATTTACTGTTTCTCATGTGGCCCCTTGAGACAAATAATTGCCCATGGTATATACAGTCAGTGTCATTCAGTTCTAACAGCCTGGCAAATTTGATTGTATGACCTGTTCCCATTAAAATCACTGCATGCTGTGTAAAATCACTATACTATATATCGACTATAAATTGGCCCCTACTGTGTTGTGGTCTCCCTGATCCCAAAAATTATAGTTTACCCACCTCTTTTTTTACCACTACACCCCTGTGTATGCCTGATATTCAAAATCAGTACTATTGCAACTCTATCCCAAAGAACTGCTTGAACCCTTCATTGCTGCTTGCAGCTATATTTATTATTATTATTATTAGGGTTCAAGCAGCGAAGCTGCGAGAAGCCCTATTGTTATTCTATGTTTTCTTATTATTATTATTCCTAATTCTTCCGCCATGGGCGTCTATGGCAGCCCATAGAACCGTAGGGTAAAAAGTTGTAAAAATTGGGCACATAGCTTAAGGCCAGTCTCAATATTACTTTGACTGGGTTGCATGTAAGCGCTAAGTACGGTCTAGCGCCACCAACGGGTCAAAGTTCGAAGTACATTTGTGCATGTAACTTTTGAACCGTGCGTCCGATTTTTGAAAACAAGGTATCGTTGGAATCCTTGGATCATGACGATTGCAACGCACCCTATGACGTCATAATGCGTCATGATAGATTTTTCGCAATTCACGATTTTGTTGAAAAACGAAACTCATTTTCAGCAGTCACAAATTGTGTCCGATTCTCACGGAAATTGGCACAGACTGTCTTCTGACCAATGCGCACAAAAGTTACTATCAGGCGTCTGCAGCTTCGAAAACCGTTTGGCCGCTACAGCCAATCAAACGTGTCGGCGAAGGCGGCGTTTTACATTTGAGCTCATATCTCTGCAACGATTTGGTGCACTGTAACCAAATTTGGTACCTCGCTTCCAGACACTGTCCCACGTGCACAAACAAAATCTGGTGTCTTGTGGTCACTAGAGGACGCTATAAGTAGCAAAACATTGTTTTTGCTCATATCTCTTGATGCGTTTTTACTTGAAATGAAATTGTGATATCCGCACATACCGTGGGTTGCCCCAGTGACAGTTCACACCAACGTTTCGTGTTAGCCAATTGGAGTCGGCGGCGAAGCCCCAAAACAGGAAGTTTGCTTATATCTCGGTGACGCTTTGACGTCTGAACACCAAACTTAGTCACATGCTTTGAGACTCCCTTAGAAGTGCGCAATTAAAAGTTGGTGTCATTCAGCCACTAGGGGGCGATGTAATTAGCAACATTGCGTTTTTGCTTATAACTTTTGACCCATATGCCTGATATTCAAAAACATGGTACTGTTGGATTCCTTGGATGATGCCGAGATCAACGATACCAATGATGTTCATTACGCCCCATTGGATTCTCCACCATACTGGATTTTGTTGAAAGTGAAACTAAATTTTCAGCGCTCGCAAATTTTGTCTGATTCTCACCAAAATCAGCACAGACGGTCTTCTGACCCATGCGCACAAAAGTTACTATCAGGTGTCTTCAGTTTCAAAACCGTTTGCCCACTACAGCCAATCAAAATCACTGGTGAAGGCAGCAAACGTGATACAAGCTCATATCTTGGGAACGGTGTGACGTATCAAAACTAAATTTGTAAGTTTGTTTGGAGACCCTGTCCCGAGGGGACATTTCGAATTTGGTGTCATTCGGCCACTACAGGGCGCTGTGATTAGCAAAAGTCTCTTTTTGGCTCCAAATGGTGTATCATTCGGCCACTAGGGGGACTATTTAACTTGTTAACCCCTAAGCATATTTTAAGATAAACACCTAAAAATACATACCCAAAGTAAATGAAGAATTGTTACACAATTACATGATTCATATGCATGTCCTTGGTGTCTGGGGACATCTAGAGACCTCAGGGAATCTATTCCCAGTGTCAGAAATGTTTTATCTGTTACTATACTTGATTAAATTGTAAGAAATGAAAGGAGAAATGTGAAATGTCTGTCCTCGCCTAATTCTCCCCCTATTTGTAAGAGGATAACACTATGCCAGCAATAATCCCATGGACACAGGGGCCACTGATCACCTTCAGCTATGTACTGACTACACATATAACAAATCTAGTGTAATTTATTGTTGTTTTAGTAAGGATAGGATCAGGCGGACATTCGTTTGGCACAACTTGGCACAATTTGGCACCAGTGTGCCAAATAGGCAATTTTCCACTTCCAAGAGAAAAATGTGTGAATAGAGTCATTTGTCCTACAGGGCCTTGAACTACGACAATTGCTACGAAAACAGTTCTCTTAAAGACACAAAATGGCTGCCTGGTGGACTTGCTCGTGCGTCATGCGTAATGGCAGTTCTCTCTCTCCACCTTCTGTATGTGTACGCATCGAAAAAAGTTGAGGTAACCCGAGGTTTACCTCGGAAAAATGGACCTCAATCAAAAGGTTGTCATCTCTACTACACAGCTGCAGTGTAATTTACGCTGCTACACCAACACACAACCAGCAGATGGAGGCAAAGGACCGTATATGAAATCGAGCAGTGACGACACTGTTTACACAATTCAGGCTCCCGTGCTATTTGTTTTGAGCGGAGGACTCGAAGGGCAGACTCGAAATGGCCACGAAAGGGTAGGGAAACAAAAATCCGTCGCTTTTGGTGAAATCTGCTTTGTTATTTGATGGAATATTGAGACATAAACACAGAATTTCACGTGTCAACGACAAAAAAAGCGAACTTTTGCACCGTCGTTGCTACGGGGCTTACGTTCGCTGGTTTAATCGGACTATGTTTTGCTTTGTATGAGCGGAAGGATCAACTTCTCTGGTTTGTTTTGATACCTAACATGATGCAATCGAGCGAGGGGATACAGAGCACCGCTGCATTTAGTTTCGGCTGTCCCGTATATTCACGCAGCTGTTTGTTTTTATTTTTTTTAGTTAAATGTTTAAATTATTGCCGAACAAACTGTCTTTGAGAAAAATACACTTAGACTGTTGTTTTGGTAGCTTTGAAGCCTTGTCTTTTGGAAACATTTTGAATAAAAACCGACCGCAGCATATGTAAATAACTTTTGATACGCCGTAAACATTTTAACGCTATTCTGGACCCGGTACCGGGTCCGTAGGGCTTAGAAAACATCGTGTTTTTACTTATAACTTTTGACCTGTATGCCCAGGGATGTAGTGGTGCGCAAACGCACGTAAACGCCGTTTACCCACCTCCAGATTTAAGGAAAAATAGCGTTTATGAACCTCTAAATATAGTTTACGCACTCCCAAGCATAGTTTACCCACCTCCAAATACACTTTATGCACGTATGTCTCTTGTTTTATACAGATATTAATACACAGCTATTTCGTTATTTTTCAATTGGCTACACTTAGTAGATCCTGCACAAGTTTTGGGGGGTTTTAATCTGTCTGTCTACCGATCGCCCTCTTGCGGGAGCCAGCAGGCTGTGCGATTAGGATATCAGGTGATTTCTGAAGCGTCGGAGCATCCACCTTTCAGCTGATGCCAGCAAAACGTCTCGACACAGTGAGTCCAAAAAGAAAAATAAACTTCATGTTTTTAGGATAAACTCCCCATCGTTCTGGTTTGTGAACCATACTAACGTTACGTTGTCATGATGACAGCAGGTGATGCTAGCTTCATGTCACGGACATAATAGAGAACTTAGCAAGTTAGACAAGACAAGTCACTTATTCAATGTACGTGTCAAGGGCGGACTGGCGTACGGGGACACTGGGGATTTCCCCGGTGGCCTTGTGGGCCGGGTCATGAGAAAAAGAAAACTAAAGGGGAAAAAAGTTTGTAGCAACGGCTAACAGCGTTGTAGTCCGCTTTGGGGGCTGGGTCGGACGGCTATTGTTGTGATAGGCTATACCTGTGTTCACGTATCACTGCCTAGGCTGATAGCCAATCACATTCCGTCCTTGTGGGTAAGTCCCACCCATTTCCTCAGGCTGCTGCGGCAGTTGTCAATCACACTGCGCTAATGGTGCCAGACATCTTTGGTAGATTGAGAGCAGTGCTGTCCATTTTTAAATAACATTTTCATTGAACTGGGCTTGTTGTAATTGTGGTGCCGTGTACGGCCCTTTGGCTGACTCTGACCGGTCCATGTCCCAGACAACAAATTACGTCGGGCCGACGTCGGGGCGAGGGTTCCTGCCCGACATAAAGTGCGTCGGCGCGACGTCTTATGGAGATCGGTAGCTAATCGGCACGACGTCGGGAAGACGTCGGCATTAGAGTTATCGCCGACCGTTCGCCAACCGTTCGCCGACGTAAACCAAATGATCGCCGACCGTTCGCCGACGTAAACCCGATGTAATTATGACCTATGCGGCACGATCCCACTAGAGCGGCGAAAACCATTCGGTCACCTCGCTCCCATTGATTTAACACTGGAACAGCTGATTTTCGGCTGCATCGCTGGAAACGTCACAGCATGCTTGAAAATCAGCCCTTCCACAGTTAAGTCAAAGGGAGCGAAGCGTCTGAATGGTTTTCGCCGCTCTAGTAGGATCCCACCGTTATATTAGGTCTTATTGATTTGTTTAGGCTAGCTGCTGTCAGATTGTGTTCAAAGGACACAAGTTTCCTACTGTATCAACAACACTCAATAACAGTTTATGTGATGTATTAATTATAAAAATTCTTCCCGAACAATTTGACGGTGGCTGCGCAGTCTGCAGCCGCTTCCTTATTTTTGAGTTGCCAGGTTTTATTACAAAAAAAGTTTAAATTGAAAGTAAGTGACTGTTTATGTGTAGAGTGTATTTCATACACAATCTGACAACCTGGAAAATGCCTGTCTAACATGGTCTTGCAAATTAGGCTACAGGAGATTTCCGGGAGAAATTACAAAACAGGAGGGCACTGGGAGATGACTGTGAACATTTATTTTTACATCGTCTTGCAAAAGTAGTATCAAAACATTTATTTTAACACATTCACACAAGTGGGGATGGCGCTCGATTTTTTTTTTGATTGTAATAAGCAGATGACACATTTCTGAGCGTGACTTAACTAAATCAATGTCAAAACATACAAACGAAGCATTCTGGTGCATTCTGACAAAATAATAAAGACACAAGTTAACATTCTCTCCCTGTGTCTGAGGCCCTATGTGTGTTTGTGAGAAAGTGAGAGAGAGAGACAGAGAGAGGGAATGTGACTCTAAAATGGGTGAGTGTGTTACGGCCAATTGTGTTGGTAACTTCACTCATAAATCTACAGTCAAATATGATATAATACCAATATAATATGTGCACATATCAATATTTTATGTGTGGTTGTTTAAGACACACTGAAGGCATGATGCCACCATAGGTTTCAGTCCAGTTCCTGCCTTTGCTGCCCTCCATTCCTGTCCCTGCTCAGCCGCAGCCAGTCGAGATGACAGGGGAACACTGTCACCTCAGTGGAGTTTTGTTGGGCAGGATCTTTTAACACGGCACCTTAACAAAAAAATAAATAAAGCAACAGAGGGAAAAAATAAGACAGTAGCATGAACGTCTATATCTCTGTTTGATTGTTTCTTTAAAGACAATTCAGAAAACTCAGAGTATTTTACAAAAGAAACTTAAAAAAACTTAAGACAATTGGTTGAGAATAGTGTGAGGACAGTATATAAATGAGAACAACTGATATAAATACAGACACCACATATGGGTTGAATAGGGACAGAATGTTGCTTCAACACATTGTAGAACTTACTCAGGAGTATATGATGAATAGGCCTTGATTTAAGGCCTGTCTTCTGTCCCCTACCGCACCAGTTTAGCTGGGTTGAAAGATGTTGAAGAAATATCTTTGGACAGGTTCTCCAGACTGTTTCTTGTAGATTCTTGCCACCAGACGATGACAGTTTAGTTACCTGTAAAGTAAAAGATAAAGCTGACTAACCCCATTTCACAACCTGCTGTATTACATAGTCTTTGAAGCACTGCTCTCCCATGCCCACATCCATGGCTTAAGTGCCCTTGAGCAAGTGAGCACTATCCACGACCCCAGGGAATCGGCGAGGTGAGATGCGGGGGGTCGCTGTAAAGCTCGCGGCCGTAGCCGGCGAGCCACTTTCGCCCCGAACACTTCCAGGCCGAACGAGCCGGTCGCGGCGCACCGCCGCGGAGGAGAAGCGTCCGGCGGGGGGCGGTGGACGCCAGGGAGAGGTCCCGCTGAGGGGATCCTCCCACACCGTGCCGCCGAAACCCTGACCCACCGAGATGGTTCTAATCTCCGGCTGCTATTAGAGACCGGCCTTTATTTACCGGCCAATGTTGGAGACCCGGCCGCTAACGGAATACAGGCCAATATTACGATTTACGTATGCTTTTAAAGGAAAGTTTCATTCAGGTGCATTCACAAAAACACCCTAGAATTCATTTTGGCCAGAGTTCTGCTTGAAGTTCTGCTTTAGTTTAAACTGAACGTAATTGCCAAATACAACCACTGGTCCCTCAGATTCAAAAGAAGTGCCGAACTTCACCTCTGCTAGCATGACTGTCCTGCTGTGGCCAACGAAATGGCAAGCTAATTATGCTAACGTTAACGCTAGCTACCTACATAACGTTTGCTCAAAACACACCCCGTTAAAGCATTTTCTAATCACAACAGAGGTCATAGAATACAATATCTGATTAAAAACACTTCTACAATTAGTTTACTAATTACGTGTTATCCTCCAGGTTATCCATATACAGTTACGTAAGTTAGCAGCTAACATAACCAGATAACTTGAGAAACATATTGTGTAACGCTAACCGTTAACGTTAACCTTAACATTACTATCTCCAAAAAGTTATTCTAAACCGGATTAGTCTATGCATTCTACCAAATATCATATCATCATATAAATTGTGGCATACGGATTTTACACAAGCTCAACATACCTTCGTCCTTCGTCGCTGGATGTAGACCGGTTGCGAAGAGAGCCAACAGCACTTTTGGAAAAAAAAGTGAAAAAAAAGAAAAGAAAGAAAAAACAGCGGGATCGGCAAAATGCGTCTTCGCCGTTCCTCCGCCGATCTACGGAGTGCGCATGCATGTTGGAGTGGCATTGACTCATTCCGCCGACGGTTTGCCGACCTAAACTGACAGCTGTATTTGGCGTGCAGGGGAAAAACTCTCCTGCCGATCTTTTGCCGATGGTGCCCTCCAATTGCCGACGTCGGCCCGACGTAATTTGCTGTCTGGGTGTCATTTGTTCTCCACAGATCATCCGGACAGAACTTTTTTTATTTTGCGTGGTCACATGCTAATGCTAATGCTAATGCCGTGTTAAACATGCTGCTATTATTTGGCTAACGGTCACTTTCAGTGTGTGCGTATGTTAGCATGTATGCTAACAGACTGATGTTTAGCTGCAGTGCTGTCATTTATAAGTTTCTGTTAGCCGTGTGTGCTGTTTCAATAAAGCTGGGAGGAGGAGCTAATTGACGTACATGCCTGTCGCACGTAAAACACCTGCGTATCAGTTCTGATAGATATGAAATATAATCTTACCTGATACAGTTAAGGGCCTTGAGTTTGACATGTGTGGTTTATGAATCATCATTTATTAATATACAGTAGTATTAGTAGTAATATTTGGCTAATTGGTAGTATTAGCCAATATAGATATATATGGTCATTGAAAAAAACATACTAATAGATTAACAGTTAATAAATACATTTTGTCCATTGGTACAGATTTGATTTAAGATTTAATTAACTGCACTTTATAAGAGAATGTGTTCATTCTTATTAAAGCATTTCAAGTTTTAACTGTGCTAATTGCTTTCTTGATCATCCCTTTACTAAAAACATTAGTGCAAAATAAAACATACCAATGCTGAGGGCACAGAATTGAGTTCAGCCTATTGGTACGGCCCTCCAAGATATTTACTGTTTCTCATGTGGCCCCTTGAGACAAATAATTGCCCATGGTATATACAGTCAGTGTCATTCAGTTCTAACAGCCTGGCAAATTTGATTGTATGACCTGTTCCCATTAAAATCACTGCATGCTGTGTAAAATCACTATACTATATATCGACTATAAATTGGCCCCTACTGCGTTGTGGTCTCCCTGATCCCAAAAATTATAGTTTACCCACCTCTTTTTTTACCACTACACCCCTGTGTATGCCTGATATTCAAAATCAGTACTATTGCAACTCTATCCCAAAGAACTGCTTGAACCCTTCATTGCTGCTTGCAGCTATATTCTTATTATTAGGGTTCAAGCAGCGAAGCTGCGTAGAAGCCCTATTGTGATTGTTAGTTTTCTTATTATTATTATTAGGGTTCAAGCAGCGAAGCTGCGTAGAAGCCCTATTGTGATTCTATGTTTTCTTATTAGTGGCCAAGCAGCGAAGCTGCGTAGGACACTATTGTGTTTGTACGTTTTCTTCCCTATTATTATTATTATTATTCCGCCATGGGAGTCTATGGCAGCCCCTAGAACCGTGCGGTAAAAAGTTTTGAAATTTTGCACACAGCTTAAGGACAGTCTCAACATTAATTTGACCAAGTTTCATCTAAGCACAAACCACGCTCTAGCGCCACCAACGGGTCAAACTTTGAAGTACATTTGCGCGTGTAACTTTTGAACCGCGTGTCCGATAATTGAAAACAAGGTATCGCTGGAATCCTTGGACCAAGCCGACTTCAACGCACCCTATGGCGTCAATTTCCGCCATGATGGATTTTCCGCCATTTTGGATTATGTCAAAAACACGCCAAAAGTTTCACGGGTCGCAAATTTTGTCCGATTCTCACGAAAATCGACACAGACCGTCTTCTGACCGACGCGCACAAACGATAGTATCAGCCGTCTTCGGAAATATGAGCGTTCGCCCGTAACAGCCAATCGAAATCGGCGGCGACGGCGCCGTTTTCCGTTTGAGCTCATATCTCGGCAACGCTTCGGAGCAATGACACCAAATTTGGTAGCACGCCTCCAGACTCGGTCCCAAGCGCACGGACAAAATCTGGTGTCTCGTGGCCACTGGGGGGCGCTATAATTGAGAAAACATTGTTTTTGCTCATATCTCTCCATGCGTTTTTATTTGAAATGAAATCGTGACATCCGCACATACCGGGGGTTGCCCCGGTGACAGTCGATGGTAACTTTTCGCGTTAGCCGATCGCAGTCGGCGGCGACGCCGCAAAACAGGAAGTTTTCTCATATCTCGGAGACGCTTCGACTTCCGAAGACCAAACTCGGTCACGCGCTTCGACCCTCGCCTAGGAGTACCCAATAAAAATTTGGTGTCATTCGGCCGCTAGGGGGCGACGTTATTAGCAAAATTGCGTTTTTGCTTATAACCTTTGACCCGTAGGCCTGACATTCAAAACCCTGGTACCGTTGGACTCCTTGGATCGTGCCGAGGTCAACGATACCCACGATGTTCATGTCGCCCCGTCGGATGTTCCGCCATTTTGGATTGAATCAAAAACACTTCAGAGGTTTCACAGGTCGCAAATTTTATCTGATTCTCACGAAAATCGGCACAGACCGTCTTCTGACCAACGCGCACAAACGATAGTATCAGCCGTCTTCGGGTTCCAAACCGTTCGGCCGCTACAGCCAATCAAAATCGGCGGCGAAGGCGGCAAAGCGGTTTCAAGCTGATATCTCAGCAACCCTTGCAGGTATCAAAGCCAAACTTGCTGCAGCTACTCAGGAACGCATCAGGACGACGCTCAAAGAAATTGGTGACCTTTGACCTCTAGGTGGCGCTGCAATTAGCAAAACATGCATTTCGGCCTGTAGCTCTCAATGTGTTTGGAATTAAAATGTACTAATGGTGTCTGGCGATAGTGCAGGTCGACTTGTCACGTCATCGTCATCGATTCGGCCGCCATATTGGATTTAATCAAAAACATCAAAAAGTTTTCACGGGTCACAAATTTCATCCGATCTTCACCAAATTCGGCACGGGCCGCCTTCGGACCACGCCTCATCAACGCCTTCATTTCTGGAGCGACTGGCAACGGCTTTCGCCCGCGACAGGCCGTCGAAATCGGCGGCAAAGCCGCCGAACGGGAGCCGACCTCGCATCTCCGCCGATCCTCGGTCGTTCGGCTCGAAACCTGCCGCGACCGCTCAGTGCCGCGCGTCTGGCGCGACCGCGTCGGTTTACGCGGCCTATCCGGGCTTGCCGAACTGTCTGCTTGGCCACGACAATGCTGCTTGCAGCTTTAATTATTATTATTATTATTATTCCTAATTCTTCCGCCATGGGCGTCTATGGCAGCCCATAGAACCGTACGGTAAAAAGTTGTAAAAATTGGGCACATACCTTAAGGCCAGTCTCAATATTACTTTGACTGGGTTGCATGTAAGCGCCAAGTACGGTCTAGCGCCACCAACGGGTCAAAGTTCAAAGTACATTTGTGCATGTAACTTTTGAACCGTGCGTCCGATTTTTGAAAACAAGGTATCGTTGGAATCCTTGGATCATGTCGATTGCAACGCACCCTATGACGTCATAATGCATCAGATAGATTTTTCGCAATTCACGATTTTGTTGAAAAACGAAACTAATTTTCAGCGGTCACAACTTTTGTCCGATTCACACGGAAATTGCCACAGACTGTCTTCTGACCAATGCGCACAAAAGTTACTATCAGGCGTCCGCAGCTTCGAAACCGTTTGGCCGCTACAGCCAATCAAAAGTGGCGGCGAAGGCGGCGTTCTACATTTGAGCTCATATCTCTGCAACGATTTGGTGCACTGGATCATGACGATTGCAACGCACCCTATGACGTCATAATGCATCAGATAGATTTTTCGCAATTCACGATTTTGTTGAAAAACGAAACTAATTTTCAGCAGTCACAAATTTTGTCCGATCCTCACGGAAATTGGCACAGGGTGTCTTCTGACCAATGCGCACAAAAGTTACTATCAGGCTTCTGCAGCTTCGAAACCGTTTGGCCGCTACAGCCAATCAAACGTGGCGGCGAAGGCGGCGCTCATATCTCTGAAACGATTTGGTGCACTGTAACCAAATTTGGTAGCCTTGACACTATCAGCACTATTGCAAATGAACTGCTTGAACCCTTCATTGCTGCTTGCAGCTATATTTATTAGTGGGGCTGTGCAAGCACAGCCCACTATTGTTATTGCTCGCGTCTATTTTTATTATTATTCCCACGGATTTTCGGTCGCTATCTCCTCCCGCACAGTTCATCGCACATACACAAAAAATACATCAGAACGTGCGTATCGATCGGGGCGGGTGTGCTATTATTCAGTTTCTCCAGGTCGGACCTATTTTCGACATAGTCGCGAAAATTGTTTTTTTCGGGTTTATAATGGGTGTGTATTGCGCGGAATGTTCGCGCTAGAGTGAGAGGCCCAACAGTTAGAGGGCGGGCTGCTCTGAAAAAATGTTCAAAATATTTTTTTAAAACTGTGATTGCTTCCACAAATTTCACTCTACACACAAAATTTTCTCCAAAGTAGTAGTCATACTTGTCCTGATGCCTACAATGTGTCTACCTAACCGATAGGATTCACAGTTTTTGAATGAGAAGCCTAGAAGTGAGGAGTGGACAGCCTAACTGCTCCATAGGACCCAATGTTAATTCAGCAAAGTTTTTCGTCACAAAAGTTTAACGGACGGTAGTTTTCAACTCGCTAGAATGTCCACTTTTTTTACACTAGGAAGAATAAAAAATACATGTCTGTGTTCATGGAAGCCTTGTGGTAGTCACTGTGAAAAAAGTTTGTGAGTAACTGGTTTACGTTTTTAGTAAATGGCAGTGGTTCGAGGGAGTGGTTCTGTGCTTCTCGGTTAATCAAAGCACCTGCAGCAGCAGTTAAGGAGGGGGAGGGCTGTTTCCCGCTCTGTCTCACTGACGTCACACACGCGCACACACAGAGGGAGCGAGGCTTGGGGAAAAAAGAAAAAAAAAAGGACGGAGCGAGGCCTGTGGCGCATATGCTAACATATGCTAACTTCGACGGAAGTTAGCATATGTTAGTTAGCATACGTTAACATATGCCAACATGCTAACATATTAGATGTCCCTGCACTGCTCTCGGTCTCTCTCTGAAAAAAATAAAATAAATAAAACCTCCGCTCTGTCGCTCTGATCACTGAGGGGCGGGGCTGCTCTTCACACACAGCGAGGGAGAGAGAGAGAAAAGAGAAACGCAGCGTGTGCAGCGGCAGCAAAGAGGAGTTAAGTGATCTGTGGAGAAGACAAGTCGACTGGACGACAACACGTGTCAGTGTAAGTGAAATAAAACCTTCACAAGTTGAAAGTCAACAAACATAACCTCCTTCGCAGAGGCAATAGGTACCACTAGTTCAACAAGCATAAACGTGCATCATCCCACACAGCAAAAGGACTGCGCAGCGGACCTGCCGCGGATGTATGTCGGCTTCCGGAACGGACCCGTATCGGGGTCCAGATGCACTCAGGAACTCCGCCGTGGCTCCGCGCTGCTCCGCATCCGCGATTAAAGCCTCACCTCCGCGGCGGGTCCGTTTGGGACCGCAGCGGATGTATGTATCAATTGTATGTATGTATCAATTTGCGGCCCGGGTCCGTTTTGGACCCGTTTATCTCATTTTCCAAATCCCTTCTGTTCATGTTGTAGGATAAACTAAACTATAGTATATATAAACGAGGCTATCACTGGGCTTAGCCTGGCTACTACAGCAATTGTGTAATCTTAAATCTGCATTGCCTTGTATTTTTAACCTAACAATATTGTCAACAGAAAATGTTCAAGTCATGCATTTACTGTACAAAAGTGATAGCTCAATGGAAATATAAAATTGACATTAACATTTATGAAATGTTATAGGTTATAGTCTATGTTTTTGTTAGGTTACTACATTCATTATGTGGTCAAAACCTAATTTAGTGCTTTATACAGGCGCCAGGTCGGTGCAGACATAAAATATGCCATCTATTAAGCTACAACTTCAGTGAAATGCTGCGTTATACACAGCTTAAATATCAGAAAATGAATAACTGGTGAACGACAAGAAGTTCAATAAAAATATGTTTTAATCATTATTCCTCTCAGCCTAGGCCACACCTGACACTATGACCCCTCCACTCCATTTTTACATGACAGTCACAGGCTGCCAAAACATTATGACCACTTCACTCAATACAGGACTATATTAGGGTGCCAGAACATGACTCTATGACCCCCCCCCCCCCCCCCCCCCCTTCCCCAATCAGTTGGGATTTCTAGAATTATCCATGTGTTAAGTGTGTTTGTGCCCAACATGACTTCACTGCTAATATATGTTAACTATTAGCTGACCAATGACTTAGCCTGATGCTGGCTTTCAGGTGGAGCTGGGAGGGGTCTGCTGCATGTACTACTGACCCATATAGCAAAGCTATAGGGCCAGTAGTGGGCTGTGCGAAGCACTACTACAGCCTCTGCAATAGCAACTGCGAAGATAAGATTAGGTGAAAAATTGTAGCATTTATCGTAACATCGTAGTGTTGTATCATGTCATCTTAGCGCAAACTGCTGCCGACACAGCCCCACTCTCGCGATTTCCCGCAGGGGAATTGTCTAGTTAGTGGGGCTGTGCAAGCACAGCCCACTACTGACCCCCATATAGCAAAGCTATAGGGGTCAGTAGTGGGCTGTGCGAAGCACAGCCCACTATTGTTATTGCTCGCGTCTATTTTTATTATTATTCCCACGGATTTTCGGTCGCTATCTCCTCCCGCACAGTTCATCGCACATACACAAAAAATACATCAGAACGTGCGTATCGATCGGGGCGGGTGTGCTATTATTCAGTTTCTCCAGGTCGGACCTATTTTCGACATAGTCGCGAAAATTGTTTTTTTCGGGTTTATAATGGGTGTGTATTGCGCGGAATGTTCGCGCTAGAGTGAGAGGCCCAACAGTTAGAGGGCGGGCTGCTCTGAAAAAATGTTCAAAATATTTTTTTAAAACTGTGATTGCTTCCACAAATTTCACTCTACACACAAAATTTTCTCCAAAGTAGTAGTCATACTTGTCCTGATGCCTACAATGTGTCTACCTAACCGATAGGATTCACAGTTTTTGAATGAGAAGCCTAGAAGTGAGGAGTGGACAGCCTAACTGCTCCATAGGACCCAATGTTAATTCAGCAAAGTTTTTCGTCACAAAAGTTTAACGGACGGTAGTTTTCAACTCGCTAGAATGTCCACTTTTTTTACACTAGGAAGAATAAAAAATACATGTCTGTGTTCATGGAAGCCTTGTGGTAGTCACTGTGAAAAAAGTTTGTGAGTAACTGGTTTACGTTTTTAGTAAATGGCAGTGGTTCGAGGGAGTGGTTCTGTGCTTCTCGGTTAATCAAAGCACCTGCAGCAGCAGTTAAGGAGGGGGAGGGCTGTTTCCCGCTCTGTCTCACTGACGTCACACACGCGCACACACAGAGGGAGCGAGGCTTGGGGAAAAAAAAAAAAAAAAAGGACGGAGCGAGGCTTGTGGCGCATATGCTAACATATGCTAACTTCGACGGAAGTTAGCATATGTTAGTTAGCATACGTTAACATATGCCAACATGCTAACATATTAGATGTCCCTGCACTGCTCTCGGTCTCTCTCTGAAAAAATAAAATAAAATAAAACCTCCGCTCTGTCGCTCTGATCACTGAGGGGCGGGGCTGCTCTTCACACACAGCGAGAGGGAGAGAGAGAGAAAAGAGAAACGCAGCGTGTGCAGCGGCAGCAAAGAGGAGTTAAGTGATCTGTGGAGAAGACAAGTCGACTGGACGACAACACGTGTCAGTGTAAGTGAAATAAAACCTTCACAAGTTGAAAGTCAACAAACATAACCTCCTTCGCAGAGGCAATAAGTACCACTAGTTCAACAAGCATAAACGTGCATCATCCCACACAGCAAAAGGACTGCGCAGCGGACCTGCCGCGGATGTATGTCGGCTTCCGGAACGGACCCGTATCGGGGTCCAGATGCACTCAGGAACTCCGCCGTGGCTCCGCGCTGCTCCGCATCCGCGATTAAAGCCTCACCTCCGCGGCGGGTCCGTTTGGGACCGCAGCGGATGTATGTATCAATTGTATGTATGTATCAATTTGCGGCCCGGGTCCGTTTTGGACCCGTTTATCTCATTTTCCAAATCCCTTCTGTTCATGTTGTAGGATAAACTAAACTATAGTATATATAAACGAGGCTATCACTGGGCTTAGCCTGGCTACTACAGCAATTGTGTAATCTTAAATCTGCATTGCCTTGTATTTTTAACCTAACAATATTGTCAACAGAAAATGTTCAAGTCATGCATTTACTGTACAAAAGTGATAGCTCAATGGAAATATAAAATTGACATTAACATTTATGAAATGTTATAGGTTATAGTCTATGTTTTTGTTAGGTTACTACATTCATTATGTGGTCAAAACCTAATTTAGTGCTTTATACAGGCGCCAGGTCGGTGCAGACATAAAATATGCCATCTATTAAGCTACAACTTCAGTGAAATGCTGCGTTATACACAGCTAAAATATCAGAAAATGAATAACTGGTGAACGACAAGAAGTTCAATAAAAATATGTTTTAATCATTATTCCTCTCAGCCTAGGCCACACCTGACACTATGACCCCTCCACTCCATTTTTACATGACAGTCACAGGCTGCCAAAACATTATGACCACTTCACTCAATACAGGACTATATTAGGGTGCCAGAACATGACTCTATGACCCCCCCCCCCCCCCCCCCCCCTTCCCCAATCAGTTGGGATTTCTAGAATTATCCATGTGTTAAGTGTGTTTGTGCCCAACATGACTTCACTGCTAATATATGTTAACTATTAGCTGACCAATGACTTAGCCTGATGCTGGCTTTCAGGTGGAGCTGGGAGGGGTCTGCTGCATGTACTACTGACCCATATAGCAAAGCTATAGGGCCAGTAGTGGGCTGTGCGAAGCACTACTACAGCCTCTGCAATAGCAACTGCGAAGATAAGATTAGGTGAAAAATTGTAGCATTTATCGTAACATCGTAGTGTTGTATCATGTCATCTTAGCGCAAACTGCTGCCGACACAGCCCCACTCTCGCGATTTCCCGCAGGGGAATTGTCTAGTTATTATTATTATTCCTAATTCTTCCGCCATGGGCGTCTATGGCAGCCCATAGAACCGTACGGTAAAAAGTTGTAAAAATTGGGCACATAGCTTAAGGCCAGTCTCAATATGACTTTGACTGGGTTGCATGTAAGCGCCAAGTACGGTCTAGCGCCACCAACGGGTCAAAGTTCGAAGTACATTTATGCATGTAACTTTTGAACCGTGCGTCCGATTTTTGAAAACAAGGTATCGTTGGAATCCTTGGATCATGACGATCGTAACGCACCCTATGACGTCATAATGCATCGGATAGATTTTTCGCAATTCACGATTTTGTTGAAAAACGAAACTAATTTTCAGCGGTCACAACTTTTGTCCGATTCTCACGGAAATTGGCACAGACTGTCTTCTGACCAATGCGCACAAAAGTTACTATCAGGCGTCTGCAGCTTCGCAACCGTTTGGCCGCTACAGCCAATCAAAAGTGGCGGCGAAGGCGGCGCTCATATCTCTGCAACGATTTGGTGCACTGTAACCAAATGTGGTAGCTTTGACACTATCAGCACTATTGCAAAGGAACTGCTTGAACCCTTCATTGCTGCTTGCAGCTATATTTATTAGGGTTCAAGCAGCGAAGCTGCGAGAAGCCTTATAGGGATTGTTAGTTTTCTTATTATTATTATTCCGAATCTTCCGCCATGGGCGTCTATGGCAGCCCATAGAACCGTACGGTAAAAAGTTGTAAAAATTGGGCACATAGCTTAAGGCCAGTCTCAATATTACTTTGACTGGGTTGCATGTAAGCGCTAAGTACGGTCTAGCGCCACCAACGGGTCAAAGTTCGAAGTACATTTGTGCATGTAACTTTTGAACCGTGCGTCCGATTTTTGAAAACAAGGTATCGTTGGAATCCTTGGATCATGACGATTGCAACGCACACTATGACGTCATAATGCGTCATGATAGATTTTTCGCAATTTACGATTTTGTTGAAAGCGAAACTAAATTTTCAGCGGTCACACATTTTGTCCGATTCTCACGGAAATTGGCACAGACTGTCTTCTGACCAATGCGCACAAAAGTTACTATCAGGTGTCTGCAGCTTCGAAACCGTTTGGCCGCTACAGCCAATCAAAAGTGGCGGCGAAGGCGGCGCTCATATCTCTGCAACGATTTGGTGCACTGTAACCAAATTTGGTAGCTTTGACACTATCAGCACTATTGCAAATGAACTGCTTGAACCCTTCATTGCTGCTTGCAGCTATATTTATTATTATTAGTGGGGCTGTGCAAGCACAGCCCACTATTGTTATTGCTCGCGTCTATTTTTATTATTATTCCCACGGATTTTCGGTCGCTATCTCCTCCCGCACAGTTCATCGCACATACACAAAAAATACATCAGAACGTGCGTATCGATCGGGGCGGGTGTGCTATTATTCAGTTTCTCCAGGTCGGACCTATTTTCGACATAGTCGCGAAAATTGTTTTTTTCGGGTTTATAATGGGTGTGTATTGCGCGGAATGTTCGCGCTAGAGTGAGAGGCCCAACAGTTAGAGGGCGGGCTGCTCTGAAAAAATGTTCAAAATATTTTTTTAAAACTGTGATTGCTTCCACAAATTTCACTCTACACACAAAATTTTCTCCAAAGTAGTAGTCATACTTGTCCTGATGCCTACAATGTGTCTACCTAACCGATAGGATTCACAGTTTTTGAATGAGAAGCCTAGAAGTGAGGAGTGGACAGCCTAACTGCTCCATAGGACCCAATGTTAATTCAGCAAAGTTTTTCGTCACAAAAGTTTAACGGACGGTAGTTTTCAACTCGCTAGAATGTCCACTTTTTTTACACTAGGAAGAATAAAAAATACATGTCTGTGTTCATGGAAGCCTTGTGGTAGTCACTGTGAAAAAAGTTTGTGAGTAACTGGTTTACGTTTTTAGTAAATGGCAGTGGTTCGAGGGAGTGGTTCTGTGCTTCTCGGTTAATCAAAGCACCTGCAGCAGCAGTTAAGGAGGGGGAGGGCTGTTTCCCGCTCTGTCTCACTGACGTCACACACGCGCACACACAGAGGGAGCGAGGCTTGGGGAAAAAAAAAAAAAAAAAGGACGGAGCGAGGCTTGTGGCGCATATGCTAACATATGCTAACTTCGACGGAAGTTAGCATATGTTAGTTAGCATACGTTAACATATGCCAACATGCTAACATATTAGATGTCCCTGCACTGCTCTCGGTCTCTCTCTGAAAAAAATAAAATAAATAAAACCTCCGCTCTGTCGCTCTGATCACTGAGGGGCGGGGCTGCTCTTCACACACAGCGAGGGAGAGAGAGAGAAAAGAGAAACGCAGCGTGTGCAGCGGCAGCAAAGAGGAGTTAAGTGATCTGTGGAGACTGGACGACAACACGTGTCAGTGTAAGTGAAATAAAACCTTCACAAGTTGAAAGTCAACAAACATAACCTCCTTCGCAGAGGCAATAAGTACCACTAGTTCAACAAGCATAAACGTGCATCATCCCACACAGCAAAAGGACTGCGCAGCGGACCTGCCGCGGATGTATGTCGGCTTCCGGAACGGACCCGTATCGGGGTCCAGATGCACTCAGGAACTCCGCCGTGGCTCCGCGCTGCTCCGCATCCGCGATTAAAGCCTCACCTCCGCGGCGGGTCCGTTTGGGACCGCAGCGGATGTATGTATCAATTGTATCCCAGACAGCAAATTACGTCGGGCCGACGTCGGCAATTGGAGGGCACCATCGGCAAAAGATCGGCAGGAGAGTTTTTCCCCTGCACGCCAAATACAGCTGTCAGTTTAGGTCGGCAAACCGTCGGCGGAATGAGTCAATGCCACTCCAACATGCATGCGCACTCCGTAGATCGGCGGAGGAACGGCGAAGACGCATTTTGCCGATCCCGCTGTTTTTTCTTTCTTTTCTTTTTTTTCACTTTTTTTTTCCAAAAGTGCTGTTGGCTCTCTTCGCAACCGGTCTACATCCAGCGACGGCTGTAAGGACGAAGGTATGTTGAGCTTGTGTAAAATCCGTATGCCACAATTTATATGATGATATGATATTTGGTAGAATGCATAGACTAATCCGGTTTAGGATAACTTTTTGGAGATAGTAATGTTAAGGTTAACGTTAACGGTTAGCGTTACACAATATGTTTCTCAAGTTATCTGGTTATGTGCTCTGCTAACTTACGTAACTGTATATGGATAACCTGGAGGATAACACGTAATTAGTAAACTAATTGTAGAAGTGTTTTTAATCAGATATTGTATTCTATGACCTCTGTTGTGGTTAGAAAATGCTTTAACGGGGTGTGTTTTGAGCAAACGTTATGTAGGTAGCTAGCGTTAACGTTAGCATAATTAGCTTGCCATTTCGTTGGCCACAGCAGGAGAGTCATGCTAGCAGAGGTGAAGTTCGGCACTTCTTTTGAATCTGAGGGACCAGTGGTTGTATTTGGCAATTACGTTCAGTTTAAACTAAAGCAGAACTTCAAGCATAACTCTGGCCAAAATGAATTCTAGGGTGTTTTTGTGAATGCACCTGAATGAAACTTTCCTTTAAAAGCATACGTAAATCGTAATATTGGCCTGTATTCCGTTAGCGGCCGGGTCTCCAACATTGGCCGGTAAATAAAGGCCGGTCTCTAATAGCAGCCGGAGATTAGAACCATCTCGGTGGGTCAGGGTTTCGGCGGCACGGTGTGGGAGGATCCCCTCAGCGGGACCTCTCCCTGGCGTCCACCGCCCCCCGCCGGACGCTTCTCCTCCGCGGCGGTGCGCCGCGACCGGCTCGTTCGGCCTGGAAGTGTTCGGGGCGAAAGTGGCTCGCCGGCTACGGCCGCGAGCTTTACAGCGACCCCCCGCATCTCACCTCGCCGATTCCCTGGGGTCGTGGATAGTGCTCACTTGCTCAAGGGCACTTAAGCCATGGATGTGGGCATGGGAGAGCAGTGCTTCAAAGACTATGTAATACAGCAGGTTGTGAAATGGGGTTAGTCAGCTTTATCTTTTACTTTACAGGTAACTAAACTGTCATCGTCTGGTGGCAAGAATCTACAAGAAACAGTCTGGAGAACCTGTCCAAAGATATTTCTTCAACATCTTTCAACCCAGCTGAACTGGTGCGGTAGGGGACAGAAGACAGGCCTTAAATCAAGGCCTATTCATCATATACTCCTGAGTAAGTTCTACAATGTGTTGAAGCAACATTCTGTCCCTATTCAAGCCATATGTGGTGTCTGTATTTATATCAGTTGTTCTCATTTATATACTGTCCTCACACTATTCTCAACCAATTGTCTTAAGTTTTTTTAAGTTTCTTTTGTAAAATACTCTGAGTTTTCTGAATTGTCTTTAAAGAAACAATCAAACAGAGATATAGACGTTCATGCTACTGTCTTATTTTTTCCCTCTGTTGCTTTATTTATTTTTTTGTTAAGGTGCCGTGTTAAAAGATCCTGCCCAACAAAACTCCACTGAGGTGACAGTGTTCCCCTGTCATCTCGACTGGCTGCGGCTGAGCAGGGACAGGAATGGAGGGCAGCAAAGGCGGGGACTGGACTGAAACCTATGGTGGCATCATGCCTTCAGTGTGTCTTAAACAACCACACATAAAATATTGATATGTGCACATATTATATTGGTATTATATCATATTTGACTGTAGATTTATGAGTGAAGTTACCAACACAATTGGCCGTAACACACTCACCCATTTTAGAGTCACATTCCCTCTCTCTGTCTCTCTCTCTCACTTTCTCACAAACACACATAGGGCCTCAGACACAGGGAGAGAATGTTAACTTGTGTCTTTATTATTTTGTCAGAATGCACCAGAATGCTTCGTTTGTATGTTTTGACATTGATTTAGTTAAGTCACGCTCAGAAATGTGTCATCTGCTTATTACAATCAAAAAAAAAATCGAGCGCCATCCCCACTTGTGTGAATGTGTTAAAATAAATGTTTTGATACTACTTTTGCAAGACGATGTAAAAATAAATGTTCACAGTCATCTCCCAGTGCCCTCCTGTTTTGTAATTTCTCCCGGAAATCTCCTGTAGCCTAATTTGCAAGACCATGTTAGACAGGCATTTTCCAGGTTGTCAGATTGTGTATGAAATACACTCTACACATAAACAGTCACTTACTTTCAATTTAAACTTTTTTTGTAATAAAACCTGGCAACTCAAAAATAAGGAAGCGGCTGCAGACTGCGCAGCCACCGTCAAATTGTTCGGGAAGAATTTTTATAATTAATACATCACATAAACTGTTATTGAGTGTTGTTGATACAGTAGGAAACTTGTGTCCTTTGAACACAATCTGACAGCAGCTAGCCTAAACAAATCAATAAGACCTAATATAACGGTGGGATCCTACTAGAGCGGCGAAAACCATTCAGACGCTTCGCTCCCTTTGACTTAACTGTGGAAGGGCTGATTTTCAAGCATGCTGTGACGTTTCCAGCGATGCAGCCGAAAATCAGCTGTTCCAGTGTTAAATCAATGGGAGCGAGGTGACCGAATGGTTTTCGCCGCTCTAGTGGGATCGTGCCGCATAGGTCATAATTACATCGGGTTTACGTCGGCGAACGGTCGGCGATCATTTGGTTTACGTCGGCGAACGGTTGGCGAACGGTCGGCGATAACTCTAATGCCGACGTCTTCCCGACGTCGTGCCGATTAGCTACCGATCTCCATAAGACGTCGCGCCGACGCACTTTATGTCGGGCAGGAACCCTCGCCCCGACGTCGGCCCGACGTAATTTGTTGTCTGGGATGTATGTATCAATTTGCGGCCCGGGTCCGTTTTGGACCCGTTTATCTCATTTTCCAAATCCCTTCTGTTCATGTTGTAGGATAAACTAAACTATAGTATATATAAACGAGGCTATCACTGGGCTTAGCCTGGCTACTACAGCAATTGTGTAATCTTAAATCTGCATTGCCTTGTATTTTTAACCTAACAATATTGTCAACAGAAAATGTTCAAGTCATGCATTTACTGTACAAAAGTGATAGCTCAATGGAAATATAAAATTGACATTAACATTTATGAAATGTTATAGGTTATAGTCTATGTTTTTGTTAGGTTACTACATTCATTATGTGGTCAAAACCTAATTTAGTGCTTTATACAGGCGCCAGGTCGGTGCAGACATAAAATATGCCATCTATTAAGCTACAACTTCAGTGAAATGCTGCGTTATACACAGCTTAAATATCAGAAAATGAATAACTGGTGAACGACAAGAAGTTCAATAAAAATATGTTTTAATCATTATTCCTCTCAGCCTAGGCCACACCTGACACTATGACCCCTCCACTCCATTTTTACATGACAGTCACAGGCTGCCAAAACATTATGACCACTTCACTCAATACAGGACTATATTAGGGTGCCAGAACATGACTCTATGACCCCCCCCCCCCCCCCCCCCCCCCCCTTCCCCAATCAGTTGGGATTTCTAGAATTATCCATGTGTTAAGTGTGTTTGTGCCCAACATGACTTCACTGCTAATATATGTTAACTATTAGCTGACCAATGACTTAGCCTGATGCTGGCTTTCAGGTGGAGCTGGGAGGGGTCTGCTGCATGTACTACTGACCCATATAGCAAAGCTATAGGGCCAGTAGTGGGCTGTGCGAAGCACTACTACAGCCTCTGCAATAGCAACTGCGAAGATAAGATTAGGTGAAAAATTGTAGCATTTATCGTAACATCGTAGTGTTGTATCATGTCATCTTAGCGCAAACTGCTGCCGACACAGCCCCACTCTCGCGATTTCCCGCAGGGGAATTGTCTAGTTATTATTCCAATTCTTCCGCCATGGGCGTCTATGGCAGCCCATAGAACCGTATGGTAAAAAGTTGTAAAAAGTGGGCACATAGCTTAAGGCCAGTCTCAATATTACTTTGACTGGGTTGCATGTAAGCGCTAAGTACGGTCTAGCGCCACCAACGGGTCAAAGTTCGAAGTACATTTGTGCATGTAACTTTTGAACCGTGCGTCCGATTTTTGAAAACAAGGTATCGTTGGAATCCTTGGATCATGACGATCGCAACGCACCCTATGACGTCATAATGCATCGGATAGATTTTTCGCAATTCACGATTTTGTTCAAAAACGAAACTAATTTTCAGCAGTCACAAACTTTGTCCGATTCTCACGGAAATTGTCACAGGCTGTCTTCTGACCAATGCGCACAAAAGTTACTATCAGGCGTCTGCAGCTTCGAAACCGTTTGGCCGCTACAGCCAATCAAACGTGGCGGCGAAGGCGGCGCTCATATCTCTGCAACGATTTGGTGCACTGCAACCAAATGTGGTAGCATTGACACTATCGGCACTATTGCAAATGAACTGCTTGAACCCTTCATTGCTGCTTGCAGCTATATTTTTGAATTGGTATTGTCGGAACTTGTGTAACTGTTGCAGAGCTTTGGCTAAACTCTACAGCAGCAAAACATTTATGACATGTCTAAAAATACGTTAGTTGATCAAAATAGTGAAACTAAATTTAGATCTTTACTTGAGCAGAGTAGTTTATTTGGATCACTTCATTGTACTTTTAAGTTGTTCTTAAGCTTTGTTACATTCAGTGGTTTCCATTTATAGTTCCTACTATAAACTAGTTATTGATATTGATTTATTTACTTAAGTGCTCCTATTAAAGTTACAAAAGTAAATACAGCACATATTTATGATTTTGACTCTAAATCTGCAGGGGAATTAAACTGCTGTCAGCTACGTTGACACTTTTATTATTTTGGACATGAGTGAAGGATGCATTTATGTTTATCACAAGATGATTCTCTTTCAGTAACTGGTTCAGCTCATACCCACCTGTGATGCATCCTCCATGTCTGTCTCACTCTATGTACCAGTACTACAGAATAGTATTGCCTTTATATTTTTTCACCACAGTATTTATATTTTTATTTTCCTCCATACCTCCATAGTCAACCATTGGTGACATGTTTGCCCAGCGTGATGTCCAGAGAGCTGGCTACACGGAGCGTTACAGCCCCGAGCCACGAGTTCGGAAAAACTTAAGGCACCTCAGATTCAGAGTTTCTTCTTCACAGTGATAACAGTCCATTAATTTTCATTTTTATTTTTATTTCTATTAATATCAGACCGAGTACTGCATTGAATAATAATTATTCGAATAGGATCCAATGAGTAAACCACAAAACTCTTGGACATTTGGAAATGGTTTTATCATTGTAGGTGCCACTCTCTTTCTGCATCTTACCCTAACAAGTTACATCACTGACATTCTTCTCTTTCACACTTACACCATTAGTAAATGTCAATGTGCTTATGTGTATTTCATTTTTGTCACCCGATAGTTTTGTCTTCCTTAGCTAAGATATCTAGTGTTTACCAAAGCCCAGTTGGTTAACAGACTGCCCAGATGTCATAACTATGAATGAACTTTTCCTACTTGGATTACGCATGGACACTTGTGCTCTCACAGCCATTCTCAGCTTCCGTACGTATATGATATATTATTGATGTCAATAAAAATCAACTATCACCCATAACAACAGCGTTCTTGTCGAAAAAAGATGGATATCACAATACGCAGTTGATCTGAAATTTTAAGGTTAAATCTTGCAACAGCAGACTTTCAACGGTCAGCCAATTTTTCAAATTCATCAGCCACTCAACGTAGGCCACGTAAGGACCGGTCCAGGTGACTAACACCACCGATGTCACTGTGGCCAGTGCTGATTGCTAGTGATGGGACAGCAGTTCTTTTGACTCTACTGAATCACTAGAATCAGTTCATTGAAATGATTTCTTCAAAAGATTCGTTCACCGAATTGTTCAGTGCTTACTGCATAGTGCACATATGTGAAACTCAAGGCCCGCGGGCACATACTCGCCATGTCGGTATGGCAGCCCTGCCCTCTGAAGTTACATCAGTCCATATAGCCAACCAATAAAAGCTCAAGTCACAAGCTACTAATACTAATACTAGGATGAAAATACACTTTCGGTCTGAGTCTGAGTGGACGCTGGCGCGTCTTGCTGCCGCGTCTTGCTGCCGCTACTCACCGGTAACTTTAAAGCGTTTCTATGGCCTTATGGCCCCCTGGACTGTGCAGTCCCACTCAAGTGTAAAATAAACTCTCCACTACCTTTGGATTACCCTGCATTACTACGATCGGATTGTTACTCCTGTGTGTTTGTGTCTGAGCGGGATAACATCTGCCTAGCTACCTGCTTGACACACCACCACCTGCCCGACACACCGCCCGGCTTCACGGCTTCTTTTGGCTGCTGTGGAGCATAATGTGGCCTACCAGGATCCACATCTGGTCTGCAATAGCCTGGGTTCTCTTATCCTTTCTCCATCAACCCGTGTCTGGCTTGCTACAATACACGGCCACTGAGCTTCTTCGCCTCCGCTGTCACCTGTTTGAGCCTCCGCCGGCAACACTTCACCTCCACCCGGATATCGCTCTCCTACCTCGCCGGAGATACATCCATCGGGGGTCTCGCCGGAATCTCCACTACGACAACTCCAAAGGCATGAAGTCCTTCTGGTCCACCACTCGTCATCCTCCCAGGAACACCGGCCGGGTCGTCGATCGCACCGTATTAGCCAGCCTGGCTAGGTCGGCTAACACTCCCGTCAAACATGACAACACCGCCGTCAACTTCTGTCTGCTTAACATCCGCTCACTCACGAGCAAGGGACATCTTATCCAAGATCTCCTCACTGATCGTAAGTTAGACTTTCTCTGTTTGACCGAAACCTGGCAACAACCCAATGACTTTTCCCATCTAAATGACTCTACTCCACCTGGGTTTGTTTACATCTGTCAACCCCGAGGCTCAGGTCGCGGAGGAGGTATCGCAATAATTCACCGCGAAACGTGGAAAGTCCAGCCTGTGCCCACACCTGCCTTCAGCTCATTTGAGAGCATATCGTGCAAACTGTCTGGACCCATTCCCACCATCGTCACAATCTACCGTCCCCCTAAGCCACACAGTGATTTTTTAAATGACTTTGCTGCTCTTCTCACCCATCTATCCTCTCTCTCTCCTAATGTAATACTGTTGGGGGACTTCAATATACATATGGACAACAGTAATTTGCCCCTCACCAGAGACTTTTCTTCGTGCCTCGAGAGCTTTGGTTTTCACCAATTTGCTGACTTTCCCACCCATACCAAAGGTCATACTCTGGACTTAATCTGCTGTTCTGGTCTCACCTCCTACAGTTGCACAGCTGTTGATCTCCACATCACCGACCATTTCCTCATCTCCTTCAGTGCTACACTCTGTCTCTCCATCCCCAAGACACCTCGACTCATCTCATTTCGAAATATCAAGGACATTGATATGGAAGTCCTCTCCTCATCTATCACCAACATCTCAGCTCCAGTCTGTCTCTCCACCCCCGATGATCTCGTTACTCATCACAACAATAGTCTAAACAACATTCTCAACTGTCTTGCCCCAGTCAAAATTCGCTCCGTTTCCTTTTCACAAACTGCTCCCTGGTTTACCCCTGAACTCCGGTCCATGAAAGCTAAAGGTCGACAACTCGAGCAACTCTACAGGAAAACTGGTCTCACTATTCATAAAGAAATGCACAAAGATCACATATCACATTACAAGGACTCAATCTCGCTAACCAAATCTGTTTACTACTCTGGTCTAATCTGCTCTGGTAAAGGAAACTCCAAGACACTCTTCTCCCCGCTGAACAAAATTCTTCAACCCCCGGACTCTCTACCCATCCACATGTACTCAGCCGATACTTGTAACTCCCTGTCACTGTTTTTCAATGAGAAAATTCACAAAATCCACCGTCACTTAAACTCCAACTCATCGCCTCTCTCCTTCCCTGAACATTTCCCCCTTTGCCAGTTATTCTCCAGTTTCGAACTCCCGTCCCCTTCTGAAATCGCAGACCTCATCCGGATATCCAAGCCATCCACGTGTCAGCTAGATCCCCTCCCCACAACTCTGGTCAAATCCTGCCTCACCTCTCTGCTCCCCCTCATCACTGCCATCATCCACTCCTCACTTACCACTGGAATTGTTCCTCCACTCTTCAAGGTTGCTGCTGTCACCCCAATATTGAAAAACTTGGTTCAGATCCTAATGACTATAATAACCTCCGCCCCATCTCCAACCTACCTTTCATTTCCAAAATCCTTGAAAAAACTGTTGCCACTCAACTCCATTCCCACCTATCTCAAAACTGCCTGTATGAACAATTCCAGTCTGGTTTCCGCCCCCGCCACAGCACAGAAACCGCCCTCATAAAGATCACTAATGACCTCCTCATGGCAGCTGATTCCGGTTTACTCACCATTCTCATCCTTGATTTAACTGCAGCCTTTGACACCATCTCTCACTCTATCCTCCTCAGCAGATTATCCTCCATTGGCATCTCTCACACCCCCCTAGACTAGTTTCACTCATATCTCTCAGGCCGTACCCACTTCATTCAACTCAAGTCTTTCAGATCCCAGCCCTCTCCTGTTACTTCAGGTGTGCCCCAGGGCTCTGTCCTGGGCCCCCTCCTCTTCATCATCTACCTCCTCCCCCTTGGCAATATCTTTTGCAAATTCAATATTCACTTCCACTGCTTCGCGGATGACACCCAGCTCTACCTATCCACCAAACCAACTTCCACCCTCCCTCCTCCCTCATCACCTGTTTATCTGAAATAAAATCCTGGTTCACCTCAAACTTCCTAAAACTAAACAGTGATAAAACAGAACTCCTCCTCATGGGAACCAAATCAACACTCTCCAAAGCTGACAGTTTTTCCCTCTTCATGGACAATTCCTTAATCTCCCCCTCCCCCCAGGTTAAGAGTCTGGGTGTCATCTTTGACAGCTCACTATCATTTCAGTCTCACATCAATAACGTTACCCGGTCTGCATATTTCCACCTAAGCAATATAAACCGTCTCCACCCCTCTCTCAGCCCCCATTCCACATCCATCCTTGTTCACAGCCTTGTCACCTCCCGCTTTGACTACTGTAACTCTCTCCTTTTCGGCCTCCCCCACAAATCCCTCCATAAGCTTCAAATGGTCCAGAACTCAGCAGCTCGCATCATCACAAAAACCCCTTCATTTCACCACATCACCCCCGTATTGCAGCATCTCCACTGGCTCCCCGTCAAATTCCGCATTGACTTCAAGATTCTTCTCCACACCTTCAAGGCCATCCATAACCTCGCCCCCCCCCTTACCTCTCGGATCTCCTCCATATTGTCACCCCCTCCCGTTCCCTCAGATCCTCCTCGTCTATCCACCTCTCCGTGCCCTCAGCCCGCCTCAGCACCATGGGGAGCAGAGCCTTCAGCTGCTCTGCTCCCCAACTCTGGAACTCACTCCCACCGGACATCCGTAACATTGACTCTCTTCCTCTCTTTAAATCCAGACTCAAAACCCACCTGTTCCAGAAAGCCTATCCACCGTGACTGCAACGCTACATTTGTTTCTTCTGTTGTTTCTTCTGTCTTGTTTTATGTCTGTATGTTTTTTGTAAAGTGTCCTTGGGAGTCCTGAAAGGCGCTTATAAAAAAAATGTATATATATATATATATATATATATATATACTAAAATATGTTAATGGAGATTCTTCTTAGAACATGCTACACGGATGTTAACAAGACAGTAGGTTCACAAATCGTGACTGGCAGTCACCTCCCTACCTCCCTATGTGTAGTGAGTGACACAACACTACAACAGCAGCACGTTCACTAATGTGAACACGAGTCCTCCTTCTTTTATATTGCGGAGTTAAGCAAATATTGGAAACTAGGAGAGGTGGGGAAATTAAAAAAAAATGCAGCTGCAGCTGAGATTCTGTTACTTTTCAAAACTTCAAATATTTAGATCCGTCTTGCAGTCAGAGTTTATAGACGTGTATTATATGCAGTGTAATGTAGTATTATATGCACTGTTTTATATTCCCTTGTAGGTCTAATGCAAATATGGTGGTCTGTGTAGTAATATAGACTTTAGACCAAACACTATGTATGTGCATTTTTCCAGCTTGTCAAATAAACAAATAAAGTGTATGTGGACAAGTGTGGTTATTAAATATGTTTTATTGCACTGAAATGAAAACAAGATATAATAAAAGTGATAATTAACTAAAAAGCAAATTGACAAACTAAAGCTATTGTAAATACAAGTGTCAAACAAATGAAAGAATGTCCTTGCACATTATGTTCTCTCCATGGGTATTTTCATCAAAAGATCTTGCCCCTACTCCAGATTTTCATCTAAAAGTAAAAGCTGGCTGACTTTGGATGAGTTTATATTATCTGGCACATTATCTGCCCCGCATGCTGGCTGCGTTATTCGCAGAAGATTCACAAGTGAGTCACAAAACCAGAACGCGGCAGTTCAGCTCCTGGCCGACACGCTCACAGCTAAGCTTAACTGAGCTGAGAAAACAACGAATCAGTTTATGAAGTGATTCCAATCAGTAAGTTCACCACCGTGACCCTTAACCGCCAGTCTTGGCCAGGACTCCCTGGGAGAAGTAACTCAATAGGACTTTTCCTGGTTAAATAAAGGTTAAAATAAAATAAAATTAACTAAACGGGTATAGAAGATAAAAAAGTTTCTCTCATTTCATTAAAGAGGCGACATGACTCTGTCTTAATGCCGCTGCTGTCACAGACCAGATCAGGCTCATTTTCCTTCCTATACATTTCCTTACATTATTTATAGTATTTGTTGTGGAGTGATAATTTTGACACCGTTTATTTATCAAAAACAAATAGAGAAAAAAAGAGATTGTTTTTATTGTAGTTTCTGAACACTCTGCCTGAAAAATAATTAGTTTTTATTTGTCCTCAAGTGATCATTTTGTGTTGTTTCTGAACAAAAACGTTTATTGTGATAATAAAATATTTGACAATAATCACAAAAACACTTAAAGTGTCATGAACATTCATTGAGATTTAGATTGATTCAGGTTGGTGGTGGATCCACCTTGTATATGATATCAGTATACTGGCCCTGTATTTACTTGGTATCAGATCGATACCAAATCTAGCAGTATCGCACACCTCTAGTTCAGGGGACTGGGGTTTAGGAACTTACAGGGAAACTATTGTTTGTAAACAATCATAAAACGGGTCGATTTGAATGTTGTTTACAAACCTATAGACTCTCTTGTCAAGAATCTTAATAATTTGGGATACTGACTACTCGCAGTTTGTGTAACACTGTAAGTCATTGTTTTTACATGGACATAAATTAAAGAAATGAATTAAAATGTCCTGTACTAGCAGTAGATGTAGGGAAACATTTGAGATCAGACACCAGAATATTGTTATTATATATGTATATATTTTATTCTTATGCTGTTTTATGAATCTATGTACAGTGTCCTTGAGTGCCAAGAAAGGCGCCTTTAAATAAAATGTATTATTATTATTATTAATGATACAAAAATGTTAATTTTCAATCATTTGTGCTTTGTGTGTATGTTTCAGCTGCTGTTGGTGTAACAGACTAACGTCTGGGACCACAGACCAGGAAATTGACTCGACCATCAAAAGACGGTTCCATCTCTGTCCAGGTAGAGATGGTGGCAGACTGAAGAGGATGAAGAGAAAGCATGGACAGCACCATATCTTAAACACGTGCTGAGAGTGGAGAGAATCCAGCTTATTCAGTTTATGGACATATGTAGAATCATAAATGTACAGTTTTTAAATATATTTAATGTGCATGTGTGTGTACTGTGTTGACATGACTAAAAAAATAAACATTTGCATATAATACTGTACTTGTTTTTTTAATATATCTATATATCTGAATAAATATGGCACATAAATTAAGTGGCTGAGTTAAGGTTGAACTAAGGATGACATTAGGAACCTCTTCTAAAAAATAGTTCGGCCCACTTTAGGGCCAGATTAGCGCCACCTCTGGTTTGCAGTTTGGCTGAGTTGCGGCCCTTGGCACACATGTTGGATGCCGGATGTAGGCCACATCAGGGCTGCAGTTCTTTCATGCATGTGGGCCAAGTGCAAGTCCACACCAGTATTGCTAGGGGGGAGATAACGCTGGACTCAACAGGGAATAGCACTAATATATCAACAAAATATCAGTGAAATGAACGAGTTTTGCGGCAGATAATGTGTTATTTAGAGGCTGTGTTTTGGTGCCCCATTCACTCCCTTTATATGGATATTCACAGATCTAAATATCTTCAGAACGAGTGCAAATGACACAAGTGTTATATGGATGAGCAAATGATCGTATCTTATGCCAGAAATAAGGTCCAGGTTGTAAAAACAGTAGTTTCCCTTTAAGCTCTTCCATCAGTGTTTAGCAAAGTTTGTAGTCTACAGATATATTAAGGATTTTGTTATCCTGTGTCTGAATATGTGAAAAGATAAACTTGGTAGCTGGTTAAAATTTGTCTTTGGTGAACCAGTGTATTTCAGCTAACATCCCTCCCTTTGACACGTGGTAAATCAGATGTACCACTTCCATTGGGAAATGCATAAACACTTTACAGATTTAGGAATGATTAGTAACTATTATTTGACTTCTTTACTAAAATAGAAAAGTTTCTATTCGTGCCCACAGTTCAGTGACTCTAAAATCAAACCAAGACAAACCATGTCTTGTCAAAAAAAAAAAACTCCTTTCACTGATGTTTCGTTAAGTTAGGCCCACGACACGTCAAGAAGCCTTAACAGTGATTTCCAGCGTCCTGGAATCACCCCCCTCCACACCGCCACTGCACAACTCTGTCTTCCCCACCAATCGATGTCTATTGACAACTAATATAGCAACTAACAACCACGGGCCAAACAAACAAATATAACATAATTCGCCCCGTTGATGTGAGCTGAAACACGTAACAAACTAATCTACAATGATTCGCCCCGTTAATGCGGGCAGAGACACATAACAAACAAACCATTCACGTAACAAACAAAACGACTGTGGCCTACATTGGGCCATCCTTACCTTTAGCTAGTTCCCCAATTAGCATGCTTTCTACGCACCCACACGCCCGAGATATATTGCTAACCGCAGTCCTCTGGCTTCTTCCTCGTATGCCCAGCTCACTCAGCAGAGCAATGACTGACTTTGCCACAAATCCATTGCAGCCCACTTCTACCATGCGGACATAAGCCTTCCATCCATTTTGCTCTGCATCTGCTGCTAACTCTGCATACTTAGCTCTCTTTCTCTCGTTATCCTCCTCAATTCCATCCTCCCACGGGACAGTCAGCTCTATGAAACAGACTACTTTCTCTGGCTCAGACCACAACAGCAGATCTGGCTGTAGTCGAGTGCTAGCTATCTCACCTGGGACAACCAGTTGTCCATTTAAGTCCGCCCTCATCTCCCAGGCTCCTCCTACCCTTAGCTGTCCCGTGTTATGCCTGAAGCCTGCTCCTCTAACCTTTTCTCCCTCCTGTACAAACTTAATACATCTATTCTCTCTGTTAACAGCCACGGAATTTACATTCACCCGTTTTTCCTCTATTGCAGCTGCTAAACATTTCAACACCTGATTGTGACGCCAGGTATAACGTCCTTGGGAGAGACTAACCTTACAACCTGTCAGAATATGACTAAGTGTGCAGACACACGTGCACAGTGGACAGGCAGCATCCTCACCTACCCACTGGTTCAGGTTTTGGGGAGTTGGCAGCACATCATAAGTAGCCCCTAACATAAATCTAATCCTGCTAGCCTCCATGATCCAAAGCTCTCTCCACTTCACCTTCCTTTTCTCCACACTCTCCCAGTTCACCCATTGACACTGCCTTCGAGCATCTAACCGTTTCTTCTTGCCTCTGTACCTCTTCCACTATCATCTTTCTCCTTTCTACTGCTGATGCCTTGCTCCACAGAGGTTTCCCTGCACACAGTCCTAGGCCTCCACGCCCTTGCTGTACATGGCCTATGATATCCCTATGCTTAAGAGCTGCCTGTGCTTGCTGCACTGCCTCTTTTGCCTTCCACTTCCTCCCTGTCTTAATAGTAGGCGCTACACTCCTAACCACTGGATCCTTTGACTGAGTTAGAGTCATTTCCAGTCTAACTTTAGTGCACTTAAACTCCTCTGTTAGGCAGGTAACTGGGAGCTCCAGTATGCCTTTCCCATACAACACTGTGGTACTTAATCAGCGTGGGACATCAAGCCACTTTCTGATAAATGAATTACTCATTCTTTCTAGCTTTTCTACCTTTGAAAGGGCAACCTCATACACCATCAGCGGCCACATTAGCCGGGGCAGTAAACCAAATTCCCAGCACCACAATTTTAACTTGCCTGACCCTATGCTTGAAATGCCTTGAATCATTTCCTGCCTCAACCCTTCAAACTGCGTCTTATCACTAAGACTTGCATCGTACCATCTTCCCAAACTCTTCACTGGCTTCTCCAGCACTGTGGGAATTACCTCATCATTTATAACAAACTTCTTATATACCACTTTTCCTTTAACAATGGAAATACTGTTTTACCGTTTTTCACAAAGTAACTGGACAACCTCTGTGCCACAACACTGAAGAAGATCTTCCCCTCAACATTAAATAGACTAATTGGTCTAAAACTGAAGTGATGGTGTTCAGTCCCGGTGGCCCCAGCAAACCACCTCCTGTTGATTTGGGCCCCTTGATGGGTTACAGGAACAAACTTGGGTTTTAGGATGGACAGTGTTTTTAAACTTGACCGGCAAATTGGTGCAATAGTAAAGTACAGCTTCTTTCACCTTTGGCAGCTGGCAAAGCTGGCTTTATTGTTTTTATATTGTCTCTTATGATTGATGTCTTATATTTTAGGTTGTATTTTATGTATAGCACTTTGTGTCAGCCACAGCTGTTTTAAAGGCCTTTTTAAATAAAGTTGAGTTGAGTTGAGTTAAACTGGCTGATTGGTCTCGCTCTTTGGGAATAAAAATCCCCCCTGCCCTGCGCCATGCCTTGGGAATGACCTGTTTCTTCCACACTACCTTCATTAATTTCCACAAGAACCTCAACACATCTGGTGCACTCTTGTACAGCCAGTAGGCGACCCGTTAGGTCCCAGGGCTGAAGAGGCTCTTGCACGTCTTACCACCTCCTGAACCTCTTTCCACCTTGGTGGGCTGTCAACACACTGGCTATCTATTGCACCAATAAGTGGAATATCAGAGGGTAGAGACAACTTTCTAAATCAGTCGGTATCTTTATGCACCTCCTCCAAGTACTCCTCTAGCTTCTCTTTTGGTACCATAAGGCTACCATTTTTTCCTTACTAAACAGTGACTTCACAAACCTAAATGGGTCCTTATAAAATGCTAATCTAGCCCGCTCTTTCCTTTTCCTATTTTTCCTAATGTTCTCCGCTGTTCTTAACGCTGCCAACCGCTTCCTAACATCTGTCTGTAGACAATCAATACCTTCCTTCTCTTCAACTGTAGCTTTCCTCCACTGCCTCTTAAGGAGTCTCCTTTCCTGTACGAACCTATCAATCTCTTGCTGACGCCTCGATCTAGACCAATGATGGTTCTCTTCTACACTGCCATCACTGAGTCCATCCTCACCAGCTCCATCACCACCTGGTATGCTGCAGCCTCTGCTAAGGACAAGAGCAGACTGCAGCGTGCCATTCGCTGTGCAGAGAAGGTGATTGGCTGCAGTCTGAAGTCTCTTGACGAGCTGTACGCTTCCAGGACTCTGAAGCAGCTAAGATTGTGGCTGATCCCTCTCACCCTGGACACGGACTATTTAACAGACTCCCCTCTGGCAGACGGCTGTGATCCATCAAGTGGAGGACCACTCGCACGGCGAAACAGTTTTTTCCATCCGCAGTCCGTCTGCTGAACAACTTAGAGGCAAGGATCAAATTGCACCTGGCCATTTGATCCTTGCCTTCTGACTGCTAATTTTCTCCCTTTATGGCTGGTTAACCTCTCTGTCTGCCTCAGTGCTTGCACCTACTTCAACATTAGGGGTGCTGATGTCCTGCGAACTGTGGGTTGGCTCCTGTCGCTGGACTTCAACCGACTGACTTAATGCACTTCTTAAGAAGTAGCTATCAATGCGGGGTCCCTGTGTTCCCTCTGCCAAGCACTTTTTCCTCCCTTGATGGCTCCTGAGGCCCTTTACTGTTGTTACCTTCTGCCAGCCACACACACAAACCTGCTGCTTCTTTCCATCTCCATCTGAACTAGTAGCTTCCAGTAACGCGCCTTGCCTACTCAGTGTCAAATTCGATCCTGGGTCAAAAGCCGTGTCAGTCATTGTAGCAAGTTTGGGTGTAGCCCATGGCTTATTTAAAGCCTGGGCTACTGCCACAATGAGCTGCTAACCCACTGTAGCCCCGGTGGGGACTGTTCCCTCCTGTCAGCTGTCTTTCCATGCTGTCACTAGGTCTTTCCCTAGTTGTCAGCTGCACTATTCGTAACAGTCACTTGCCTAGGCTAGATAGAACATTTAGAAATACACAGGACAAGATGTTACAATCCCTTGTGCCAAAATCATAGGCAAAACACATTTAGAGGCCCTGTTCAACTTAGAGGCCCTACCAAGTCTACAGTCGTGATATGACAATTAACCTATATTCTACATAGACTAGTGAAAGCTGCTGGCTTGTAAGCCCACTGAGCAGCAGAGGATACACATGGTGATTGTATGTAGCTATGATTATACACAATGTGAACAGGAGTCATATACATGTGTAGTTTTAGACAGTATACTTCTAATTCTGATGTACCCCTAAGAGCCCCTTGGATTCTTTCTAAATAACTGTCAAGATTGTTGGAAATGGAAACGTTTCTATTCATGCCCCCACAGTTCAGTGACTCTAGAATCAAACGACATTTTATGTCTTGCTAAACTAAATAGATAACTTTACAACCTCATGGTGATTATATGTAACTATGATTATACACAATGTGAACAGCAGTCATATACATGGCATTTAACTTAATTCTGATGTACCCCTAAGGTCCCCTTGGATTCTTCATGAGTTTTCTAAATAACTGTCAATGCTGTTGTGACTTTGTTTTATCTGTAAATTCATGTTATTAGAGCTGAGGACTCTAACTGAATCTTTCTTTCAATAAAAGTGATCAATAAAAAGTTGACAGATCTTGTTATAAGATCCTTCCATAAAACTCTGAGATGTAAAAAGACATAAAACTACAAAGAGTTCAGGTTTGTACTTAAATATAATATCTGAGTAAGTTGACTTTATGTCCTCTAGATTCATTAATGTTTTCATGTTTCCTTTTTTTTTTTCATCAGGGTGTTCTACAGAAACTGAAGTCTAAGCTACCAGAAGAATGTTATCAGCGTATGTACAGTTATTTCCTTTGGTTCATTTTTATTTATTCAAATGTTATTAAATAATTTTCTACTGACAAGTTCTTACAGATATGTCAGTAAATACATGTTTAATAAGTGTCTGTTTTCTCTGTAGATGCTGAAGGTTTAGTGAAGAACCCTTTCATTTCCCAACAAGATCTTCTGAACTTTTTAACTCTTCTGGTGGACAGTCTACCAGAGAACCAGGCGACACATAAAGGTTAATACATTACACACACAGTAACAGTCTAACAGCTACAGGATGGAAGAAGACAGTCCTGGTCACTGGTTTCTGAATTAAAGGACATGTCCTGGTCACTGGTTTCTGACTTAAAGGACATATCCTGGTGAGATATCAGTCCAAGGTTCCTCCCAGTAGAACTGGAGGTCAAGCTAAAGCCATCCAGAGAAACTAGATGATTAGTTGGTGAATGTAGATAATATATGAGGTTTAATGGATCTTTACTGTGAATGAAAGAACTATTGTTTTAATCTGTCTGATAGATTGAAACCAGTCTAATGTGGTTCCTTTAATCCTTTAATTAGTTCAACTTGTAGGTTCTGTTTATCTTCTGTTCAGATAATATTTTTGTGTTCTACGTTGTAGTGGAGTAGATAGATACAGGAGTGAAGTAGTGCAGCAGTGGTTGGAGTTACAGTACATTATTGTGTTTGTCTTGTCAGAACAGTGTTGCTTTAAAGTTTTTACATCCCTCTATATTTTCTATTTTTTTTTTCATAAGAATAAAACAAAACATCAACAGATCCTGAGAGTAGACAAAGAGAAGCCAATCAAACAGACATTTCATGTGTTTTCATGTCTTCAGAAAGCTCCTTTGTCCACAAACATGTGTTGTGAAAATCAGACTTATTTTCAGTATAATATCTCCGTTTAATGTGTGTCTAATTGGATTCTCTGTCTATTTTTAGGACTTATGTGAAAATCAAAACCTGTGATTTTTTTTAACTTCAACCATAGCTGTTTCTGTTCTATCATGAACTCTAAAACCTGAAACTAAAACTATTCCTGATTAATAATGACATTAGAAATAAAAGGAAGGTTGGCTATATTCTTCTATAGTTGCTAAATCATCTGAGTCTACAGTATATTTTTAGGTAAAGGTTTAATTAGAGCAATCTTAAAAGTCTGAGGCCCATACCCTGTTAATAAAGAGAAATAAATAAACCATTCATCAGAGAGTTATTCTAGTACCAGGGTCCTTTAAGTTCCTCAATGTATAAAAGTTAAACAGCTGTAGATGGTAACAAATGTTGATCCTTTTCAGGAAACAATCAGTCGTCTTCATCGTCACAACAGAGTCGATCAGCAGTGAAGGTCTTCAGAGTTGTTATCAGTAAGACGTATGGAGCTGATGAGGCTATACTGGAAAAGGTGAAGAATAAAATACGGACAAAGATGGAGATCACTACTGATCTGGAGGACAGTGATGTCATCATTGTCTTCTGTCCAATCACATCCCGTGTTGGATCAGATGTGGAGGCTGCTCTGACAAGAGAGGAAGGTAATGGAGGCTTTGTTGAATTGTTCAGTTTGTTCAGGACTAAAACCACAAACCGTCCTTCAGCAGGAAATACGTCTACAACACCTTCACAGTCTGCTTTTATCTGGAGACTGATTCTCTGGCTGCTCAGAGTTCACCTCCACATCAAACTCATGTCTCAGTTAAAGTCAGTCAGCTCTGTGGACAACTCAGTAAAACACCACCACAAACGACTCCAAACAGAAACACTTTAGTGTTTAATTCAGTCCAGTCCAACAGACACCTACCTGAACATTATTCACATTAGAGGAACTTCACCTAATGAACTGGACAGGGAGGGTATAATATATGTTTTAACTGGTCTCTCGTGTTGTCTTTTGTCTTTTAGTGTCATCAGGAAAGAAACCAGTCATCATGGTGCTGATGCATCACACCATAGATGTGGACTATACAGCTGGAAGAAGAAGATGGTGTGAAAATTATAAGATGGTTAAGTTGGAGGTCCATGTTCTCTTCCATGAGACTAAGCAGGGGTTACTGAAATGTGACACAAATGAAGAGGCTGTCCATAAAATAAAAGAAGAGATCTACAAACATAGTTAATCTGGAGGGATCAGAATTTGATCTGATCAGAAACAGAAATGATTAGAAAATCATTAGAATCACTGAGTGATTATTTATGTTGAAGAAACAGGAAATGAAAGAGAATGAATGTCCAGATCATCATCATCATCATCATCATCATCATCAACACCACCACCACCGCCGCCACTACCAGTTCCCTCACAGCACTAGACGAGTCTGGACCCGTCCCCTATCATGCTGTTCCATACAAATACACATACAGATAGATATACATAGATAGAGACAGAGAGAGAGAGAACATGTAGTTAAATACCAATGACAGACAGAATGTGAGATAGAAGTGAGACTATGGAATGGAGTAGGCCTGTCTGAATAAATACGTTTTGAGCTGAGATTTGAAGGTGGTGACTGAGTCTGAATTTTTTAAGTGTTCTGGGAGGGTGTTCCAGAGGCAGGGGGCTGAATGGGAGAAGGCTGTGAACCCCATGGTGGTCACAGAGCAGGTGGATGGTGAGTTGTTGTGATAAGGATGACCTACGGAGACGGGAGATGTAGCGTAGGTGAAAATAGGCTGTACGGGTGATGGTGTTAATATGAGAATGGAAAGAAAGTGTGGTGTCAAGGATGACACCCAGACTCTTAACCTGGGGAGAGGGGCAGACTGGGGAATTGTCAATTTGAATAGAGAAGTTATTTATATTGGATAGAGTGTTTTTGGTGCCAATGAGAAGGATTTCGGTTTTACTACTATTTTGTTTGAGGAAGTTGTTGGAGAACCAGGTTCTGATTTCCTGAATACAGTCAGAAAGGTAAGTGGGTGGAAAGGTGGAGCTGGGTTTGGTGGACAAGTAGAACTGGGTGTCATCTGCATAGCTGTGGAAATTAATATTATACCTATGAAATATCTGGCCAAGGGGGATGTAGATGATGAATAGAAGAGGACCAAGAACAGAGCCTTGGGAAACACCAGAGGAAAGGGGGGATGGGTGGGATGTAAATGTTTTCAATTGAATGAATTGAGTGCAGCCAGAGAGATACGAGATGAACCAACTAAGAGGTTTGTCAGAGATACCGATGGAGGCTAGCCTATGGATGAGAATGGAGTGGGAGATAGGAGATAGGACATAGGTTAATGAAATTCTCAACAAGCCCTCCAACTTATACGAGCCGACCATATAGGGGTTGACTGAGGCTGATTTGAGAGACGAAGGGACAAGACCAGAGGTGAGAGAGGAATGAACAAAGGCAGTTATAAGAGGGATAAGAGAGTTAATGGAGGCTTTAACAAGTATAGAATAGAGAGGAGTTTGGACAGATGGGAGGGATGAGGTGTGTGTGCTGTGAGCTAGCTGTTGGTGAATATTGTCAAAATATTAAAAAGTTTCATAATTGTGTTAGAGTAATCAGCTGAGTAGAAGTGAAGAGGAAGTAAGTCTGGGGGGGTAGTGTATTGTTAAGCACAGAAAGAGAACCTGCGTGCTCCCATCACCTGAATTGACTTGATTTGCAAAGTAAAGTGATTTGGAGAGCATGTCCGTAGTGGAGCATGTGGTTATGAAACGTGTCCTGATGTATGGTGAGGCCACATTTCCTGTAGAGGTGTTCCAGTTGACGTCCTTTAATCTCAAGCCGATGGAGTTCATGTATAAACCAGGGTGCAGAGTGGGTGAAGGTGAGAGTCTCTCTTTTCTGAGGGGCCAGGGAATCCAAAAGATTATGAAGTCCAGTGTTACAATGGGAGAGGGAAAGTTCATCGGGAGTGGATAAAAAGTTGTTGGGGGAGATTAGCGATGCCGGTTTTCAGAGCCATTGAGTCCTTAATACTACAGAATTATATGATGCAAGGCAGTTTACAGTTGAATAGTGGTTGACGTTTGTTACGGCCTGTGGGCCGATTTCTTTAAAGAGTGTGTGTGTGTGTGTGTGTGTGTGTGTGTGTGTGTGTGTGTGTGTGTGTGTGTGTGTGTGTGTGTGTGTTGCTGTGGTGCTGTTCTCTCTCTCTCTCTCCCCCTCTCCAGGTGTGTGCATGCCACTCAATCTGTGGCCGGAGTTTAAAAGGGGAAGAGAACAGCACTCTGGTCGTTTGGGACACACTCTGATTGGAGCAGTGCGGTGTGACTGTGGTGGTGAGGCTGCTTTTGTTTTGGCTGCTCTTGTTTTTTAATAACCCTTCTGTGGAGAGGTGTGTGTGGTGCTGCTAACCTGTTAGCGTTGTGTTGTTGGTTGATTATTTTGTCCTGGTTCCTGTGAAAGGCCAGCGCTTTCAGTTTGTTTTACCATGCAGTTCCTTTTGCAGGCCAGCTGCTTTGATTTGCCCTGATTTTTTTTTTTTTTTTCTAATAAACGCCATATTTGTTTGTCCACAAATCAGTCTCTTCGTCTCATCTTTCCACCCATGAATTCTTGACCAATCATTTTATCAAGACATTCCATCTGTTCAACTACTGAGGCCTGTATGTTATTCTACCAAGTGTATGAACATTGTTGTGAATCCTGAGTTAACTGTTGATGATGAACTGTTGATGGTTAAATGTCCATGTCAAATAGTTTATCAGCTTTAAATAAATGTAAATTGCAATACTACATAAATTCAAATCCTTTAAGTTTAACTACTGAATTACTGAACTACTGAACACTACTGAATAAGAAATGTTCAAATAAATAAACCAAGCAAACACTTGGGGTTTTTACGTTGGGGTCCATCAGATGTAGATTATAATGTAGATTATAAATTATTTAATTATTATTTATAATTATTTTATTATTTAACACAGACAACTCAAGCGAAACACAAACTGCTGCCGTGGCCACAAATTTCACGCGACAGACATCATTTATACAATGAAACGTAGGGATTTTTGTTGGCTTTCATATGGTGTTGGTTTGATTTGTGTGGGACGTAGGGTTTGGGCTGTAGACCCCTCCGAGCGAGGAGTTTTTCTCGACAGCTTTTCGAGTTTTTCCCGTCGATTTCTCGTCGAATACTTTATTTAGGAGAAATTTTTATGAAATAAATAATGAGCTGAACACTTAATTAGTTAGTTGTATTAATTATGTTTCATAACATTATTTGACACGTCTACTTGTCTGTGTTTTCCTGCAGCCGATCCAGACAGACTGCAGTGACGTCCAACATGAGACAAAGAGCTGTAGTAAAGGGACAATTTGAAGGTCTTCACTTCATGACTGTTTCCTTCTTACAGCCTCAATGTGTTAAGTATTGAATTTGTTAAGTATTATAGAATGTTTTTCTAAATGTAAGACTGTGCCGTGAACTGTTGCTCAGATAGAAGCAATGACTTTTATTATTAAAATGATTATGATTAACAATCAGTTATTGTGATTTCCTCGTTCTTTCAGTAGAAGCCATTTGATTTGACTTGTTGTACAGAATGTATTTTGTGGGTATTGTGAAGCTGATGCTGGCTTTCAGGTGGAGCTGGGAGCGGTCTGCTGCATGTACCTGCCCTTGTGGGCTCGGTGGCTAACGGGAGCTATTCACATAACATGAGCACGCACACATCATGACGCACACATCACCGGCACAGTCAAAATTTCCGCAGGAATTTTCTAGTTCTTCCAGCTTCTTCCGTCCTTTTTTCGGTTCGCTTCTTCTCCCAGAGTTTTGGAGACATATAGACGAATTTATATGGAGACGTGCGCATTGATTGGGACAAGTGTGCTATGTCTCACATAAGCGATCCGTCCAACGGGGCGAGAATAAACGGCGAAATTCTCGCGTCTTGTAACATGGAAGTGAATGGAGAAGCTCGGAAAAAAGCGGCAACATTCCAAAATGGACAGCTTGGCTTTGCTGAGCGATCACTCAGCCGTGCTTTGGAGTAGAAAAATGCTTTGAAGTTTGTACGAGGCACGGGAAGTGTAGCTTCGTTTTTCTGAAAACGGTGTTTCGATAGCTTTTACGGTTTGGTCGGGGTCGCAGTTTACGTTTTGGTGACATTTTGGAAAAAAGTTCAAAAATCGTCGTTTATAATGGAGCTCTATGGGCCCACTCTAGCCGCACTGTAGGTTCAGAGTTTCGTCGAAATTCTGAAAAAAAAAGGTTTCAATCTCACGTGGCGGCCACAGTTTCCGAGCTACACAGATAAAAAATACATAAAAACGTAGGGATTTTTGTTGCCTTTCAGATGATATGTGTTTTATTCGGGTGGGACGTACGGTTTGGACCGCAGGCTCCTCCGAGCGAGGAGTGCGCCGACAGCTTTTCGAATTTTTCCCCATTCGTGTGTATGTGGAAACCGAGAGGGATTTCTCGACGATTTTTCTTGTCGCATGCCTTTCTTTCCAAAACGAGTACGGCCACAATTTTGGCAGCACGCGCGTGGGAACAACACTAATTTGTAGAAAACCCTCGGCCGACGCTCACAATGCGTTCGTTTTCTCGATAGGACTTGTAGTTTTCGAGATATGAGCGTTTGTTCTGACACAGATTTCTAGGGTGCAGGAGAGAGGGGAGTGAATATATAGAATATCATGTACGCATAGCGTAGCCATGGCAACGGCCCCCAACGAGCAGGCAGAGCACAGGTGCGCTGAGACAGTGGAGGGAAAAGGGTCACGATCTGCCAAAAGATTAGGGTCTGTCAGTGTATTACAATGGGGAGGAAGAACACCCCATACAGGAGCACATTCACACAGACGCAGAGTGCCATAACATTATGAACACTGAACCGATCCTGATGAACAAACACATCGCAGGTGTGCACACAGAAGGCTGAGGGAGACAGAGGGAGATTATCTGCCATAACATTATCACCCCCCCTCCCCTTCCCACTATAGCATTACAGACACAGATTGACAAAACATTAGGGACTCTCCTCAGTCTATTACAGGGGGTCATGGGGAGGCATAACACCCCATGACCCCCCCCCCCACCTCCCTCCCTATCTCCCTATCTCCCTTTCTCCCTCTCTCCTTCCCTCTCTCCCTCCATCTCTCTCCATCCCTCCCTGCCTCCTTCTCTCCCTCTCTCCCTCCCTCCTTCCTTCTCTCCCCCTCTCCCTCTCTCCTTCCCTCTCTCCCTCCATCTCTCTCCATCCCTCCCTGCCTCCTTCTCTCCCTCTCTCCCTCCCTCCTTCCTTCTCTCCCCCTCTCCCTCTCTCCTTCCCTCTCTCCCTCTCTCCTTCCCTCCCTCCCTCTCGCCCTCCTTCCTTCCCTCCCTCCCTCTCTCCTTCCCTCCCTCCCTCTCTCCCTCCCTCTCTCCCTCTCTCCTTCCTTCTCTCCCTCTCTCCTTCCCTCTCTCCCTCTCTCCTTCCCTCCCTCCCTCTCTCTTTCTCTCCCTCCCTCCATCCTTCCTCAGTTGGTGCTTTCACACAGCTGAAGCCATCCTGACGAGGAAACTCAGCACAGTTGCACACAGAAAGCGGCGGGAAAACATTATGAACACTCACTCCATTACAGGACCATAGTAGCGTGGCAGAATCTGACACTATGATTCCCCCATTCCATTTTAGCGTGACAATAACAGGCTGCCAAAACATTATAACCACTTAACGCATTACAGGACTATATTAGGGTGCCAGAACATGACTCTATAACCCACCCACCCCACTCCACTCCATTTTTACATAACAGTAAGAGACTGCCAAAACATTACAGCCACTTCCCTCATTACAGGACTACAGTACAGTGGCAGAATCTGACACTGACCCCCCACTCCATTTCAGCATTACAGTAATAGACTGCCAAAACATTATGACCACTTCAAACATTACAGGACTATAGTACAGTGGCAGAATCTGACACTGGCCCACCACTCCATTTCAGCATTACAGTAAGAGACTGCCAAAACATTATGACCACTTCAGTCATTACAGGACTATAGTACAGTGGCAGAATCTGACACTGACCCCCCACTCAATTTCAGCATTACAGTAACAGACTGCCAAAACATTATGACCACTTAAAGCATTACAGGAGCATATTGGAGTGGCAGAACTCTATGACATCAAACTCTCAATGAAACACCACGCACACATCATGACGCACACATCACCGGCACAGTCAAAATTTCCGCAGGAATTTTCTAGTTGCTTTGCGTTTCTTATTCTTCCGCCTTCTTCTGTAATTTTTCAGTTCGCTTCTTCTCCCAGAGTTTTGGAAAAAAATAGACAAATTGTATATCCAGACGTGCGCCTTGATTGGGACAAGTGTGCTATGACTTTTCTAAGCGATCCTTCCAACGGGACGAGAATAATCGCGCGAAAACCGGGCATTTCGGCGAATTGAAATGAATGGAGAAGCCCGAAAAAAGCGGCAAAATTCCAAAATGTCCACCTTCGCACTCTGAGCTTCACTGTAGGTTCAGAGTTTCGCTGAAATTCTGGAAAAAAAAGGTTTCAATCTCATGTGGCAGCCACAGTTTTCGAGGTGCAGACATAAAAACTACATAAAAACGTAGGGATTTTTGTTGGCTTTCAGATGATGTGTGTTTTTTGCGTGGGACGAACGGTTTGGACTGCAGGCTCCTCCGAGTGAGGAGTGCGCCGACAGCTTTTCGAATTTTTCCCCATGTGTGTGTATGTGGAAACCGAGAGGGAGTTCTCGACGATTTTTCTCGTCGCATGCCTTTCTTTCCAAAATGACTACGACCACAATTTTGGCAGCACGCGCGTGGGAACAACACTAAATTGTAGAAAACCCTCGGCCGACGCTCATGATGTGTTCATTTTCTCGATAGGACTTTGTTTGTTCGTTTGTTCTGACCCTAATTTCTAGGGTGCAGGAGAGAGGGGAGTGAATATATAGAATATCATGTACGCATAGCGTAGCCATGGCAACGGCCCCTGACGAGCAGACACAGCACAGGTGCGCAGAGACAGTGGAGGGAAAACAGGCAGGATCTGCCAAAACATTAGGGTCTGTAAGTGTATTACAATGGGGAGGAAGAACACCCCAAGCCCCCCCCCCTCCTCACTTGGTGCTTTCACACAGTTGATCTGCCAAAACATTAGGGTCAGTGTCAGTGTGTCAGTGTATTAGCATTACAGACACAGACTGACAAAACATTAGGGACTCTCCTCAGTCTATTACAATGGGGAGGCAGAACACCCCATGCCCCCCCCCTCCCTCCCTCCCTCCTCAGTTAGTGCTTTCACACAGCTGAAGCCATCCTGACGATGAAACTCAGCACAGGTGCACAGAAAGTGGCGGGAAAACTCTGCCAAAACATTAGGAACACCCAAGCCATTACTTCAGTACTGTAGGGGGCCAGAACTTGACACTATGATCCTCCACTCCATTTTAGCATGACAGTAACAGACTGCCAAAACATTATGACCATTACAGGACTATGTTAGGGTGCCAGAACCTGATACTATGACCCAGCCCCACACGCACACTCCATTTTAGCATTACAGTAACAGACTGCCAAAACATTATGACCACTTCAGTCATTACAGGACTGTATTAGAGTGGCAGAACCTGACACTATGACCCCTCCACTCCATTTTAGCATGACAGTAACAGACTGCCAAAACATTATGACCACTTCACTCCTTACAGGACTATATTAAGGTGCCAGAACATGACTCTATGACCCCCCCACCCCCCTCTCTTCCCCCCATCAGTTGGGATTTCTAGAATTATCTGTGTTAAGTATGTTTGTGCCCAACATGACTTCACTGCTAATATATGTTAACTATTAGCCGACCAATGAAGCCTCAAAGTTGTGAAGGTTTTTACTCAAATTTCGGGGTTTATAATGGGTGTGTATTGCGCGGAATGTTGGCGCTACCGTGGGTGACATCATCAGCTAGAGTGAAGAGAAGAAAATTAGGCAAAAAATAAAATAGAAACTGCTCCCGTGGCCACAAATTTCTCACGACAGACATATTTTTTTACATAGAAACGTAGGAAAATTTGTCTTCTCGCTCAAATTTGTCTGCTAAAGCTGTAAGTCTTGTAGTTTTGACGTCACACACAAAGATGCACCAGCAAAACCCATCCTCAGCTCCATAGACTGCCATGTTAACAATTCTAGAGGAAAGCAGAAGTAGGCTTTCTTTGAATCGCTTTAAACAGCTCACATTTCTTCATTTTACCCACAAACTGCACACGTAGACGTTCAGGAAAGCCTCGAGATGCCCAAAGTGAAGTCGGTTCAATGATTGGACATACGGTTTGGCCACAAGGCCTTCCTGTTCAAGGCGAGTTTTCAGCATTTTCTGTCCTTCTCCCGGTCTTCCTAACTGACTTTCAAACTGGTAACCACGGCAACAAGGCCCCAACGGGCATACACACGTTCACACACGCAGCAGAAGAGGAGGGGCTCCACAGAAAGAGGCGGGAAAGTTCCAACTGACATAAGCAACTGGTCTGTGGGGCAGCCATTTTGGCTTTTGGCACCTAATTTGAACAATGACAGGTGTCTGTCATTGGCTAGCGCGTCATGCTAATTGCTAACTTTAGCAGCTAATGCCAATGCCACTAATTTCTAGTCACTAAAAATTAAAGACATGCATTTCAGTAGTTATTAGCACTTAATTTGAACATATGCGTGTAAAATGACAGAGAAAGCAGAGCAGCTAGCGCGTCAGTGCTAGCAACTATTTACTAGCCACTAAAAATTAAAAACATGCTAATTGCTAAAACTAGGCCTCCATTTTAGCAGTTAGTGGCACTTAACAGACAGTAACACAGACAACTCAAGCGAAACACAAACTGCTGCCGTGGCCACAAATTTCACGTGACAGACATAATTTATACAATTAAACGTAGGGATTTTTGTTGGCTTTCAGATGGTGTTGGTTTGATTTGTGTGGGACGTAGGGTTTGGGCTGTAGACCCCTCCGAGCGAGGAGTGCGGCGACAGCTTTTCGAGTTTTTCCCGTCGATTTCTCGTCGAATACTTTGTTTCTAAAATGGCAGTTTTCGCAGTATGTGTGTTGGAACAACACTAAATTGTAGAAAACCCTTGGCTGACGCTCACAATGTGTTTGTTTTCTCGATAGCACTTGTAGTTTTTGAGATATAGCATTTGTTCAGTCCACCTGTTTTTCAAATCCAGAGGCAGAGGTGAGAGAGAAGGAGACTTCAGCAGCAGTTGACTCCTGGTGACCGTGACAACCAGGCCCCAAGAGGCAGGAAAGTTCCAACTTACATAAGCAACTGGTCTGTGGGGCAGCCATTTTGGCTTTTGGCACCTCAGTTGAACAATGACAGGTGTTTGTCTGTCATTGGCTAGCGCGACATGTTAATTGCTAACATTGGCGTCTAATGCTAATTTTAGTGGCTAGAAATTGGTGGTAGCATTAGTGGCAGCATTAGCATTTAAGCAAATAGCATATGATCAATTAGGATGTTAGCATTAGCATGCTTGCAATTAGCATGTATTTACTTTTTAGTGTCTAAAAAGACATGCTAACACTAACCCAATGCTAAAATTAGTGGCTAGCGCATCATGCTAATTGCTAGCCCACTTGGCACTTCAAAATGTCCGTGGGAATTGGTCTAGAACATTTGCTAGAACATTTACTTCGACGGAATTTAGCATATGTTAGCATATGTTAGCACTTATACTACAGCCTCTGCAATAGCAATTGCGAGGATAAGATTAGGTGAAAAATTGTAGCATGTTAGCATCATAGCATCATAGTATTGTATCATATTATCTTAGCGCAAACTGCTGCCGACACAGCACAACTCTCACGATTTCCCACAGGGGAATTGTCTAGTTATCAGGGGCCAAGCAGCGAAGCTGCGAAGGCACCTACTGTGTTTGTACGTTTTCTTCCCTATTATTATTATTCCGCCATGGGAGTCTATGGCAGCCCATAGAACCGTACAGTAAATAGTTGTGAAATTCTGCACATAGCTTAAGGACAGTCTCCATATTACTTTAACCGAGTTTCATCTAAACACTAAGCACGGTCTAGCGCCACCAACTGGTCAAAGTTTCAAGTACATTTGTGCATGTAACTTTTGAACCGCGTGTCCGATAATTGAAAACAGGGTATTGCTGGAATCCTTGGACCAAGCTGAGTTTAACGCACCCTATGGGGTCAATTTCCGCCATGATGGATTTTCCGCCATTTTGGATTTTATCAAAAACACGAAAAAAGTTTCACGGGTCGCAAATTTTGTCCCATTCTCACAAAAATCGACACAGACCGTCTTCTGACATATGCGCACAAACGATACTATCAGCCGTCTTCGGGTTCGAAACCGTTTGCCCGCAACAGCCAGTCAAAATTGGCGGCGAAGGTGCCATTTTCCGTTTGAGCTCATATCTCGGCAATGCTTCGGTGCAATGAAACCAAATTTGGTAGCACACTTCCAGACTTGGTCCCAAGTGTACGAAAAAAATCTGGTGTCCTGTGGCCAGCTACAGCTACTCAAGCCGCAAAACAGGAATTTTGCTTATATATCGACGCTTTAACTTCTGAACACCAAACTTAGTCACATGCTTTGAGACTCTTTTAGAAGTGTGCAAATTTTTTTTGTGTCATTCAGCCACTAGGGGGCGATGTAATTAGCAACATTGCATTTTTGCTTATAACTTTTGACCCATATGCCTGATATTCAAAAACATGGTACTGTTGGACTCCTTGGATTATGCCGAGATCAACAATACCAATGATGTTCATTTCGCCCCATTGGATTCTCCGCCATACTGGATTTGGTTGAAAGCTAAACTAAATTTTCCTCTTCACTTATCCCAAAGATCCAGTCTATTGGTAAACCGGGATTCCGACCAAAAAGCAAATAGAAAGGAGAATATCCTGTTGCCTCACTGGTTGTACAGTTGTAAGCATGTACCACTTTGTTTACATAGTCACTCCAATTTCCCTTTTTCTCCTCATCCAAGGTCTGTAGCATTGACAACAAGGTACGATTAAATCTTTCAGCTGGGTTCCCTTGTGGATGGTAGGGAGTTGTTTTTGAGTTGGCCATACCAGTAAGCTTCTGAATAACTGGTTCTCCAATTCTCTGCCTTGGTCCCCAGCTCTGGAATTCACTACCACCTGACCTCAGGAACACAGACTCACTCACCATTTTTCAATCCCAACTCAAGACCTACCTTTTCAGAACAGCATACCCCCCTTGATCCTCATTTCCCTTTTTTATCTCTCTTATTTATTAGTGGGGCTGTGCAAGCACAGCCCACTATTGTTATTGCTCGCGTCTATTTTTATTATTATTCCCACGTATTTTCGGTCACTATCTCCTCCCGCACAGTTCATTGCACATACACGAAAAATACATCAAAACGTGCGTATCGATCGGGGCGGGTGTGCTATTATTCAGTTTCTCCAGGTCGGAAGTATTCGCGACATAGTCGCGAATATTGTTTTTTGGGGGTTTATAATGGGTGTGTATTGCGCGGAATGTTCGCGCTAGAGTGAGAGGCCCATCAGTTAGAGTGCAGGCTGCTCTGAAAAAATGTTCAAAATATTTTTTTAAAACTGTGATTGCTTCCACAAATTTCACAACTACACACAAAATTTTCTCCAAAGTAGTAGTCATACTTGTCCTGATGCCTACAATGTGTCTACCTAACCGATAGGATTCACAGTTTTTGAATGAGAAGCCTAGAAGTGAGGAGTGGACAGCCTAACTGCTCCATAGGACCCAATGTTAATTCAGCAAAGTTTTTCGTCACAGAAGTTTAACGGACGGTAGTTTTCAACTCGCTAGAATGTCCACTTTTTTTACACTAGGAAGAATAAAAAATACATGTCTGTGTTCATGGAAGCCTTGTGGTAGTCACTGTGAAAAAAGTTTGTGAGTAACTGGTTTACGTTTTTAGTAAATGGCAGTGGTTCTGTGCTGACTTTGCTATGTTTTCGGTTAATCAAAGCACCTGCAGCAGCAGTTAAGGAGGGAGAGGGGCTGTTTCCCGCTCTGTCTCACTGACGTCACACACGCGCACACACACAGAGGGAGCGAGGCTTGGGGAAAAAAAAAAAAAAAAGAAAAAGGACGTAGCGAGGCCTGTGGCGCATATGCTAACTTCGACGGAAGTTAGCATATGTTAGTTAGCATACGTTAACATATGCCAACATGCTAACATATTAGATGTCCCTGCACTGCTCTCGGTCTCTCTCTGAAAAAAATAAAATAAAAATAAATCCTCCGCTCTGTCGCTCTGATCACTGAGGGGCGGGGCTGCTCTTCACACACAGCGAGGGAGAGAGAGAGAAAAGAGAAACGCAGCGTGTGCAGCGGCAGCAAAGAGGAGTTAAGTGATCTGTGGAGAAGACAAGTCGACTGGACGACAACACGTGTCAGTGTAAGTGAAATAAAACCTTCACAAGTTGAAAGTCAACAAACATAACCTCCTTCGCAGAGGCAATAAGTACCACTAGTTCAACAAGCATAAACGTGCATCATCCCACACAGCAAAAGGACTGCGCAGCGGACCTGCCGCGGATGTATGTCGGCTTCCGGAACGGACCCGTATCGGGGTCCAGATGCACTCAGGAACTCCGCCGTGGCTCCGCGCTGCTCCGCATCCGCGATTAAAGCCTCACCTCCGCAGCGGGTCCGTTTGGGACCCGCAGCGGAGGTATGTATCAATTGTATGTATGTATGAATTTGCGGCCCGGGTCCGTTTTGGACCCGTTTATCTCATTTTCCAAATCCCTTCTGTATGTTGTAGGATAAACTAAACTATAGGACAAAAAAAAAAACGAGGCTATCACTGGGCTTAGCCTGGCTACTACAGCAATTTTGTAATCTTAAATCTGCATTGCCTTGTATTTTTAACCTAACAATATTGTCAACAGAAAATGTTTAAGTCATGCATTTACTGTACAAAAGTGATAGCTCAATGGAAATATAAAATTGACATTAACATTTATGAAATGTTATAGGTTATAGTCTATGTTTTTGTTAGGTTACTACATTCATTATGTGGTCAAAACCTAATTTAGTGCTTTATACAGGCGCCAGGTCGGTGCAGACATAAAATATGCCATCTATTAAGCTACAACTTCAGTGAAATGCTGCGTTATACACAGCTTAAATATCAGAAACTGGTGAACGACAAGAAGTTCAATAAAAATATGTTTTAATTATTATTCCTCTTAGCCTAGGCCACACCTGACACTATGACCCCTCCGCTCCATTTTTACATGACAGTCACAGGCTGCCAAAACATTATGACCACTTCACTCAATACAGGACTATATTAGGGTGCCAGAACATGACTCTATGACCCCCCCCCCCCCCCCCCCCCCCCCCCTTCCCCAATCAGTTGGGATTTCTAGAATTATCCATGTGTTAAGTGTGTTTGTGCCCAACATAACTTCACTGCTAATATATGTTAACTATTAGCCGACCAATGACTTAGCCTGATGCTGGCTTTCAGGTGGAGCTGGGAATGGGTCTGCTGCATGTACTACTGACCCATATAGCAAAGCTACAGGGCCAGTAGTGGGCTGTGCGAAGCACTACTACAGCCTCTGCAATAGCAACTGCGAGGATAAGATTAGGTGAAAAATTGTAGCATGTTAGCATCGTAGCATCGTAGTGTTGGATCATGTCATCTTAGCGCAAACTGCTGCCGACACAGCCCCACTCTCGCGATTTCCCGCAGGGGAATTGTCTAGTTCTATTTACTCTTTTAATCTTTAATCTTTTATCTTTGTAATTTGAATGCCTCATTGTTTTATATTGTACGGTGACCTTGGGTGACAGAAAGGCGCCTCAAAATAAAATTTATTATTATTATTATTATTATTATTTTAGCAGGGAAACCAAATTTAAGAGCAAAGTCATTAAAAATCTTTTTTCCTGATTTGTTACGGGTTGGGTAGGCTTGGGCAAACTTAGTGAAGTTGTCAAGAATCACTAAAATATACTCATACCCTCCCCTGCTTTTTTCAAGGCGAAGAAAGTCCATAGAAACTCTGCACTGCAGGTTTTTTCTGGATGTTGCATCTACAAACTTTGGTTACAAAAAACTCAATGTCCTTTTGCATTCCAGGCCAATAAAACCTCTGTCTAGCCAAGTGTAAAACACGATCTACCCCCAAGTGTCCCATTTCACAATGAAGATACTTGTATACCAGTTCTTTGTACTTTTCTGGAAGCACAATTTGTGTACACGTTGTTGTTTTGCGTTTCAACAGTCCCTCTTGAGAAACATACAGTCTCTTCCATTCATGTAGCAGTTGCTTAATGTTTGCTGCTTCCATAGCCATAGCTTTCCTGTCTGGTTTAACTCCAGACTTCCTCAACTGTAGTACTGTAGATATGGCAGGGTCTTGTAACTGTGCCTGTAGTAATTCCTGTGGTGTAACTTCAAAGTCTGGTATATCATCTGCAACAATTTCCTGAACAAGTGGGCTGCAGGTAATGGCTGAGATCCACTCAACTTTATGTTGACTTTGAGTTTCAACTGCACTGAATATTGCACCTAAAACTTCTGGAGAACACTGCTCTGTGCACTCACTCATATAAGAGTCCATACTCATAGGTGTGCGCGACAGGAAATCTGCATCTGTATTCGTCCTGCCTGGGCGGTACTTGAGTGTTATGTTGAAATCAGCAAGTTCAGACACCCAGCGATGTCCAGTCGCGTTCAATTTAGCTGTGCTCAGAACATAAGTAACAGGATTACTATCACTGTATACTGTCACAGAGGGAGCATAAAACAAATAGTCTCTAAACCTGTCCGTAACAGCCCATTTGAGTGCTAAAAACTCTAGCTTCCCTGAATGTAGCCGATCGTTTTTTTCTGCTGGCGTTAATGTTCGTGAGCCGTAGCCAATCACTCTTAGTTTGCCTTCCTGCCTCTGGTACAGGACTGCTCCCAGTCCCTGTTCTGACGCATCAATATGCAGAATGAATGGATGGTCGAATCTTGGATAAGCCATTACAGGTGGATTAGTCAGGACATCAACTAGATAGTTCAAAGCTTTCTGGTGAATTTCAGTCCACACTTTTTTCTGATGTGGAGGCAGCTGCCCCACCTTTGCTGACCAAGAGTTGGATTTTGACTCAGCAATTGCATTTACATCTGCGGCTAGTAGGTCATACAGGACTTTTGCGTGCCGAGAGAAATCTTGCACATAGCTCCTATAGTACCCTAAGAAACCCAGAAGTTTGCGCAGCTCTTTAATGTTTGTAGGAGGTGTTTCTTTTAGTGCCTGTACTGCAGCTATTTCTTTATTGTCCATTCTGTAGCCTTCAGATGATATCACTTTACCAACATAGCGCACCTCACTTCTGAACAAGTCACATTTGTCTGGCCTCAGCTTAATTACCCAAGCTTGCTGTCGTTTAAGGACCGATCTCAAGTCTTCAACATGCTGTGGGAATGTCTCACTGTATACTAAGACATCGTCAGGGGTGGACAGTAACGGAGTAAATTTACTTAAGTACTGTACTTAAGTACAGATTCTGAGGATTTGTACTTTACTCAAATACTAGAATTCTTTGATACTTATTACTCTTACTCGAATACATTTCCAAGGCAAAGATTTTTACTTTTACTCGAGTTAATTTCTGAGAAGGCTCATGAATACTCGTTACTTTTAGGTTTGCCTGTTTTTTTTGTTGTTGTGTTTTTCCCTAAAATGCGATTGGTCACACGCAGTGTCGGTCAAAGAAGGAAACCTATCACAGTACACCTTCTCAACTGGGATTTACGTCAAAGCGGAAATACGTCATCCCCTACCCAAGCAGCTCAAAACAAGACCGCGGTGGCAATGGCGACTGCTGAAGAAATCTCCAATGAATCCAAGTCTGAACATGATGAGCTGGAATTTTATGAGGCGGAGGAAGAAACCCCATGGCCTTATCTTAAAGCTATGTTCGACTTTGTCGGAATGAAAAAGACATGTCAGCGATCGCTGATTTTTTTTGCTTCGCGGCCGCAATGCCGCCCCAATGCCGCCAATATTATTGGACCCGAAAAGTGAGTGGGTCTGGACCCACCCTCATATAATGGTGACGACGCCAATGCCCATAACGTTATATGATTGAAATGTTAGCCACTCACCAAAGTTACCCTCTCGACCCCCTTGCCTTGTTATGACACTGACACGGGTCCTTAGTTAATTGATTGATTGACTGATAACAGAATGGTTCTACAGGCAAGCACATCAGTGCAGGTGTTTCAAAGAGTTTTCTCTGAAACAAGAGATACAAGGTAGTATATAAAATTGTAAAATGACTAATTCAGTCAGGTCCAATCTCGTCAAAGATAAAAAAAAATAGGAAAATAAGAATTTACTCTTACTCTTACTTTTACTCTAAGTACATTTAAAAGCATTTACTCTTGAATACTTAAGTACATTTAAAAGCAAGTACTTTCTTACTCTTACTCAAGTAATGTATTGACTGGGCTACTCTTACTTGTAGCGGAGTAAATTTTGACCAAGAGTATTTGTACTCTTACTCAAGTACTGGGATCCAGTACTCTGTCCATCTGTGGACATCGTCCAAGTATGGAATGTATATTTTGTCTCTGAGGCCTTCTAGGCTCTCTTCCATACTATGTTGAAAAGCTGAGGGCGCATTGGTTAGGCCAAATGGGATTCTGTTCCATTCATACAGGTCCCATGGGGTTATGAAGGCCGTGAGTTTCTTCGAGTCCTGATGCTACCTTGATGATATGCTTTGCCTTGGTCTAGTACGCTGAACCAAGACCATCAAGTATCTCTTGAATGTGAGGTATGGGGTGTCTGTCTTTTTATTAAGTCCCCTGTAGTCAATGCAAAGTCTGAGACTCCCGTCTCTTTTCCTCACGCAAACCACTGCAGCTGCATATGGGGATGTGGATTTGCGGATAAATCCCTTGTTCAACAAATCCTGGATGTGGTTCTTTACCTCCTCATACAAGGGTCGAGGTATAGCATTATATGTTTTGGCTACTGGGACTCCATCAGCTAACTTAATGTCCATCTTTAAGTTTTTGATGTATCCAATGTCATCTTTGTCCCTGGCGAATGCACCCGATTCATCCCTGAGAACTTGTTTCACCAATGGCAAGGCAAGGCAAGGCAAGGCAAGGCAAGGCAAGTTTATTTATATAGCACAATTCATACACAAGGCAATTCAAAGTGCTTCACAGTTACATAAGATCACATAAAAAGAGGGGCAGATAAAATCAACACATAAAACATAAATGTAATCATCAATAAATTACTTAAAAGCAACAGATCAGTTAAAATACTTTCAGTTTTCATATGCACAGGTAAAAAGGAATGTTTTCAGCCTGGATTTGAGCATTGTCAGAGTTGGGGCCTGTCTCACACTGTCTGGAAGCCTGTTCCAGATTTTGGCTGCTGAGAACTGAAAGGCAGCCTCACCGTGTTTAGTCCTGACTCTGGTCTGGATCAGGAGACCAGTTCCTGAGGTTCTCAGAACTCGAGCTGGTTCATATGTCTCTATCATGTCAGAGATGTACTTTGGTGCTAGTCCATGAAGAGACTTGTAGACTAGCAGAGCGGTTTTGAAGTCTATTCTCTGAGTGACAGGAAGCCAGTGCAGAGACCTAAGAACTGGACTAATGTGGTCGTATTTCCTGGTTCTGGTCAGGACTCGAGCAGCAGTGTTCTGGATGTACTGCAGCTGTTTGACGGCTCGTTTAGAGAGGCCAGTGAGCAGGCCGTTGCAGTAGTCTAATCTGCTGGAGACAAATGCATGGATGAGCCTCTCTAAGTCTGGTTTAGACACCATACCTCTGATCTTTGCAATGTTTTTCAGATGGTAAAAAGCTGTTGATGTTATGCTTGTTGGGGTAACAGTCAGTTATTCTCTGCATGCTCCCTATCACCGTTTTGCCTGGCATTGTGATGTCATGGCCAGTAGTATTTCTCACATAGATGTTCACTTTCTTTGAGGAGCAGGAAATGTTTACTAGCTGGCAGCTAATGTTGAGTCCCTCATCCAATGAAAGGTTCTCCTCAGGTTCGAAGAGCATTTCAGTTTTCACTTTGAGATCTGTGTTGACAGAACAGCTAATGCACTGTATTTGTCCTCCTGGAACTACAACAGCTGTGCGACCTGTCTTGACAGCGTAAGTAGCATTCTCACTCGTAACTCCCTGAATAAGGTTTAACAGCTCTTCTGCCTTTCCTGATCCTAGTCTTAGTGAATTTCTGAGCAAAACTACTTTTTCACTTGGCTGACCCTGGTCCTCTCTCTCTCTCTCATTAACTCCTCAATGGCATTAAACCCTATTATAGGTTTTTGCACTATGTCCCTGCTCACTAGTACTGGAACTAGTATCTCATCAGACCTTGCTGTTTTAGCTTTTGGATTACACAGACTGAGATTAACCTCAACCCATCCCTGAAAAGGTATTTCTGAGCCGTTGGCAGCTCTTAAATCCAGCAGTTCATCACCATTTAACAGATCACTAATGGGGTTGATTTTGGCATCTGGTAAATTTTGGGTCTTCCATGCCTCACTCATGATGGAAACTTGTGCTCCTGTGTCCCACAGGGCTTGAGTCTTCACACCATTTATTTTGAACCAGAGAAGACACTTTTTGCCTACCTGCTGTGCGACTTGTTTTCGCTTTGTACTCGGGTCGACCGAGCAAGTTGGTTGATCAGTCCGTTTCACAGTTGATTTTAAAGGTGCTGCATGAGGGTGACAGGTGTGCAGGTTTCTCTTTTTTTCTTGCATTGCACACAGGCCCACAGACTGGTTTAGATATTTCTGGGTTTGGATCACTTTGGGACTTTGATTCTGAGGTCATGGCACGTCCCCCAGTCACAACCTCTGCCCGTTTCCTGACTGTTTCTGTCTCTCTACCACTCTGCACCCTTTAGCCCAATGTGTCTCACTGCCACACTTAAAGCAATGGTCACAGTCTTTGTCGTCCTGCTGACATGATGCACATCGCCTTCTTGGTCTTTTAAAAGCAGTAGCTGGTGCTTTTGTTTGATTACCATCAACAGTCTTTCTCTCACGCTGCACTGTTTGTACAAGTGATGCTACTTGGCCTGTGAGCTCCCCGATTGCTGCTCTCCTCCATTTTTTTAAATAAGGGATTTTCTTTGGTCGACTTATTTGGTTTAACTGAGACTGTGGTTGTCAAAGGGTCATTTTCATCCTCACTTCTCTCTACAGAGTTTAGACTTGCTCTATGAGTTGCTTTGTTTGACTTTATTCTTTTGGGCTCTCTCATTTTCATTATATTGAGCGACTTGCATTTTTTGCAAAAGCAACTCATCACTACTGTTCTCATCCTGCAAGTACATCCTCATCTCTGCTCTTATATTGTCGTTTGACAAGCCTGTCATAATTGACTGAGAACACTGGCTATGGACTAGCTCCTTGTTATATTTTAGGCCAGACTGGGCACGTTCTGATGCAAACAGGACTTTTTGGCGCAGATCAAGTACTCGGACAAGGGAAATCAAGTGCTGTTTGACTCGGTCCCTGTACAGCTTTTGTAAGTTGTTGGTACAATACAGTTGCATACAGAGGCTAGGGTGAGATCTGTTTTCCCCTCTAAATAGCTCCTTAGTTTCAATCCTGGGTTCACAGCCCGAATCACTACCTCCATAACTTCCACTTAAGGATAGCCTTTCCTTAAACCACTGTCAATCTGGTGCTCAAGGCTGCTAAAGCTCAAGGTGTCGTTTGAGGTTGACTCACCAACATGTCCACTGATCCTGAAATCCTTTCTGAAACCACTGGAAGAAGCACAGCAGCTGTTGCTAATGGAATCTCTGCCTCTGTGTCGCGTTCCCTTGTCCCGCGCTGTCTCCTGCGCTACTCGTTGCTCCAGCGACGAGAGAAGCGGTGCGCTGTCTCCTTGCTGTCCTCCCGACATGGACCGTGAATCAACCGCCTCCCCCTCGCCCTCGCTGTCGACCACTGCTGAAGAGGAGAATGGCGCTGGTCCCACATCATCGGTCTCCCGCCGGCTCCCTCGCAGAGCATCAAGTGCATCGTTCAACTCCAACAGCACAGACATGCCTCCATCTTCTCTCTTCAAAAACTCGTGTCGTTCACAAAAGTTCACGATGTGCTTAACCAGTGCACGACGGCTTTTATTCTTAATGTCCTCAGAGTCTTTTCCAGCAATTTTACAGTACTCACAAACTCTGTGCAGTTCCTCTACAGTCAGTCCGGACAACTTTACTTCTATTTCCAGAAGAAACTCTTCTCTGTGCTCCGACATCTTGTTGATAACGTTTTACTTCCTCGCACTTGGAAAAACAACAAAACGGGACAGCGTCGTACTAGCTAGACTGTTCGCTCTGTTAGCTTACTCAGGTCGCTCTGACACACCGGCGTTTTCTCGTCTTTTCTCCGTCCTCCGCCGTGAAGCTATAAATCTCGGTGGGACCTCCAAAATGTTACACCGCTCGCACAAAATGACGACCTCAGTGGTGTAGAAAATGTAGATTTTATTGCTCCACTGGAAGGACAGGTAAAACTCATTAACAAGCTGTAGGCACTTTTTCCATCGCGTACACACGCTGACCGACAAGGATCTTCTTTTTTTACAACACACTCTTCTTCTATGTTTTTTCGCTATTCAGTGTCACAGACAGCTTATACTGCCCCCTACTGGCAAGTGCGATAATACATTTCAGAACAAATATTTTTAACTCAAATGGTAAAATAACATAGCTTGCAATAAAGTATAATGAAATCTTTTTCCAGGTGCCACACATACATTCTATCAGTCCCTCATTTATTCATAGCTGTCAGTTCAATGAATATTTATTCACTTAAGAAGTTGTTTGTGACATTGTTTTACGGCAGAGAATGAATGCTACAAATTGTGGAAAAGGATACACTTCTTCAGGTATAAAACATATTTAATCTAGACTGATAAATTGATTTAAATTGTGTTCTTCCTACAATAAAAGGAGGAGGCGCCCTAATGAGACATTTCAAAAGTGTAGTAAATACAACACTAAGTACCCATCCCCAATCTAAAGATCTTACATCCAGGTCTCTCCATTTTTATTTTTTTTTAATCACAGTTTTTTTTTTTTTTAAATTCATTTTCAAAGCATGAATACAAGAATTGTACATTACAATCAAGGAGCAGAATCCCAAGCCCAATAAAATATGGAAATCCATTTGCTCAAATAAAATAATAATAATAATAACAAAAATAAATAAAAACAAGGTGGACAGATAATTGGTGGTTGGTTGCATAACAACCACAGCTGTTGTGTGCTTGTGCTAATGCTATGGCATGGGGGTCAGAGGCCCTAAAGTGAAGGTTTGGAAGAGTTCACAACTACCTTATAAGTGAGATATAGATATGTCCTAAGTACTAAGCCTGTAGAAGGAGGATAGAAAATTAAATCATGGTAGTGTTTGTAAGTCTGTAAAATATTGTATGAAAGGACACCAGTGCTTTAAAAACCTACTTGTGTCCCCACGTAGAGTGAATTTGATTTTCTCCAATTTTAAATAAAACATGACATCTTTCAACCAGACAGATACAAGAGGGGGCTGTGGTGATTTCCAGTTAAGTAGGATTCTACGCCTAGCAAGTAGGGTGGCAAATTCCACAACATTAGCCTGTGTCTTGCTGAGGACAAGTGGGGTGGGTTAAACACCAAATATGGCTACAAGAGAGGATGGTTCCAGAGTGATTCCTAAAATTTCTGATAGGATTTTAAAGATGGAATTCCAGTAATGCTTAAGTTTGGGGCATGATGCAAACATATGAGTCAAGTGGCAGGGTGTACCTCTACACCTAACACAGACGTCCTCAGTGTCCATGCCTCTCCATTTCTAAGCCAAATGAGCCATGCCTTGTTTGTAAGGAAGTGTTTCATAACATTGCTAAGTGTCATGTCTTTGCCCCTAAGCCTATGGGAGATAAAAGGTCAGTCATACATCAAAATCGTCTCTGCTTCAGCTGCTTGCACAAAGGCCATATAACGAAGGAGTGTAGAACCAAACATATTTGTGGAATATGTGGTCGACTGCACCCTACCTGTGACACAGAAAATTGAACAACTGACACATTGTTTTGTCTTGTTTTTAATTTTCTATCAATTCGTTTTCAGTTGCATTTATTTTTATATGTGGTATAAAAAGAAGCAGCTGGCTTCTATGTACACATGCAGCTCATTTTTGTTTTCATGTACCATTGTTCTGACTATGAACGGAGATCAACCAGTAAAAGAGGACCACAACGCAGAGAAAACATACACAGAAGAGCAAAACTATGTTAACGGGATGATCAGACCTGCTGTTGGAGCTGATTGTTGAATAATGTTCAGAAAAAATGAAATAAAGAGGCTCTCAGCACCTTGTCTGTTTTTCAGTTTCACATGAATCAGACACAGATTTACGATTACAGTGTTCATCTTAGTAGAGAGAGAGAGAGACAAACTCTAGTGATCAGATTAAACGCTTCGATCTGCAGAATTATTATCAACACATACATTTGATTTGTGAATATTATCTAATCTCTGTCATAAACGTTGGACTGTAAAAGTAACAACATGCAGAGACTTCACAGACTTGCATGTTCACCTGTTCTCATTTACATCTTTTCAATGAAGTCGTCTCCCCAGCTGATTATGTGTCTCAGAGCGTTGAGGATCAGAATGTCGATGTCGTCATTCATTAAGGTCTCTTCACTGTAGTTCTTCAGAGGGAAAATGCAGTTCATTGGGATTCCCACGTCGGAGCTGAACTCATTCATCTAAGAATTGAAAACAACACCATTAATGGTTTTATACATTCTAGATTATACAGTGGTATGCAAAGGTTTGGGCACCCCTTAGGAAAATCATTGCATCAGTTTGTCACTTGCTGAGCTTTTGAAGCAGCAACTTTATTTTAACAAATGTTATACCTTATGGAAACAGAAACATCTCAGTAGTGAAATCATTTTCATTGGTCCAACAGAAACATTTTTAGGAATATTTAAACAAAAATAGGCATGTGCATAAATGTGGGTACCCCAAAGAAATAATTCCATTAATATTTAATAGACCCTCCTTTTGCTGCAAGAACAGCCTGTAGACGCCTCCTATAGCCACTGACAAGTCCCTGAAGTCTGGCAGGTGGTACTTTGGCCCATTCCTCCAAACAAAACGCCTCCAGTTCAGTCAGGTTTCTTGGCTTCCGTGCGTAAACAGCCTGCTTCAAATCAATCCATACATTTTCAATGATGTTAAGGTCTGGGGACTGGGATGGCCATTCCAGAAGATTGTACTTGTGCTTCTGCATGAATTCCTTGGTGGATTTTGAACAGTGCTTGGGATCATTGTCCTGCTGAAAAATCCAACCCCGGCGTAGCTTCAACTTTGTGACAGATTCTTGAACATTCTTGTCAAGAATCTGCTGATACTGAGAGGAATTCATGTGGCCCTCAACTTTAACAAGGTTTCCAGTCCCTGTGCTAGCCACACAGCCCCATAACATGATGGACCCTCCACCATATTTCACAGTAGGCAATAAGTTCTTCTCATGGATTCAGTGTGTTTTTTCTCCATGCATACCTCCTCTTGTTCTGACCAAATAACTCCATCTTAGTCTCATCTGACCACAGTATTTTTTTCCAAAATGCTTCTGGCTTGTCCAGATGTGCTTTTTCATACCTCATGTGACTCTTCTTGTGACGAACACTCAGGAAAGGCTTTTTGAGCATCAGCCTTCCAAAGAGCTTTTCCTGGTGCAAAGTGTGCTGGATTGTGGAACGATGAACAACTACACCATCAGTAGCCAGATGTTCTTGTAGTTCTCTGGAGGTGGTCTGTGGCTTGTCTGTGACCATTCTAACCATCCTTCATCTGTGTCTTTCCAGTATTTTTTTTGGCCTACCACATCTTTCCTTCACAATGACTGTTCTTCTGTTCTTCCATTTCTGCACCACATTTCTGACTGTGGAGATAGACATCCCAAACCGTCTTGATAATTTCTTGTACCCTTCTCCTAATTCATGATAATGAATTATCTTTTCTTGGTCAGCGGAGAGTTGTTTCGATGCCCCCATGTTGCCAGGAGCATAGGACAAGCACAGCCAGCAATTACCTCTGTTAAATAGCCTTTTTCATGATTGGTTTTACCTGTCTTTGTAATTGAAGGTCTCACAAGCTAATCAAAGCAGTTTTGAGCTGCAACATGTCGGCTACAAATCCCTACAGGTCTTGAAATCAATGTGATTAAAAGGGTGCCCAAACTTTTGCACATACCATTTTCTACATTTTAATTTATTATAATAAAACTTTGTAATGATACTCTAAGAATTTTGGTCTGGAAAACACTCAAATGTCTACATCTCTGTAGGAAATAAAATCATGTTGCTGTGATCGTCTTTTATAAAGTTAGAGCAAATTATTATGAAATATTAGAGGGGTGCCCAAACTTTTGCATACCACTGTAAATGCAAATCATTATATTTCTGAAACTCACCTTTTTCTTCAGGTGTTTGCTCCTATACACGTTCCTCAGGTCCTTTTTGATTTCACCACTGGCCTTATCGATGTTGGTCATTATCGCTACTTGGGGAATACCTGCAATAACAGAAAAGAGTTCTGAATGAGTTCCTCTGTTCTGATCCTGACTCCTCAGTAGAGATCCAGCCTCCTGCTCAGCTTACATCCACTCTGAGTCTTTATCCACATGTGTTTTTAAAACAGTGTTTTCTGTGTTTTGGCCCTTGGATCATACACTTTATTTCAGAAAAAAAAATCCTTTCTGGGTGAAAGTGTTCAGAAACAGTTTGCACTGTTTATGTGAAGCAGTTTGGTGCAATAGAGTCACATGGAAACTCGTGAATTAAGAGACCTTGAGCAGAGTCAGAGTGGTTTAAATCATACTTACATGTGGATAACTTCATTGAATTTCAGTTTGAAATGTCATTCCCAAAGTCAGTAACAACTTCACAACTATGAGTCCAAACTCTTATCTGAGAGTTCAGAAATACTGTTGGTCAGAGAACTGAATAAGTTTTTACCTCCACGTGATCAAAGCTGTAAATACCACAGCAGATAACAGCCTTAAAACAATTCAGTTCTGAAAACTCAACCACAAGTCTACCAGTCCTGATGAAACAGAAAAGGTGCTGCCTCCAAGGTGAGGGAACTGTGAGCCAGTAGTTGGAGAGGTGAACTTGGGACTATACAGTCACTGGTTTGAATCAACTACAGATCCAAGTGAGCAAGGCCCTTAACTCCTGAAACTGCTGCCTGGATGCCTGGTACGACTGATAACTACTCTGATAGTCTTCACTTCTTTCTGTGCAAATAGCCAGGTCAAATGTACATGCTCATTTCCTTTTATATGTACATACTTGGTTGTGGCTTTGTCTTAGTATCAGATGTGTTCCTTGACCAGAGTACAGGATTAAACTTTGTGGTTTTGAATTAGGAATCTATACAAGTTGACTTTCAGCTCATTGTGTCTCACACATTTAATCTACAGCTCACATACACTATTTATTATAACCAGGATAGCTTCCTGACATGTTCTTACCCAGGTCTCTAGCTGCTTCTCTGATGCTCCTCATCTTCTGCAGAACTGATTGATTGAATTCTGTTGTGTTCGCAGAAATCACACAAACCAGAACATGAACTTTGTCGTTTGCAGTGGGCTCTGGGTTGTAGCCGGGATCACCTTCTGACAGTGGAGCCCCTGCGTTGAACTGAAAACAATGTAAAGCACAATGAGATTCAGTTTTATTAACCATTCACTGCTCACATTGTTCTAAATTGTTTTAACCTTTCACTGGGTAAATATAGAGAATGACCAACAACAAACTGTGATATTTGTGTGTACCTGTGTGTACCTTTTGACTAAAGCTGCAATCAAACTCTTTAGTTGATGCTCACTGGGCCAGAGACATTTCTAAATGTAGCTTGTTCATCAATGTCAAACATCTAAATAACTATCTGCATCTAAATAGCTTCCATGAGATAAGAAAGATCAGACTTAAGAGGCATAATGATGCATCCAGTAACTGTATAATAACTGTTATGTAAGTAGTATCAGGAGGAGCAGTGAGGAAATTGGAGAAGATCCCAAACCCTAAACCCTACAGTCTGACTTTATTTTGTGTACACCATGACCTGGATGACTGAGAACGTTTATAGAGATTAGAGAAGGTGAAGTACTGATTCAAAACTAGTGAGCAGAGAGAACACCCACTGGCTCCACATCTCAACACCTTTCATGCGCTTTGTGTCTTTACTTCTTTACTCTGTGTATAAAATGTCTGTGTTTGTACAGAAAGATTCAGACTGGAGGTTTTGGTAAATAAAGTCAAACATCTACCTTGTGACCCTCCATCACGTTTCCTTTCATGGCCAGTCTGATGTCATCAGCATGAACTCCTTTGTTAGTCCCATCCTCCAGACCCATGATGTCATTGAAGACCAAAGGGTAAAATGTCTTTGGGCTTCCTCTTCCTTTTTGGACTTTATGAGTTTGATACTGAAACACAAAAAGATTCAAAGTTGAATTTAATGACAGAGAAATCATCTTCAGAGTCTCCATGCATTAATTTGTATTAACTGTGTCTTCTGTAACAGCTACTCTACATCATACCTCCTTCTGCTGCTGTGACACTCAATCATAATAAAGTTATTTCTTATAATCTAAAGTTTTCTTACTTCTCTGGTGAAGCTGCTGTCAGAGGTGGTTGTACTGACTGCAGCAGGAATGCTCATTCTGCCTCGTAAGATGTTGCTGACTGAGTTGATGAAGCTGGACTTTCCAGATCCCACTGGTCCGTACAGAAGAACTCTGAGGTGTCTAATGTCATTGTTTTCAGGTTTGTAGTCCAGCACATACTTGAGATCCTTCTGTTTGTCTCTGATTAAAATATAAACATGAACTTAATTGATTTTGTATTTTCTTAACGTGAAGCTGCAGGCTCAGTGATTAAAAGAGAAACTGAGGGTTTTTTTTGTTGTTTTTTTAAAACCTGCTCAGACCACCTCTAACTGCAGATATAGGACAGTTTATTTCCTTTAGTTGGTAGAAGTGGTCACTCAGACCTCTGACATTAATGTTAATTAATTAACTATAAGTGATCAGTGAACAGTCAGTATGTTTAGTGTGTTTGTGTTTCTCTGTTGCTACAAACATCACTGAATAATAAATCACACCTGTCTAAAGGTGTGATGATAGAGAGAAGTTACAGTTCAGAAATATTCAACTGTCACCACATGTACATTACAGGTGACTCACCCCCAGAGTATCTGCCTCCATGGTTGATTAAATACTGAAGAGAAAGTTGTTTAATTAATTAATAAACCAGTTCAGAAACAGAATTCAGACTGAATGATGATAATAACTGATTAATGTTTAGAAATAAGTTTCATGTCTTACAGGGAGGAGGTGGAGGTGGAGGTGGAGGTGGAGCTTCTACAAAGACAAACATTAACAAACATGTTCAGTATTTAATAGATGAATCATGAGTCGTGTTTACCCAGTTAAGCCTGGGCCATATTTTAAGAAAAACGCCTAAAAATACATACCCAAAGTAAATGAAGAATTGTTACACAATTTCATGGTTCATATGCATTTCCTTCTTGTCTGGGAACATCTGGACCTCAGGGAATCTATTCCCAGTGTCAGAAATGTTGTGTCTGTTACTATACTTGATTAAATTGTAAGAAATGGTGATTTTCCACTTCCAAGAAAAAAATGGCTAAAAAGCCTCATTTGTCTTAGTTGTTGTCTTAAAGACACAAAATGGCTGCCTGGTGGACTTGCTCGTGCGTCATGCGTAATGGCAGTTCTCTCTCTCCAGCGTCTGTTTGTTTACGCATCGAAAAAAGTCGAGGTAACCCGAGGTTTACTTAGGAAAATTGTACCTCATTCTAAACCTTGTGATCTATACTACACCGTGACAGTGTAATTGATTGTACAACACCAACACACAACCAGTAGATGGAGGCAAAAACCGATTATGAAGTCGAGCAGTGACAACACTGTTTATGCAATGTAGGCTCCCATGCTGTTTGCTATGAGCGGAGGACTTCACGCGTAGCCTCAAAATGGCCACGGAAGGGTAGGGAAACAATATCCGTCGCTTTTGGTGAAATCTGCTTTGTTATTTGATGGAATATTGAGACATAAAAACAGAATTTCACGGGTCAACGATAAAATGCGAACTTTTGCTCCGTCGTTGCTTCGGGGTTTACGTTCGCTGGTTTAATCGGACTAGTTTTTACTTTGTAAGAGCGGAAGGATCAACTTCTCTTTTTTTTATTTTTTTTTATTTCAAGTTGTAACAACAACAACAACATTTCAGCTTTTCCAGCTCACATTCACTACAACATCAACAATAAATTTACAGTTATGACAGCATAACAATTTAGGTTAAGTGAAATAGATTAAAGTAAAATCAAAAAATAAAAGATAATTAAATTAACAATAAAGGAAAACAATGACAGACCTCGGAAGGATCAACTTCTCTAGTTTGTTTTGACAACTAACATGACGCAATCGAGCAAGAGGATACAGAGTGTTCAATGTCTTTTCGGCTGTCCCGTATATTCACGCAGCTGTTTTTTTTTTTTTTTTTTTTTTTAGTTAAATGTTTAATTATTGCCGAACAAGCTGTCTTTGAGAAAAATACATTTGGACTGTTGTTTCTTGGAAGCCTGGTATTTTGGAAACATTTGGAATAAAAACCCACCGCAACACTTTTGATACGCCGTAATCATTTTAACGCTCTCCCGGACCCGGTACGGGGTACAGAATGGGCAATGATTAAGTCAATCAGATGCAACGATTTATCAACTTATCAACATTCAAACAGCATTGTCATTGTGTTTAAAACAGAGTTCTGTGGTTAACTCACCAGGCTTAGGAGGAAAGAAATATGACTTCAGTTTTTCCAATAAACAATATCCAACCACCACGGCAGCAAGTGAAATGCAACTGTAGCGTACAACAGCTGAAAAAAAAAGTTATTTTAAATGTTTGCAAGAATTTAAAATGTTGAAAATGATTGATTGTGGTATTTTCTATATGAATGAACTTGAACTGCTAATAAGACAAGATCATCCTTTATTTATCCCTAAGTGGTTTAAGAGTTCTGACATTAACATTTGAAAATTAGATTGAGTTCATCAGTAACTTCAGAATAATGATAATAATTAATATTATAAATAATGAAACATTAACAGAACTGAGACAATAGAAACATCCTTACTCCAACCCATGGTCCTGTCCTGTCGTCCTGCTGTAAAGTGAATTAACTCAAATCAGAAACTGTTCAAATCAAATCAAATTTTATTTGTATGGCACTTTTCATGCCTTTTAAAAGCAGCACAAAGTGCCTCACAGAGGCTAAAAACAGTAGAACCAAAATCCAACCCTCCCACCCCCATAAAAACACAGAGACAGGAGATACACACATAACCCCACATCAACCCCCCCCCCCCCACACACACACACACACGTCCCAACTTGCAAGTGCGTTCATCTAAAAGATCATCACTGTTTAAAACCCTGAGTTTAAATAAATCTACCAACATAATTACCCTGCCTGTCACACCTGATACCAACCTGATATCAACATATAAAGATCAGTTTAATAAATAAAGACTCTACAGAATTTAATCCCTACATCCTTTAAAACCATGACAGGTTAACACTTACCTGAGCAAACTATCAAAAATGTCCTCACTGAGAAAACATCAACCTGTAGACTGACGCACAAACTAAACACCTGTCATTATATCTGTGGAGCTTCTTGTAAGTCACCTGATCAGATTTGTATAAACTGGGCGGGTCATTTACATAAAGAGTCAGTTCCTGTTAATCTGCAGCAGAAGAGCAGAAGGAAGCAGCAGGTAAAGATTTCTCTGTTCACACTGGACAGTCAGCTTTAGCATGTTAGCATGTTAGCACTGCATCATATTCTCTGCGTGTTATTAACTACTGACTGTTTCAGGTGGGAGAGATAACCCTGAAATCTATGTACATTCATGTCACACCTGTTTCTACAGGTGAAGGCAGCTCTATGGATCCAGGTAATAAGTCATGTGATCAGGTTTCATTGAACTCTGTCCAATCAGAACAACAGACAGTAGATGTGGTGAGTTAATAATCAGGAAGGAAACTGGTTTCACTCAGACGTTACCCTGCCTCCGTCCAACCAGTCTGACCAGTTTGTACTTTAACTATAAACATGTTATTATACTTCAAACGTCTGAATTTACTCACTGTGAATGTTTGACAATAAACTTTGACATTATTAATCTACACAGATGAACTGGGTGTGAAGCCTGTTATCAGAGAGTCACTGCAGTAATATCAATCAGTGACCTAAAAGGAATCAAACCTGACACTGTAGATATCTGCAGACTCCTGATTAACCTCAACGTCAAACCATTGATGTCCCTCAACATGTTTAAATACACACAGACTTCATTTGGTCTCCACAGGCTGCAGGCTCAGACACTCAGAGACAACCAGTCCAGAGTCAACCTGGTAAGGAGGCCACTGAGGATAAAAACCAGTCTGCCTCCTCTGATAAAGACCAGATCCAAGATGGACAGGTGGGAATGAGCAACAGTCTTTGAAGGAACTATAGGACATTCAAACATATTTGCTCATATATGAGCTGCTTCTGTTCAGGGTTTCTTCTCATTAAGAAGAAGCTTCTTTAGTGCTGCTCTGGAGGTTTGGAAAGCATCTCCAGACACATTTTAATGTTACAAAGGCTAATGAAAAATTAGATTTTTTGAAAAAAAAAAGAAAAAAAAAGAAGAACTTAAAGGGGAACTACTGTCCTCCCACCACACTCCCCAAATTCAGTATGATAGGAGGAACCTGGACCTTATTTCTGGCATAAAATACGAACGTTTATTCACCCATATAACATTTGTGTCATTTGCAGTCTTCAGGAGATACTTAGATCAGCAAATATCCATATAATGGGAGTGAATGGGGCATCAAAACACAGCCTCTAAATAACACATTATCTGCCGCGAAACTCGTGATATTTCATTACGTACGTTGGCTGAGAGGTGCAAACCAACATTACAAAATGTGAAACACTTTTGTAAGACAATTCTACATTTCAGAAAACATTTTTACATAAAACAAAATTACACTCCCATAAAACATTTACAAGTCATGAAACAAATTTACAAACCTCAACCATCAACCAGACATCTAAAAGATCATCACTGTTTAAAACCCTGAGTTTAAATAAATCTACCAACATAATTACCCTGCCTGTCACACCTGATACCAACCTGATATCAACACATAAAGATCAGTTTAATAAATAAAGACTCTACAGAATTTAATCCCCACATCCTTTAAAACCATGACACGTTGACACTTACCTGAGCAAACTATCAAAAATGTCCTCACTGATAAACCATCAACCTGTAGACTGACGCACAAACTAAACACCTGTCATTATATCTGTGGAGCTTCTTGTAAGTCACCTGATCAGATTTGTATAAACTGGGCGGGTCATTTACATAAAGAGTCAGTTCCTGTTAATCTGCAGCAGAAGAGCAGAAGGAAGCAGCAGGTAAAGATTTCTCTGTTCACACTGGACAGTCAGCTTTAGCATGTTAGCATGTTAGCACTGCATCATATTCTCTGCGTGTTATTAACTACTGACTGTTTCAGGTGGGAGAGATAACCCTGAAATCTACACAGGGAATGTATCAACTCTGGGCTTCAACAGGAAGTGATGACGGCAGCAGCTAATACCAGTTGTTGTTGTCGTTGATGGAGTTTCTGGTTACCCCAGATGAACAGCGATTGAGTGATGTTTTGTCCGTTTTGTGTTTAAACACGAGCCTCATAACGCAGTTTTGATCGCTCACTATTTTCTGTCATGTGTACTCATTGCCATTAGAGTGAGGACTGACTGCAGCATGGAGAACAGGACCATGGCTGCAGTTCAGTTCAGCCTATGCTGAATCATCCACAGCTTCATTATTTCAAAGTGGGAAATATATGAATCAAAAATTTTGTATATATTACATTTTTGTATTAGAGAACAAAACCTCTTGAAATACTTTTTTCATGATTCATAAACAGACCACAGTTTGAGTATCGTAAATCTATAACAACTGAGAACACACATGGTCACATACTTTAACATCTTTTTATAAAGCAACTGCACATTTAGGTGAACCGATGACAATAGAAAGTCATGGCTCCTCAAATGTTACATTACGTGTTTTCATGTGTTTACCACAAAATGTCAAAACAGCAGTCGATCTCTGTCCACCTTTGGTCACCATGTGTTGAGTCTGTTGGTAGCTTCCATGAGGGAAGTGGTCTTTACCTGTTGTGTGATGTACACTGCTCAAAAAAATAAAGGGAACACCAAAACAACACAATGCAACTCCAAACTTAATCTCCACTTCTGTGAAATCAGCCTGTCCAGTTAGAAACACTATTTGTGAATCCATTTCACCTGCTGTTGTGTAAATGGAACAGACAACAGGTGCAAATGAGAACCAATTACCAGGACAACCCATATATAGGAGTGGTTCTGCAGGTGGTGTCCACAGACCATTTCTCTGCTCGCATCCTTTCTGCCCTTTTTTTTTGGTCACATTGGCATTTTGTCAGTGTCTCATCCCTGGAGGTAACATAAGGCAGAGTCTAACACCCGCTGAAGTTGCTCAGGTAGTGCTTCTCATCCAAGATGGAACATCAATGCGAGCTGTGGCCAGAAGGTTTGATGTGTCTCCCAGCACAGTGTCCAGAGCATAGAGGAGATACCAGGAGACAGGCCAGTACACCAGGAGACGTGGAGGGGGCCGTAGGAGGGTAACAACCCAGCAGCAGGACCGGTACCTCCTTCTTTGTGCAAGGAGGAACAGGAGGAGCACTGCCAGAGCCCTGCAAAATGAGCTTCAGCAGGCCACTAGGGCCCGACGTCCACTAGTGGGGCCTGTGCTTACAGCCCAACACCGTGTAGATTGGCAAATTCGCCATTGGCTCCCTGTGCTCTTCACGGATGAGAGCAGGTTCACACTGAGCACGTCACCGACGTGACAGAGTTTGGAGACGCCACGGAGAACGTTACGCTGCCTGCAACATCATCCAGTATGACTGGTATGGCGGTGGGTCAGTAATGGTTTGGGGAGGCATTTCTTTGGAAGGCCGCACAGATCTGCTTGTGCTAGCCAGAGGTACCGTTACTGCCGTTAGGTACCGGGATGAGATCCTCAGACCTATTGTGAGACCATATGCTGGTGCAGTGGGCCCTGGGTTTCTTCTGATGCATGACAATGCCAGGCCTCATGTGGCTGAAGTGTGTCAGCAGTTCTTGCATGATGAAGGCATTGATGCCATGGACTGGCCTGCCCGTTCCCCAGACCTGAATCCAATTGAGCACATCTGGGACTTCATGTCTCGTTCCATACAGCAGCGCCATGTTGCACCACAGACTGTCCAGGAGCTGACTGATGCTTTAATCCAGGTCTGGGAAGGGATTCCTCAGGAAACAATTCGCCGTGTCATCAGGAGCATGAGGAGGCCACACACGCTATTGAGCCTCATTTTGATTTGTCCTGAAGATTTTCCACTGAAGTTGGATCTGCCTGTATTCTGAGTTTCCACTGTCATTTTGAATAGGATTCCAAATCCAGACCCCCATGGGATAAACATTTTATTTTACATTGATAATTTTTATGTTAATTTCTTCTCAACACATACCACTATGCGATTAATAAAGATTTTCAACAAGAACATTTCATTAATTGATATCTAGGATGCATTATTTTAGTGTTCCCTTTATTTTTTTGAGCAGTGTATTTTCCCTTATATGGAAGTGTCATGTACCTGGCTCATAAGCCATGACAAAAGACAAAGACATGCAGTTAAACATAAAGGTCAACCAATTTATTTACACAAACCAAAAGAACTCAGAAGAATTAATGAGATTTGAGTGTGAGGATCAGTGTGTCTGTTGATGGATGGATGATAGTGTATGTGCATTGTTGATGGGTGGTAAAACCAAACAAACAGACCAAAGCCAACACAAAAACCATGTTGAAGTCCAGGTGGAAGGTGAGATGGAGAGCGTGAGGATTGTGACTGCCAGGTTTTGACAGCTCAGGGAGACTGGCATGGTGCTTCCAATTGCTCCAAAGTAGATCCACCCACTGAGGTACCTGCAGAAACAGACAAGACACCAGGGGCCTCATGTACTAACGTTGCGTACGTACAAAAACGCTCCGTACGTACTCGCTCACGTAAAAGTTCAGATGTATCAAGAGAGAAATGTCCGTGAATTTTGTACGTGCCAACGGCAACGACGTGGCTGGCGTACGTATGATTCTACAGACGTGGATCCTTTGGCTTTGACACTTAGAGGTGATGCTGGGAAACTGTCATCATAAAACTGTGAAAACTATTGTGATGTGCACATCAGAGAAACACGACAAATTTGCACTGATGAACAATTAACACACCCAGGTGTCCGTAATTATATGAGTGGATATAAAAGCATGCGCAAAGAGGTGCAGAAAATGTCGTTAACAACAACGGCAGCCTTAGCATTATTAGAAGATATCGCAAACGGTACAATAAGAAGAGAGCGTGCATTCAGAGACAGAGATGATTTCCTGGCTAATAACGACAACTGGCTCATCAGCCGCTTTAGGTTCCCGAGGGTAATCCTTCTGGAACTGTGCGCAGAGCTTCGGCCGGCATTGGAGCGCTACACAGCAAGCAGCCATGCGTTACCTGTGTCCGTACAGGTACTGACCACACTGGGGTTCCTCGCAACCGGGGCATTCCAGAGGGAGCTGGACGACCGATCGGGACTGTGCCGGCGCTGTGCAGAACCATACAAGCCGTGTGGGACGGAATTATACACATGTCAGCCAGGTATATCAGATACAATCTGAACAGGTCAACATTAAGAGCAATCTGCAGCGAGAGACGGTTTCTGAATGAATCAGAGCTATCGACTGCACACACATTGATAGAAAAGCGCCATCGCATGAATTTGTAATACGTAATGCACAAATGCAAGTAAACATTGTGGCTCATTCTTATGTTTTCATTTTCTGATCGCGCAGACAGGGGAATCTCAGGTGCAGGGTCAATTTAAATATAATTTGCATATTTAAAAGAGGCGTGGACACGGAGTTGCATATTTAAAGGGAGCGTGGACGGGGAGGAGTCCAGTACGTTCGATCGGGATGTACAAAGGAAATGTGCTTCGAAATGCTTGTAAATCTGAGCTTACGTCACGATTTAGTAGGAAATCTACGCAACTGTTAGTACATGAGGCCCCAGGTGTCAAGTAACGAAGTACAAATACTTCGTTACTGTACTTAAGTTGATTTTTCAGGTATCTGTACTTTACTTGAGTATTTCTTTTTCTCAAGACTTTTTACTTTTACTCCCTACATTTTTATCTGTACTTTCTACTCCTTACATTTGAAAAACAGGCTTGTTACTTTTTTAACCTTCACGGATGAAAAGACGTAAAGGACGTGACATGATCGGACATGATTAGAGCATCGGACCAGAGACAGGAAGTCGGTGTGCGTCCTGTTTTCTTCTTTTACTGTTTTGAACAGGCAGCCTGTTGATCAGTTTGAGCTCTGCTGCCACCTAGTGACTGGAAGCTTGTTTATCGTTCAAGCATCAATAAAGACACTAACTGAGTCCACCTGACCCCACTATTTGAGAACTAGCTTAACGTGACATCTGGTCACATTAAGTCTAGATTATTCTGCTAGAACTTTTTCATTTTGCAAAATTAGCAACGGATGAATTGTTAATGGAAAAATCTGGCAAGAAGTTGTTTACCTTCATTTGGTGTTGCTTCATTAAAAACATTTACAACATCTGCGCTAAAGGTGCAGTGTGACTGAGCGTGGTCACATGCTAATGCTAACATGCTGCTATTATAACGGTCACTTTCAGTGTGTGCGTATGTTAGCATGTATGCTAACAGACTGATGTTTAGCTGCAGTGCTGTCATTTATAAGTTTTCTGTTAGCCGTGTGTGCTGTGTCAATAAAGTTGGGAGGAGGAGCTAATTGACGTACATGCCTGTTGCACGTGAAACACCTGCGGGTCAGTTCTGATAGATATAATCTTACCTGATACAGTTAAGGGCCTTGAGAGTGACATGTGTGGTTTATGAATGATCATTTATTTAATATACAGTAGTATTAGCCAATAGTAATAAAAAAAAACTAATAGATTAGCAGTTAATAAATAAATACATTTTGTTCATATTTTAAAAGTCCATTGGTACAGATTCGATTAAAGATTTAATTAACTGCACTTTATAAGAGAATGTGTTCATTGTTAATGAAGCATTTCAACTTTTAAGTATGACTAATTGCTTTCTTGATCATCCCTTTACTAAAAACATGAGAGCAAAATAAAACATACCAATGCTGAGGGCACAGAATTGACTTCAGATTTTTAGCACGGCCCTCCCAGATATTTACTGTTTCTCATGTGGCCCCTTGAGAAAATTAATTGCCCATGGTATATACAGTCAGTGTCATTCAGTTCTAACAAATTGGTTGGGCAAATTTGATTGTATGACCTGTTCCCATTAAATTCACTACATGCTGTGTAAAATCACTATACTGTGGTAATTACTAATTAAACTAATTTAACACTCTGAACACCTCGGGTTTTTTGACAGAGAGTTGCGGTCAAGTAGCGGAGTTTGGATAGCGTTTATATATTTTGGAGATAGTTTGGAGAGTTTAGACAGAGAGATAGTTTGAAAATTTAGGAGAGTGAGGAGAGAAAGACAGGTAAAAGGATGGAATCAGCTAGCACTTTCACTTTCTTCTGCCTGTTTAAGCCCATGCCATCAGTTCTGAGGGACTGGTGGGAAGTCTGAGGTTTAAATAGGAACTCCTCTGGAAAACATTACTTATAGCTGCACCAGTTTCAGGTTATTAGCATAACAAGCAAGGTTGTTATGCTAAAAGTTCCTATTTAAACCTCAGATTTCCCACCAGTCCCTCAGAACTGAAGAAGCTACTTGGATGAGTGGTGAAATGTCTTCTCCAAAAATCTACAAGTCCAGTTGCCTTTTTTTGAAACCTTTTTTTTTTTTTTTTTTTGGAAACAAGGGTTCGATTCCCATTGTTTTTTTTTTTTACATTTATTTTATTGTTATATGTATATCATTTTCTTATAATCAACTTTACACCACATATCCATGTAATGTAGTCGAACAGGAATGTACATGACAAATCAAGTCCCGTACAAGCATGAACCAGTGAGACACGTCTCCATTGCACTACATTTTATTGTCCACTAGATGTCCTAATAGAGCACTGTGTCACTGAAGCTTCGAGTAATGAACCTGTTTTTGAATCACGTGTTGAGCATCACTATCTGTTCCTACCATTGACTGTATATAGGTTCCTACATGTTACCGTCGGTGCCGTGTCCGTGCCTCTGGCGTCTTTCTCCCATATTGGCTCTCTGATTTTTCCGGTTCGTGCATCTCTTCATATATCCCTCCGCCACTCTCCGCCGCTGCTGATTGCTGATCTCACTCGATGGCACTGGTTCAGCGGTTCGGGGCAAAGGGCGGGACCTCCCAGGTGTGGCTGCTCAATCCAGTGGTGCGTTCACAGGCAGTCGTTAGTTAAAACCACATGCATGCATGAAAAACATAATAAATAAAACATTTAAAAACACAAGTAAAGGCATGCAATGGTAAAACAATCAAAACATAAAATCAAGTCAAAATAATTAAATCATGCTAAAAATCACTTTTCTGCCTGTGACACATAACTTCTCAGACAGAACTTAATTAATCCAAAAGCAGTGTGTGAACCATCAAGGTGAACTTGACTCTTGACCGATTGTCCACTGCTTCCTAGTGCAGTTTTTATATTGGAACACATTCACTGGTGTACCTAATGATCTGGCAAGTAAATGTAAATTTCAATTGTATTTCTTCAATAATAACCGGTGTCTTTAATTTACTTTTATTAACAGAGATCAATCTTTGCTCTCAGTGAGTGGGAGATGTTACAGCTTGTTTTAAAATGTGGATCATCTCAAGTCATGACAACGACCCTCCCCCACAATAAAACCAGTAGAATCAACATCTGTGAGTTATTAGAGACTCATCTGTATTTCTTCCATGTTAAAACATTGTATATTAATATTAACTGCTCACATATGATGTTCCCTCTGATTCTCCTCAACAGTGATGGTGGAAAATAAACGTTCTGAGTCATGTTTGAATAAAAAGTTTAATGGAGGAAGTTAATTATTTATGGTTTTAACCAAACGACTGATCGACTAATCAGAAAATGAGCTGAAAGCAGAGCGTACGACGGCGATGAAAACCTCTGGGCTTCAAATCAACCAAGACGTTTGTAAGAACTCCAGTTTGACTCCAGACTGATTTCTCTCGTTTATTTTAAATGCAACAGCAGTTCAGACCAAACCGACAGACCTGGGCTCTGCCGGGTGACCTTTGAGCAAGACATGTCAAGACATGATTCAGACTGTTCACTGTCCTCTGAAGTGTCTCTGATGGAGGCCGTTGGAGGTGTGGGGGTGATTGATATCAACAGAAACTTTTAACCACATTTAAAAAGAAATGAATCAAATCAAAACCTGGTGAATAAATTTGGCATCTGAGCTGTGCTAGGGATAAAAACAGGAAGAAGAAACAGCTTCAGCTACATGAACGTATATTAAACATGATGATGAGAAATCCTTCATGAACTCATCTGGTCTTTAAAGAGTTTTCTGGAAGCCTGTGAGGATGCTAACATGCTAACACATTACTGTGGGGTTTTATCTACCGGCTAACGAGCTAACGAGCTAACAAGGTGCTAATTAACCGTGTGACTTCAGGGTTAGATGTTACAACCAGGACTAAATCACTAAAGGCTTTAGGGCCGACGATCAGTGTCTGTGTTTATATGGATCAACACGTTACCATGGAGACCGGATAACAAGACAGGAGGAGCATCACATCTACTGGAAATAGAACAGACGAAGAAGAAGAAGAAGAAAAGAGAAGGAAGAGGAAAGAGAGAGAAGACATTTTGAACGATAAAAAGCAAGAAGAGGAGGAGGAGTGAGAAATAAAGAGGAGGGAAAAGACAAGAAGAACATAGACAACGAAGGAGGAGAGAAGAAGAGGAGAATAATCTGATGGAGATACAGTAGAAGAAGATAGAAGAGGAGAGGAAGGAGAAAAATGAAGAGGGGAAAAGGAGAGAAGGAGAAGAAAGGAGGAGGGAGTAGAGAAGAAGTAAAGGAAGGAAGAAGAGGAGGACAAGGACATAGAAAAATAAGCAGAATGGGAAAGAGGAGAAGAAAACTGAGGCAGAAGGAGGACAAGCAGGAGGACACAGATGAAGAAGAGGAGAGAGGAGGAGAAGAATCTGATGGAAATATAAGAGAGGATGATGGAAGAAGAGAGAAAGGAGAAGGAATGAAGAGAGGAAGAGAAGGAGGAGGAGGAGGTTTTCCTCCATCTTTATCTCCAAACCTTCCAGAAGAGACTAAAAGTAGAAGTATCTCCTCCTCCAGTCCTGGATGTGTAGAAGAGGAGGAGGAGAGAAGAAGAGGAGGAGGAGAAAGAGGAAAAGAAGAAGCAGGAGAACAATAATGGAGAAGAGGAGGGTGAGATGAAGGAGGAGGAGGTAGAAAAAGAAGGGGGAAGACGTTAGCAGAGGTAGTAGACCTATGTCCTCCTCCTACATGTCCTCTTCCATGTCCTGAATGTCTAGAGTCTTATAAGACGACCCAGATGTCTCCACATTGTCTCCATCATCTCTGTCCACATTGTTTCATCTTGGTTCATCTTGTTCTTCTACCTCCATGTTTCTGTCCCTGACCTGATTCTGATTAGTGAAGGTTACCATGGTTACCACCACCTCCACCTCATCCACCTTCAGAGGTTTTAATCTGACCATCAGAAGAACCAGCGTCCATGTAAACACAGAGCAAAGATCTGAACGATCCTTTCAGTTTCTCCTGAAGTCAACAAACACCCGTGAGCAGATTCAGCACTTTCATTTGTTTTTCAGGCACTTGTTCCCGGGACGTCCCATGATCCTCTCTGATTACTACACACACGCCTTTAACGAGGACGGGACGGTCCATCGGCTCGTCCTCCCGGTGAACCAGCATCTGATCATGAACCTGAACGGCCGAGATGAACGAGTGCAACGTGACCTGGGCCTCCAGAGGAAGGAAGACCTGACCACACGCTGGGACTTCAGACATCCCATCCATCAGCTGACGGGACACAGGACGGCCAGGAGGAGCAGGAGGAGGAGGAGGAGAGGAAGAGGAGGAGGAGGAGGAGGAGGAGGAGGAGGAGGAGAGGAGAGGAGGAGGAGGAGGAGGAGGAGGAGAGGAAGGAGGGGAAGAGGAGGAGGAGAGGAAGAGGAAGGAGGGGAAGAGGAGGAGCAGGAGGAGAAGGAGGAGGAGGAAGAGAGGAAGAGGAAGGAGGAGCAGCAGGAGGAGGAGGAGCAGGAAGAGGAGAAAACAGAGGAGGAAGATGAACTAGAAGAAACATCTTTATCAGCTACTTTCATTTGTTTTCAGATTTCTGTTCTTGTTCTTGTTTCACTTTCTTCACTGATTTATTGATAAGAAGAATAATCATCCAGGTTCAGTTTTCCTGAGAAACTGATGGAGAAAAAGTTTCAGACGATCAGCTGATCCTTAATCAAAGTCTTAAACCTTCTGAGAGATCGTCTCTGAATCTAAAGGAGACCCCAGACCCAGTCAGCCTCCTCCTCCTCCTCCTCCTCCTCCTCCATCTTAAACTTTTAAAATAATTAGAATAACAATATCTTTTCCAGTATTAAATAATCTTATATAAAAACACACACACACACAAAACGTTTGAAATGAAAATGACCCCCCCCCCCAACCCGCTCAGTTCACAACATACATTTCTACACACACGTTCCAACGCCTCCTTCGTGTTCCTTCCGTTGCCGTGGCTACCAGCGGTACCGGTTGTGTTTGAGTGTCTCGGTTCTCGTCGTCGTCGTCGTTCGAGTCTTTTTTTTTATGCAAAGCTGCACAGACATCGTGAAAAAAGCTTGATAGGTGATTCTTCTTTTTTTTTGTTCTTTTCTTCTGACTTGCTTGTATACAGATATATGTACATATATATATATTTATATATATATATATTGAGTTGTTGGAGTAAAGGTGTAATGATAATAATAATAATAATAATGAGGTTAATATTAACAATCTGACATTAGGAGGAAACACGGCTGCTACAAGGGTTCATGGGAAAGAGTCAAGACAGACAGCTGATTGGAACAATGAGACCTGATTGGTCAGTTCAGATGGTTAGGCTCCGCCCCCTGCCGCCGCGTGTCCCCACCCTCTACCAGTCACTGGTGAGTTTGGTGCTTTGGTCCCGTTTGGGCGGGGCGGGGGGCGGGCCTCGTCGCAGCGTTGCATAGCCTGAGATGTTGGCGTGTTTGGCCGAGTGGGAGTGCGTGTGGTGGCGAGACAGAGTCTGGGAGTGTCCCCGGGCCCCCCCGTGCTGCTGCTGCTGCAGGAGGAGCTCGGGGGGAGGCGGCGGGAGGAGCGCCATGTCGTCCATGGTGCCCACGGGCTCCATCTTGGAGGAGGGGATGAGCTGGGACGAGGTGAGGGAGCCGTGGCGAGACACCGACTTCCTCTTCAGGGTGCGGTTGAGGTCCTCCAGGAAGTGGGGCCTCAGCGTCAGGGAGCCCGGCCCCGGCGACTTTGGGGAGGTGGGCGGCACGGGGGAGGAGGAGGAGGAGGAGTAAGACGACAGGGAGGGAGGTGGAGTCTGAGACAGGGGCGGAGGCGAGAGGGGCAGGGAGGGGGTGATGTCGTACGGCGCCGTGCCGCTGGTGCGGCGGTTCAGAGTCGGCGGCGGTACCGCCCCCTTCTTCAGCGAGCCTTGTTTCCACGACAATGACGACAAAGAGGACGCCGGCGGCGGCGGCTGCGCCTGAGGCTGGGGGTTCACCACGGCGACCTTCGGCGGGTGGTGGAACTCTGACGGGTGAGGAGGGGGAGGGAAGAGCTCGAAGTCGCTCGGAGGAGGCGGGAAGTAGTCGGGCGAGGAGTCGAGGTGGGGAGGATGTGCGGGGGGAGGCGGGGGAGGAGGGGACGGGAAGTCGCTGGGCTGGTGGTGCTGGGCGGTCTGGAGGCCCTGCAGCGCCAGCGGCAGGTTGGCCAGGTTCAGCTTCCCCGGTTTGGGCAGGGGGGCGGGGAGCGAGGAGGAGGAGTCTTTGGAGGGGGAGCCCGTCGCTGAGGAGGAGCTGGAGGACGTCCCAGTCTGAGGAGCTTGGCCGAACTTACTCACCAGGCTCTCCACCTTTTTGGGTCGCTCGTCCTGGACCTCACCGGATGAGCCCGAGCGGATGGAGGAGGCTCTCTGGGGCGTTGGCGGCGGCCCCCGCTTGGTGGATCCCGTGGAGGAGGTGGAAGGCGACTTCTTTATGGGAGAGCCCGACTTAGAGGAAGGAGGAGGAGGGAACTCACCCACGGAGCTGTCAGGAGGAGGTGGAGGGAACTCTGGCGACTGTGGAGCCATGACGCCTCCCAGCTGCCACTTGGGTTTGGCCTTAACCGCCGGAGGAGACTGAGGAGCAGCGAACTTTGACCCCTCCATGGAGCTGGATGCCGACAGAGAGGAAGGAGCGGCGTTACCTGGGAACTGGTTGACGATCTGTTTGACCAGAGAGGAGGTGGCGGCCGCGATGGAGACAGACGAGGAGGAGGAGGAAGGAGAGATGGCGAGGTTTTTGGAGGAGAGGCTGTGCTGCTTGGGCAGAGTGGGAGGAGGCTGGTTGGGGGAGTGTCCCGTGGAGAAGCTCTGCTGCTTCCTCACCGGCCCGTGTCCGACGGGCTGCTGCGTCGGGGACACGGGCGAGAGGGCGATGGGGAGCGAGGACGGGCCCGACGGTTTGGGCGCCGTCAAAGGGGGGAACCCGCCCGTGAAGGTTTTGGGAGGTGCAGGCGGAGGCGCGTTGGGAGACAGAGGCCGGAGGAACTGCAGGGAGGATGGAGGAGAGAGCTCGCCCGGAGGTGGAGGAGGGTTGTCCTGCAGCGCCGGCGAGCTGAAGTCGTACACCATGTTGGGAAACTTCTGCGCCAGGAACTGCTGGAGGCCGCTGTTGGAGAGCTGGGGGCAGGAGTCTGTAGGAGGAGGAGGCGGCAACCCGTTGGCCTCCAGGCTCTCGGGCGGAGGAGGCGGGAGGTACGACGCCTCCTGCATGTCCTCCTCCTCCAGCGGCGGCGGCGGCAGAGCGGAAGGGCTCGGCGGGCCGAACTTGAGCGCCGCCATGGCCGAGCCGGGAGCCGGCGCTGTGGGAGGAGGAGGCGGCGGAGGAGAGGGTGGCATCGGAGGGGAGGTGCTGTACGCCGCGGGGAGGGTGTTGTAGTTGGGTTTGGGGGTCTGGATGGGAAGGGGGGGCGAAGGAGTCGGCCCGGCCTGCTGCGTCCTTGGCTGGGTCTGGCTCTGCAGGCGGGCCAGCGTGCTGTACTTCACGTATGAGGAGGTAGGTGTCGGCTGGTGGGCCACGCTGGCGACCGGGGGCGGCGGGGGAGGGGGGGGAGGCGAGGGCGGCGACGGGGAGGAGGAGGAGTCATCGGACGGGACGAGGCCGTCGGTGTAGCTGCTCCGGGAGGGCGGAGTCTGGGGCTGGGACAGAGCGAGCGGCTGGGGGGACAGGGTCGGTATCTGGAGGGGGATCGGTCTACTGATAGGATCCATCTTCATCATCTGTAGAGAGGAGGAGGAAGAGGAGGAGGAGGAGGAGGAGGAGGAGGAGGAAGAGAGACACGATTAAAATCAAACACCAGCTGAGAACTCTTTAAACCCAAACAAGGTGTGAGAAATCAAACAGCAGACGGATGCAGTCAGTGAACACTTTACCTGCAGACACACCTGGGACCAATCAACCAATCAACCCATCAGCCAATCAGCAGTCACTCTCATTAATAACCAGGAAGACTTTTACCACGGCCTATCTCATAAACGTTGGCTTTACTTCAGCTAGAATTCAAAGAGAGACGTTGATCCAGAACATCTGAGAACCTCTTTGGAGCTACTTTTATTTTGTTACTTCTCGCAAGTAGAGAAAGAGTTTTATTTTGAAAATCCCACAAACACAAAGGATGTTTATCAAATAACATAAACTTCACACTTTTTTGGCAGTTGGACGTGCAATGCATTCTGGGATATGTGGCCTCCTGATCAGCGTTGATGCACGTACTTTGAAAGGCAGCTCCTCTCTCAGCTTCTGGTTGCTTTTATAGACTTTTATTTTGAAGGAGAACTCAGATGATAGAAATAAAGCATCTATTTTGAGAGGTTTTATTTTGAAGGTAGCATTCATGTAAGCTAAGCGGCGACTTCCTTGGTGCTTTTATTTGGAAAATATTACACAAACACTGAATCATTGTTCATGCAGAGGCAGTTCATTAGCTCCTGTTTTATTTTGAAAGTCCAGTCTAGACGTCCCTCTGCTTCTGCGCCGTCGTTTTCTAACTGAGTGGAGAATCGTGGCTCCTCCGTCTTTCTAAAAACAAAAAGCTCTAACGGTTTTACAGAGCTCTGACACAGTCTGACTTTTTCCAGCAGTAGTTTACAGATGAATCCAAACAGTGAAGCACGGAGGCGGCAGCATCACGCTGTGGGTTTGTTCTGCTGAAAATACAGAAACACGGCATCGCAAGGAAGCAGGAAGCTGAACAGGCTTCCAGTCTGTAGCACCATAGGACTGTCTGGACCACGTGTAGACAACAAGGACATAAATATGAGGCGTAGGATCATAACTGGATCTACGAAGCGTAACAGTCCCTCATTAACGTCAGACCACGTTCTGTCCGACAGGTTGTTAAAAACGTTAAAGCACACGTTTGTAGGTTAGGACATTCCTTCACATCACGAGGTTAGAGAGAAAAACAACAGATGAGCTGCAGCCGTTTAAGAATCAGGATGAAACCGGACGTACACAGCGTTGGTGGTTTTGATCCTACGTTACTGTAAACTTTAGATTTTTAATACTTCACGTGGTATCTTGACCTCCAGGACGATGTGATGGTGTATTTTATAATTTTGTGAAACTTATGGATCAGAAAGTGAATAAGAAAATGCTTGCAACCAATCTGGCCACTTCATTAGGTACACCTGTAGAACCAGAGTCAGGAAGGTGGTGATGGAGTCTGTGGAGCTGTTAAACTGGACTAAACTAAACACTGAAGAGTTTCTGTTAGACTAAAATGCCAAAACATTAAGAACACCTGTCAGTTCAATAATACTAGAAAATAAAAGCACGGTTGAATCAACACCTAGAAACTAAAGCTGAACCAGAACCTTCATGGAGACTACATTTGGATCAGGACTGTTATATTAGTGTACCTAATGATCTGGCCAGTGATGGTGCCTTAGTGGGACCACTTTAACTTCCTTCAGCTTAAAGTCGGGCATACACATACCTGAACGATTGGTCTTAAATGTTTATTCTCAGGTCATGACGGCACCAACGACTCGTCAACACCATCTCTGGCTACATAAACACGTCAGCGCTTCACGATGCAGCGTCTTCTAGAGCCACGAGTTGACTTAAACTTTCATGGAGGACTCTGTTAATCAATTATACGAGTATAAATGAAACCACGCGGCGTCTCTGATTTAAAAGCTGCAGCCAAACTGTTGACATGCCTGTTACATCACTTCCTGTCTAACCTCCTCCTCCTCCTCCTCCTCCTGCACAAAGAGGAACCGGCATACGTCCCTTCACCTTTGACCGCTGGCAGGAAAGCAGAGGAGCATCATGGGAAAAGCAGTGTAATCAGAGCAGTGTGTGTGTGTGTGTGTGTGTGTGCGTGTGTTCACACCTCTCCTTGCGTCCCTCTCCTCCAGGCGTCGGAGAAAATGGAGCTGACGACACTCTGGGAGCGGGCGTGGCCTGATGACGTCATCTCCGACACGCCGCTGTCTGATTGGCTGGAGTGGTTGGACTGGGACTCTGCAGAGGGAACACGATACAGGTGTGTTTATGAGCTGCTGATGACGCACACTCACTGGCCACTTCATTAGGTACACTACTGAAAACAGTTCTATCCAGTAGTACCAGTGAACTGACAGGTGTTCCTAATGTTTTGGCATTTTAGTCTAAATAACAGAAGGCTCTTTAATGTTTAGTTGAGTCTAGATTGACAGCACCACAGACTCCATCCTCCACAATCATCATCCAACATCTACACAACATTAGAAGAGTCATGACGGAGCCTTTAGCCCTGAATGCGTTCACTACCTAATGTGTACCTAATGAAGTGGCCAGATCATCCCAGACAGAGTTTAATCTATTTAAACCAGAACAGACCTGGGAGGCTGGAGGAGCTGGATCCAGACTTGATGGAGGAGGAAGAGAGAGACGACCAGTCGTAGGCCGCCTCCGACCGCCGCATAGCATCCTGGAAGTTGATGTACAGCTGCTTCCCATACTGACGGACAGACGGATGGACAGAGGGATGGACAGACAGGGGACAGGTTATACAAGGTAAAAAAATAATACAAGCTAAGGCTGTAACAATACTTCCTGTGATCTCCTCCAACAAAACTCTAGAGCTCAGTCTCCACCTGAACGTTCACAGCATCTCTCTATCACCTGCTAGCATGCTATCACCTGTAGCATGCTAGCAGCGTTAGCCTGTGAAGCTATCCGAGGGTCCGTACCTTAGCGATGCGAATGCTGTTGATCCACTGCTGCAGAGTCCGGACGTCGTCGCAGCACAGATACTTGATGTACTGAGACTTCTTCTGGATCTGAGGGTGCTGCACACAGAGCAGAGGGTGTAGTTACAGCCTCCCACCACTAGATGCCATCATAGGACTATCACAGAGCAGCAGCAGTAGTTTACCTTGAGCACCATGCAGTAGTCAGTGGGGGCCTTGTACTTGCTCTTGTAGTCCTGACCGTGGTAGACGTTGACGTGATCCAGCTGGAGGAAACAAACCAGGTCTCTGGAGGCCTGCAGAGGAAACACAACACAACACAACACAACATCAGACAGATACACAACACAACACAACATCAGACAGATACACAACACAACACAACATCACATAGATGTACACTGATGACTGGCAAGGGCTTCTAAGTTTTTTTAGAAAGAGGCACATGCTGCTCCAACCGACTCTAACTGACCATCTTGCCCCACACATCTCCAGTCAGCTCCAACCTGTTTCCACCAGCTGCTGCAACTAACTCCAACCAGCTCCAATTTGCACCAACTAACTCCAACCAGCTCCAACCAGTGTCTGAGGCAACTAGTTTCCTTTTATTCTCTCTGCTCCAAGTGATTAACAGGTAGACTCTACTAACAGAGGACAACATCTAACCAAACACTCAGTATTTCTATAAATACATCAATAAATCAAATATAAATCAACACTAGTTCTGGTTTTATTGAACAGTTTCCTCCACTCATCATCATCATCTTCATCATCTTCATCACTCACCTTGGCTTTGCCTTTGGGGACGTAGTAGATGCCAGACGCTCTGAGCAGGAAGTAGCGTTTCTTCCAGGACTTCTTTCCGTCTTCTTTCAGCCACAGGACGCCCTCCATCTCTGGGACGGACACGGAGCTTCCCCCGAAACACTCCTGATTCACAGAGACAGAGATTAAAGCCCAGCTGTGTGAGCAGAGCAACATGTAAAAACCAAAACACTGACCTCTAACAGAGCCTCTTTGTTCCTCTCAGCCATCTCACACGTCTCCTTCCGCCCCAGCAAATAGTTCTGCAGCAGGAACAAGACGGTGACAGGTGAGCTACATGAACACAACATGGCTACCTGTGATCACAAAGGGTCCGGTCTGGTCCGGTCCGGTCTGGTCTCACCTGTGGGTTCTTGAACAGGGCGTACTTCTCGATGCGCTCGGTGAACATGAGGCGGTTCTGACTGTCCCTGGTCCAGTTCAGCAGGTTCTCCACCAGGTTCTCGTGATCCTCAAAGATCCGCTCTGCACAGAGACATGACAAGAAAGTCAATCTGAGTTTATTTCACTTTGGTTTAAAGGATTTGTTTCTGTTTCCAAAGAGAGAGCTCAAACTGTTCTCAGCATGAACGCACTAAAACATTTATCTGATCTTTTATTGTGCTTTGACCTGGAAAAATGAGGAAGTATTTTGTAGAAGAACCTTTCTATGTACTTTTTAAATTCTAACTTGGCGTGAGTCTTCTGAACATTTAGTCACAGCAACATATACTATAGCTGATAGCATGCTAGCAGCGTTAGCCTTTAAAAGCTGGAGACTCTGCAGTCCAGTGAAGCTTCAATAAAGGTTATTGAAACAAGATGGCCGACAGGTAGATGGCCTGGTAGAGAGACGTGCTGGTTGTAGTCTTTATTCTATGTAATATTTTAAACCTCAGATGTTAATGTTTCCGTCACATTAATGTCTCCAGGTTCTAATCACAGACTGATCTTCAGGTTGCTGCTGTAGCTCAGAGTAGTATCCACGTTTAACCGTCTTCCTGCGCTCTGAGCTCATGTTCTCATTTGTTTGTGGACATAAATAAACTCTGTGACCTCATTTGGACGACTCCTGACCGTCCTCTGTCTCTCTGCTCCGTCTCAGCTGCCTTTCACATGTCTCTGTGTCCTCTGAGGATCGAACGGACGAACCAGCTGTGATGAGTTGGAACTAACATAAAGTTCTCTTTTATTTATTTTATTCTTTAGGTCTCAGATGTTTTATTTTTAGTCAGAACACGTCAGAGTCTCTGGACAGTAACGGGTCATTACAGGTCATCGTTCTTCTTCTTCTTCTGTTCCATTTCCAGCAGACATAACGGTCCACTTTGTCAATAACACTCTGGAGACACCTCGGTCATCTTCTTCTACTAAATCAATTCAGCGTTGGTGAAAAAGTTGAGGAAAACTTCTTCTTCTGCTTTATCCTCCTCCTCCACTTCTTCTTCTTTCTCGTCCTCTTCATCCTCCTCCTATTTCTTTTTCTCCTCCTTCTTCTCACCCTCCTCCACCTCCATCTCCCTTTTCTTCTCCTTCATCATCTTCTCTCCCTCCTCATCCTTCCCATGTTCTTCTTCCTGCTCCTCCTTCTCTTCCTTTCCTTCTTCTTCTTCTTCTGTTGGTATTTCAGTAGACGTGCTGCTCCTCCTCACGCCCACATCGTTTCATGTAAACAGCTGTTCTGATGTAGATCCAGATGTTTCCTCCTTGACGCTTTGCAGGGATCCGTCCAGATGTGTTAATGCAAACGCCAGCGAGCAGATTCATCCTCGTGTTTGGTTTCGTTTTGCTCATCGGTGACTCAGATACTCGGCCACAGCCACTCGTCCCTCATGGGGGGGGGGGTGTTTCCAACACACACTGTACTACAAGCATCAACTCCACTTAACAGTCTGTGACACACACACAGTCTTTATGTAGGTCTGCTGCAGCCATGCGTGTGATCTAACCTACATCTGCAGGGCCTCAGTTAGAGGAACGGGGGGTGGAGGGTGTGGGGTGTGTGTGTGTGTGTGTGTGTGTGTGTGTGTGTGTGGGGGGGGGGGGGGGGGGGGGGGGGGGGGGTAGGTATATCTGTGTGGAGCTCGTTTTATTTCCTAATAATTCACATAAATCGACTGTTTTCTCTGGTTTTAAATCTGCTCCTGTGTTGATTAATTAAACTCAATGAGAGGAGTCTGTGGAGGGGGAAGCCCTTTTTATTGACCATCCGCCCCCCCACCAGCCCCACCAGCCCCACCAGCCCCCTGCAGAGTGACTTCCTGTCAGACTGAAGCTGTTTTCCCTGCAGGCGACACCAGAGACACCAAATCATTAGGAGTTTAAATAATAAGAGGATGGAGGAAGTCTTTATTTTTATCATTTGATGCATTTGTCTCCAGAGTTTCTAGATTCCTCAGCAGCCTGTAGGACAGACCTTATCGTTTCTAGACATATTGTGGGGGACCTGTGGAGCAGTGGTTGGAGGTGCAGCTTTGGGCCGAGGGGTCCCAGGCTGAGGGGCCCTGAGGGAGCGGCCCCCAGAGGCTGCAGCCCACTGCTCTGACTGAACACACTATGACCTGAACAACAAACGGGTCAAAGCAGGAAATGCATTTATAGAACCAGATGGAACCGGATGGAACCGGATGGAACTGGATGGAACCGGATAGTGTTTCATAAAATCCTCAGATTTGTTTAAATAGACACAAGCTCCAACTCTGAGCATCGTCAGGACTGAAAGATGAACTGATAGGACGCTCTATGTCAATGACACGTCCTCACAGAGACAGAGACATGTCTGTGTGTCCTCACCCATCTGCAGCTCATTGATGGTCTCCACCAGAGACCAGTCTGGACTGTAACCACAGTGAGACTTCTCCAGCAAACTGTCCAGAACCTGCACAGCAGAGACAGAGACACATCAGAGACAGAGACACATCAGAGACAGAGACAGAGACAGAGACACAGCAGAGACAGAATAGAGACACCTAGAGGTCAACTCACTCACCATAACAGAGTAAAACAAGTTATTAATAAGAAACTATTAAAGGTATGACTGATGATGATGATGATGGTGATGATGATGATGATGATGATGATGGTGGGGGTGGGGGGACATACCTGTCTGACCGTCTGTCTCTCGTCCACCATCATGGTCTTGGAGCTCTCGTCCGATAAGTGGACACGGATCACCAGCTGAGGACGAGAAGGAGACATTTAGATTTAGAGACAGAAACATGGACATAGAAAGATAAGATGGACAATGTGGACAGAGACGATGGAGACAATGTGGAGACATCCTGGTCTTCTTCTAAGACTCTACACATTCAGGACTGGAGGAGGACATCTCCTCCTCTTCCTCTACTCTCATTCTTTCTCCTCCTTCTAGTTCTTTCTCTTCTTCTTCCTCATATTCTTCTTTTGTTCTCCTCCTCTTCCTTCTTCTACTATCTACTCATATTCTACCATCCCTCCTTCTTCTTCCACTTCTTCCTCCTCCTCCTCTTCTTCTCCTCTTCTATTTCCAGTAGATGCGTGATGCTCCTCTTCATCAGTAAAGACATTTTCATGTGAACTCTCACGTATCTGACCGCGTCATTTCATATCCGGTCTCCATGGTAACGGTGTCAGTAACTGATCAGGACGATACTGATCCGTGTAAACTTTAACTGATCACATGTCACTTTCACTTTTATGGACACGCACATAAACACACAAACAAACACACACAGATAAACAAACAAATAACAACACACCCACACACACACACAGGTAGCTGGAGTAAATAATCCAGGTTGTTAATCCGTCTCCGTCTCTGGGATTGAGACTTAACTTGCAGCGGTCATTATGCTGAGTGCTGTGTGTGTTAGAGTGTGTGTTAGAGTGTGTGTTTGTGTGTGTGTGTGTGTGTGTGTTAGAGTGTGTTAGTGTGTTAGTGTGTGTTAGAGTGTGTGTGTGTGTGTGTGTGTTAGTGTGTGTGTGTGTGTGTTAGTGTGTGTTGACCCCAGCTGTTATTGACCAGAGACTCCAGCGTGGAGTAACACTGACCTGACCCAGAAAACAGCTGGACACGTGCCAGACACACACACACACATGTGCACATAAAACATCTGAGTCATGACTTGAGGAGGTGATACGAGCTGTAAAGTTAAAGAAATGACTCTGATCATTACTGAGGAAACACGAGTTATATTTACACTAGATGGCCACTTCATTAGGTACACTAGTCAATGCTTTCTAATGGAGCAGTCCTTATCTAGATCCAGTCTCCATGAAGGTTCTGGTTTTCTCATTTAGTCTCTAACAACTCAGAGATGTTGATTCTACTGTGTTTTTATTTTTTAGTACCATTGACCTGACAGGTGTTCCTAATGTTTTGGCATTATCAGTCAGTTTCATTAGAAGAGCATGCATTCACCGGTGTACCTAATAAACTGGCACGTGGTTGTATTTCTGTACGGCCTGCATGAACCTGGACTCACCTTCTTCACCTGGGCCTCCTTGATCTTCTCCAGAGCGACTCGTATGTTCTCCGCCTTCAGCTTGGCCGCCTGCTCCTCCTGCAGGACAACACACAACAGACAATAACCAGTGGGAACAAACCAAGAGACGCACACCGACGCAGAGGACACACAAACCCGAGGACGCACAAACCAGAGGACACAGAAAAACCCCAGGACACACAAACCAGAGGACACACAAACCCGAGGACACACAAACCCGAGGACACACAAACCTGATTCCTCCAGCAGGACGTCATCCTTTACGTTCTGCAGATTTGTCCCAAACCAAACCAAACAAACAATCAACACTCGTGCGTCTGCTCCGCGCTGAACTTGATTTTCATGAAGCTCCAGACAGAGCCGAGGGAAAACAAAACTGAAAGTTAGTCCAGACTGTGAGGAAGCATCTGGCCTCTCCTCCTGCTCCTCTTCATCGCCGTCATCCCTGAGACTGCTGGATTAACGCTTGGACGCTACATGTTAGCACACACTCGGCAGGATTATCCAGTCTGATGGGTTTCAGTCGGAGGAGGAGGAGGAGGAGGGCATGTGTTCGATGCTCCGTCCTGATTCGGTCCTACTCCACCGACGGAGTCAGAGGAAACAAAAACATCTGGACGCAAAACCCAGAGCAGGAATAAAAGAAGAAGAAGAAGAGTCTGAGCGACCGATGATCAGCTGATGGTTCAACTGTGATTTAACCCAGAAATCTAAACTAGAGATGCTGCCTCACGTCCTCACTGGGCGAGCGAGATAAGAGGGAATGAGGAGGAAAGAGAGAGAGAGAGAGAGAGAAGAGGGGAAGGGGGAGGGGCATCGTTGCCGTGCCAACTTCCATGCCGAGGCACTGATCTCTTTATCTCAAGCTCCCGTTTCTCTTCCTCACGGGCTCCTGTCACTCTGTCCAGTAGCTCGTCCTCTTCCTCCTCCTCCTCCTCTTCCTCTTAAATTCAGTTCAGTTTCTACTTTTTTCCAGCTCCACACACATGAACACTCATCTAAGAGGATCCACACTGTGAACCTGCGAAAGGGCAGAAAGGAATGAAGCTGATGATGAGGAGGAGGAGGAGGAAGAGGAGATTAGCAGCCAATCTCCTTATCGACATCGCCTCCCAAAGAATGCACCCACTCCGGACAAAACATTAGGTACACAGGTCAGGTGATCAGGTGGTTTGAGGTGCAGGTAAACGGGACTGAGCTGAGGACTGACTGAACACCAGAACCTACATTTAGAGCAGGACTCACTACTGTACCTAATGAACTGGCCAGGGAGCATCTCGTAAAGAGCTCTAAAGACTCAGAAATCATTTATACATTAAATATATAATACATAATACACTAAGAATCATTTAATAAATGTAATTTATATAGAAAAAGACACATATTTAACAGTTTGACAAAAACCTGCTCATAAAAATAAGACTTAACAGATTTAAAATGAATTTAAAACACGTTTTATTTTAATGTATGTAGGACGGTTAGCGTTTAAAACAGAGGAGACTGGAGAGACAGTTAGCTGCTCTGCTGCTAACGCTAATGAAGAGACATTAGACTTACATAACTCCTATTAGAGCTTAAACACAGATAAAAACAATGAATCTGACAAAAAGAAAAAGGATTAAATTTACCAAAATATACAATTACATAACACATCATCTGTAATCTGAACTGACACTGGATAAAAGGTTAAAACATAATGACTGCTAACAGAAATCTGTCTTATTTACATGTGTTAGCGTTAGCATACTGATGCTAAATGACACAAAAGTTAGCATCCAGTGTGTTTATCTTGCTTCACTTCCTCATATACGGACTCTTTTTATTACAACTATAATTTTATGTTAAATAAGTCGTATTAAACTAACTCCTCTCTGTCCCAGAGGGCTCTGCAGCTTTAACGTGGTCCTTTCTTATTCTTGTCATTTATTCTTTTGCTCGCGTGGTTCAGATAAATTGTCCCCTGTCCTCTCATGTGTCCTCTGAGAGTCTGACATGCAGTCAGGTTATGTAAGATATTACAGTGAGATGTCCAAAGGGCTTTTGTCTTCATACATGAGCCTCACACAGTTTATTTTCCCTTTATGTAATAAATTACACCTGCTATTGTCTCACCTGTGACCTCTGAGGTATCTGACTATAAGTTATATTAATATTTATTTAATTAAAGTAAAACATTATTACATTTTCAGCTCTTTCTGTGGTTGTTGTCTCCAGGTTGCTGTGTAAACGCGATGCTCCATGATGACTAGCATAATATTGTTGATGCTAAAGTTATCGTATTAAAGTTAAAAAAGCAAAAAGCAAAAAACGTTATCTTGCTGAGGCTAATGTAGCAGCTAGCATTATCTTCTCTAGGCTAGCTTGTTTAGGCTGCTGTAGGAGCAAACAATGGCTTGCTTACGCTAATGAAGAAGCTAACACGTCCATGCTAATGCTGTCTTGTTTTAGTTAAATTAGTGGCTAACGCTACGTTCTTTTATGCTAATAAAAGCAACTGACATGTGCAGGCTACCATAGCAACCATAAATTATCTTGTTTATGCTAATAAACGCTATCTTCTCTATGCTAATGCTAGCTTATGAAGCACAAATGCACAAAACATTGCATTGTTTAGCTACTTTAAGCCCTTTTAAATTTGACAAATATAGTGATTTTAACTGAACTGAATTAAAGTACCAGCAGTTAATATTGTGTTTTCTATAGCGACTGACGTATTCAGGCTACAATGGAAGAATTCCTCATATTTTTTATGCTAAGGTTGCTCAGTTTAAGGTAACATAGCGGCTCAGTTTATACGGTTGAAGATGTTATCATGTTTAGACTCTTTTATTATTTATGTTATAATAATACTTATTTCATGGGTTTTTATGAAACACGTTTTAAATCCTCAGCTCATTCAGATAAAAATACTCTTTCCAGCAGTTTTCTCGTTGCACCCCACCCCCACAGACCGCCGTCACCTCCGTCAGATTGCAGTGCAAACGTTTCCTCTCATCTCATAGATATTCAGTTGACCTACATTATGCAGCAACTAAAATTAGACTCTGCTCAGGAAAGACGCCGCTGCCTTTGAAGTTATGACGAATATGTCCCTCCTGAGCCGCCGTAGGCTCAAAAAACAGAGCGGAGCGATGAGAATTATATGGAAGCAGCAGAAGTGGGCCAGCAGTCTGTGTGTGTGTGGACTGCAGTTATTGCTGAGGCGGTGTAACACTGACACAGAATGCTCGATGCAGGACGACCCAAGCACAAGTCCATACATCCACACACACACACACACATACAGCTGTGGGCTTAAAGCCGCTCTAATGAGAGCAGATAATTACACCCTCAGCCTAATCACTGCTGCAGGAATTAGACTGGCCCCGAAGCTCGTAATCTGCCTGGAATCTCAGGCTCCCCCTCGCCCCCCTTTAATCTGGGACCTCAAATTAAAACAACGTCACGTTTTTCTTTAGTTACAATTAATTACTGTAGGAAGAGAATTGCTGCAACACACTGAGACTCGTTATCAACATGCACAGCAGTGAAAGCTGGATTTGAAGCCGAGTACAGTCATTTCATTTTCCAGGAATATGACAAAGCGTTGCATCATTTAGTAATTCTGTTTATTTTTCCTAGATTATGTCACAAAAATGCATGATGCCAACCTCTGTGCAGCCGCCTGATGTTTGATTTGTTTTATTGTGACACAGGACGTTGAGGACTGAACGTGAGAGTCTTAGTGTGACCATTAAAAAGGCAGCTAAAGCCAAGAAAGCCACAACAAGAAAGCCTGTTGGCAGCCAGCTGCTGTGTGTGTGTGTGTGTGTGTGTGTGTGCACGTGTCTGTTTATGATGCCACTGGGAATCACCCCTCTCTCTGCAGCAAAGAAGATTATCTCTGCAGATTTGGCACATTCCTCCAACATCCAATCGAGGAGCCTCATCCGCTTTATCATCCAATCAAATCATGACGGTGCAGATCCAATCAGAATAAAGACTTCTTACTTACTAATGCCAACACACACACACACACAAGCAGAAAAATAAAACTTTTCCATTGCCATTAAGAAGCCCCCAGCTTTGGCTTAAGAGCAGCAGGGATTCAAACGACCGTACAGCCGGACATCTATGCACATGTGCATCGAAATGAATTTAAAACCATTTTAATGCAACTCTCAGGCGACTGAAATAACTGAGAACTAGTTGGTGGTGGAGAAGAAATAATCAAACAATCACGTTTAAAATCCAACCGCAACCAGAGACACAATCTGAGCTGAACAACAACAACAACAACAACAACATGTGGAGGCTGCTCCCATTATCTGCATTGATCGGTGTTAGCCGGTACTAGCCTCATCTGCTAAGCTCCATTACTGCTGCTGGCTGAACTCCAAATGCTCATTACTACACAGAACAAACCAAGGCTACTTAACCACTTGCCCTCAGATCACTGCTGCACACACACTTCACAAACCTGATGTATTAGAAACCAGCAGTGCTAGTAAATGGCTCCTTAGCTCAATGCTACATACAAAATAAGAAAAACAGAGCATCATTTCAACATGTAATCACAATTTTTCCATATATCTTACAGAAAAGTCAAACTACGAAAAGTTGGAGAAGCATATAATCAACTGTTAATGTTGCAGCCTGCGTAATTTTGATAACAAAGCTGCTAAAGTAGTGTGGGCTAAGCTAACGTAGCAGCTAGCATGACCTAGGCTAATTTAATAATGTTTATGCTGACCTAATTTTATTTGACTACCTGCAGACAGACACACAAACACATTTTGTCAACCGCTGTCTTTTTCAAGTTGTTGTAGTGAGGCTAATGCAGCGTAGCAGCTAAAATTACATTGTTTGGCTAATTTTATTTATTTTAGGCGAATACAGCTACTAAGAGTGTCTTGTTCAGGCAGCCACAGTAACTAACACTAACACACTAACGTTATCTTTATTCGAATGTTGCCTCATTTTAAGGTAACATAGCAGCTAGGCTAACTAGCAAAGCCAATTTTTAGGCTAATGTAACAGCTAATTATTTTAGCCTTAATCAGTGATTAACATTGTTCTGTCCATGCAGATATATCCTCTAATGTTTTCTTGTTTAGTCTGCCGTAGCAGCTAAAGTTATCATGTTGCTAAAGATGCTAAAGATAACACAGCAGCTACCCATAACTTGTTTAGGCTAGCATTGATACTACAGCTACTAAAGGCAGTAGTAATAACTAGAAAATTCCCGCGGAAAGTTTTGAAGTGCCGAGTGGGCTGTTGCCATTAGCTGCTAATGTTAGCAATTAGCATGACGCGCTAGCCACTAATACTAATAATAATAATAATAATTTTAATAAGATTAATAATTACTTAGATTTATGCTAACAGAGCAGCTAACATTATATATTTTCGGACTAATACAGCAGCTAATATCTCGTTTAGACTGGTGTTATCTTGTGTTAATAGCCAACATCATCTTCCTGAAGTAATATAAGAACATTAGAAACTACTTGGGACCAAAACCGAAGGTGAAGGCATGTCTGTGCTAGCTACGTTTTTTACTTGCATCATCATAATATCCTGTTTCAGCCGCGTTGTTTTGGTGAAAAAAGTGTTTCGGATCAAAACCGAAAATGCACTTTTGGGTAATTTTCAGTGGCCAGTAACCAAAATAACAGACAGTATAATCACACAAATTTCTAATGTAATTAAAAAGGTACAACGCTCCACAGTATTGATCTCTGGTCAGTGTTTCTTAGTTTGGTGAGTTTAAAGTTGTCAAATAAACGATGAAAAGGAAAATCAGTTTCAGAAAACCTCACAGTCTGATCCGTGTTCAGCTGATTTTAGCGAATGAAAGCAGACACACGAGTGTTGACTGTTACTCACCTGTGCTCCGTTAACACGAACAATCCCAACATCCCACATATTTCATCACAAACAGTTTCATTGCACACGACGTCCACGACATGAAGTTAATCTGACAAGTATCACACAGAGCACACATGCAGTCAGGAGCAGTTTGCTTTCACTCATGCCATTTTTGTCATCATGTACCAAAGCAAACCTTTGTGTGTTAATGAAAAAAGGGAAGATTCTGCAGTTATTTCTGCAGATGTGACTGAAAGCAAATCAACTCATCCCTGAAACAAACGTCAGAGGTTGTGTGTCATGTAGCGGCATCATAGACTGCATGAAAGAAAGTGGCGCAGCTTCCAGAGTACTGATGCTAACATAGCTGCTAATATGATCTTGTTTAGGCCAAACTCAGGACTTAAAAAAGTGATGCAGTCTATGGCACATCCTCACAGACTGTATGCAGCATAGTGGCACAGTTAAAGACGGGGGAACTGTACGACAGCGTTCAGAACACGTCAACGAACACAGCGACCGCTCGTCTTCAGCAGCACAGAGAGGAGGAAGGTGAACAGAGGGAGGGGCAGTGAAACAACATGCATGTTTATTCGCTCATGCTTCAAGACGTGAAGGAGAGGAGGGATGCAGACGTGCCAGAGGAAGGAGAAGGGGAAGCGTGCAGAAGTCCTGACCTTGGTGAGCAGGTGGGAAGGTTTTCCTGCTATGTTTCTCAGAATCAGAGAGGTTTCCCTGTCCAGATAGGGGTGCTTTAAAGAGAGAGACAGACAGAGACAGAGAGACAGAGAGGGTGTCTGTGAATGAATCTGGTGATTGACTGATTGATTGACTGGATGTGAGAGTTTAGCAGAAAGCTGTGGTGGTGAAGCAGAGATCAGCAGCAGAAACAAATCTAAAACATCACTGATGGTAGAAACCTGTGGAGGAGAACTGAACACATTAAACAGAGTCATCAGCGTGATCAGATACATGTGTTCACATCACAGCATCCATAGAGCTTTAATGATGAGGAGGAGCATCACATCTACTGGGAACAGGGCAGGAGGAAGAGGAGGAGGAGGAGGAGGAGGAGGAGGAGGAGGAGGAGGAGGCAGAACGAAGTGGAGAAGGAGGAAAAGACAAGAATAAGAGGGGAGGAAAAGTAGAAGGAGAAGAAGGAGGTGAAGACGAAAACGCAGATGAAGAAGGAGAAGAAAAGAAGAGGAGGAGGAGGAAAGGAGAAGAGTAAGAGGGAAAGAAGAAAAAGATGGAGCAGAAGAAGAAGATAAAGACGAAGACGCAGACGAAAGAAAGAGAAGAGAAGTAGAGGATGAGGAAGAGGAGACAGAACGAGGTAGTGAAGGAGGAAAAGAGAAGAATAAAAGGAAAAAAAAGGAGGAGGTGAAGGAAAAGTATGAGGAGGAGAAGGAGAAAGACATGGAGGAGAAAGTAGAAGAAGAAGAAGAGAAGATGAAGAAGGAGGAGGAGAAAAAGAACGGTGAAGAGGAGGGTGAGATGAAGGAGGAGGAGGAAGTAGAAAAAGGAAGAAGATGGAAAGACATTAATGGAAGTAGTCCTCCTCCTCCATGTCCTCCTCCATGTCCTCCTCCATGTCCTTCTCCATGTCCTCCTCCATGTCCTCCTCCATGTCCTGAATGTCTAGAGTCTTAGAAGACGACCCAGATGTTTCCACATTGTCTCCATGGTCTCTGTCCACATTGATTCCATCTTGGTTCATCTTGTTTCTCTACCTCCATGTTCCTGATGCTGCTTAGTGAAGGTTACCATGGTTACCACCACCACCAGAACATCTCCTCCTCATCCACCAGGAGGAGGTTTTAATCTGAGGAACATTTAGTTCATTGAAGTATGACTGTACTAGAGTCACTGGAGCTCTGTTAACATCTCTCTGAGAAATGATGGTTAAATAATTGAAGGAGACACCAGCGCTGCAGGGTTCACAGGTAGAGGACAGTGTTTTAGTCCAGGACATCAGGACACCAGACAGACTCTGATTAATCATTCATCAGCTGAATTATTCACCGACACCGTGGCCTGAGTCACATCTGTGGCACCGGGAGATTTCTATAATCCTACGAGCAGCGAGTCACTGCTTCATCCTGACGTTCCTCATCTCATTCACTGTGTTTCATAAGAACAGACTGAAGCGACACCTGCACTGACCCTGCTCTGACACCTTTAATCATGTCCACATCCTCACACACCGTCTCTCTCCTACAAACCACTTTACAGGAAGCTGTACATCTGTCTTAATAACCACAGATTAAAAAAGAATATTTAGGTCAAACACACACACAGACACAAAAACGTGAGCGATTACACTCGGCTTGTCACGGCCGAGAGACGACGACCACGTCTGAGTGTGTTGATCCCTCCAGTCATCATGAAGACAGACTCTACAGACGTAGCTCTGTGTTTATAGACAGGATGAAGAGTTTATGAACTAGACTCTGAGGATGTAGCTTTAATTATTATTAAGATGAACAGATCTTCATAGACGAGGAGTTACTGATGTGCAGAGACTACACTCAGTATGTGGCTCCATGGTGTAACAGTCAGCACTCTGGACTCAAATCTCAGTGGAACCTCTACGTCTTTGGTGATCAGTCTTTTTTGGACTTTTTAGGTCACAGGTTTGATTCCCTCTGTCCTTGACTCCCTTGGATCAATGTGCTCTTTTACACACTGTACTTTATGCTAGCTTTGATTGCTGCTAGCTCGTCCTAGTATGGTTCCACATGTGGTTCCACATGTGGTTCCACATGTGGTTCCACATGTGGTTCCACATGTGGTTCCACATGTGGTTCCACATGTGGTTCCACATGTGGTTCCACATGTGGTTCCACATGTGGTTCCACATGTGGTTCCACATGTGGTTCCACATGTGGTTCCATGGTGTAACGGTTAGCACTCTGGACTCTGAATCCAGCGATCTGAGTTCAAATCTCGGTGGAACCTCTTTGTCTTTGTTTTTTTCTAGACTGTGAGGTCACAGGTTTGATTCCCTCTGTCCTTGGCTCAACCGTGTTCATTTACACACGATACGTTACGCTAGCTCGTCCCACTTGAGCCCAGACTCCTTTACCATGTAACAAGCACTGACCTCAAACCTGGTTTTAATATTCAACCTGAGCAACTCGGTCTCACCTGTCCATCTCTAAGTCCATCTGTGTCTCCACATGCGTCCTTGGCCAGCACTTGAGCTCAGACTTAAGGAGACATGTGGTTCCATGGTGTAATGGTTAGCACTCTGGACTCTGAATCCAGCGATCCGAGTTCAAATCTCGGTGGAACCTCTTTGTCTTTGGGGTCCAGACTTTTTTGACTGTGAGGTCACAGGTTTGATTCTTCTGGCTCCTTGACTCCATGTGCTCTTTTACACACTGTAATTTATGCTAGCTTTGATTGATGCTACCACTGGATCAGAACCATCAACAGCTGCTTGGTGACTTGGAGACATGATCCACATTTAAGAACCAGATGGAAACACTCTCACATGAGAACATCTGATTTATTTAGAGACAAAGACTCAGATCAGACCTGAACCCTGGAAGCTTTTAATGTGACCCAGGACTCGTTGTGTGTTCACACTACCAAAGGAAGGAGGTCACATGTGTCCCAGACCACCTCCACATGATCAGCGTTCACACCTGGACTTGAAGCTGGTCAGGTGAGACCAGGTTGTCTAGGATGGATGTCAATGTGAGTCCGGTCCCTTTTTACTTTACACCGTGTACAAGAATAACCCAAAACAAACAAGCATTAACTGTGATCTGAGAGCTTATATCTGACAAACCTCTCCTCTCCAGAGGAGTTCAGTGGGGATTTAGAGAATCTGGTTATTTTTACTGCCCTTAATAGACAAGCAGAGGAGAGGAGGGCTGCAGCAGATCCACTTTCTAATGAGCTGGACTCGTGGGATCAGCGCTCTGGGCCAAAAACACTCCAGCACATCCTTTCTTCTCATCCTCTTCTTTGTCTCAGCCTTTTCTTTGACCTTCTCCTTCATCTTCTGAAGACGTTTGCTGACTCACTCTGGTCTTATTATTCTAATTTTATTCACTCCTCTTCACCCTCCCTCTCTCTTTATCCATCCATCTCCCTCTTTCCATCGCAGGCCTCTCAGATGGAGTGGAGCTCTAACCCAGTTTCTCTCCTCAAAGATGCTAACCGCTAACAGGGTTAGCTGGCGAGGGATTAACGTTTGGGAAGCAGCCCTGCTAAATGTTGAAACCTGATCCCAGTATGACGAGATGTTTGGTGGAGAAGAAACCCTGCAGCTGCTAAACTAGATTCAGTCGTACATTAGATCAGCTTCATGCCTGATGTTCATCATCAGCTTTAATCGTCAGCTGTAATCCTGCTCAGTGGACAAACGCCGCTCAAAGCCTCAATAATGAAATTAGCACCGAGTGATGGAACCTGATAATGATGAAGGTTCTCTGATCTGATGATGATCTGTTCAACCCTCATCAGTTAATCTATGCATTAGAGATGGAACCGTCACTAATCAGCATCAGGTGAGGAACAGAAACATGGAGGTAGAAGAACCAAGAAGAACCAAGATGGAATCAATGTGGACAGAGACCATGGAGACCATGTGGAGACATCTTGGTCGTCTTCTAAGACTCTACACATTCAGGACATGGAGGAGGACATGGAGGAGGGGGAGATGGAGGAGGAGGACATGGAAAAGGACATATATCTACTACTTCTTCTTTCTCCTCTACCTCTTTGTTCTTGTTCTCCTCCTAGTCCTTCATCTCCTCCATCTGCTCATTCTACTCCTACATGCACCTCCTCTTTTATCCTTACTCTTCTCTTCTCCCTCCACCCTCTACTTGTTGAGCTACTCCATCTACCCTTCTCTTGCATCATCTTCTCCTCCTCCTCCTCCTCCTCCTCCTCCTCCTCCTCCTCTTCTTCTTCTCCTCAGGACCAGAAAACTCACTGTTTTCCTCCTCCTCCATCTTATTCTCTTCCCTTTACTCCTTCTTCTCTTCACCCTCTTTTCTCGACTCCCATTCTTCTACCTTCTCCTCCTTCTCAACCTTCTTCTTCTTTTTGCTCTTGTCCATCTTCTACTTCTTCTGCCTTTCTCCATCTTCCACCATCTCCTCCTACCCCTCCTCTTCTTCCCTTTTCTACTTCTTCTCCTCTCCTCAGGAGAAAACTCATTGTTCTCCTCCTTCTCCATCTTGTTCTCTTCCCTTCTTTTCTTCCTCCTAACTCTTTGTCTTCAACTACCATTCTTCTATCATCTCCCTCCTTCCCATCTTTCTTCACATCATTCTATTCTCCTTCTTCTACCATCTAATCCTCTTGCTTCTTCTTCTTCTTAATTTACTTCTCCTCTTCCTCCTCCTCCTCTTCCTCCTCTACTTCCAGTAGACGTGATGCTCCTCTACAGTGTCTTGATGTTTTGACATAAACACGTGTGTCTGATCACATCATCTGATTCCGTCTCCATGGAAACAGCGAACAGTCCCAGATGTTGTACCTCTGTGATGTGAGGGCCCTGACCGGCCCCGCCAGCAGAGGGCGCCACCGACAGCTGCTGTCCGTCGCACTCGGAGCGGAGGACGCTGTCCAGCGAGTCCATGGAGGACGCAGAGTTGACGGAAACCCCGGAGGCCGAGGTGACGGAGGAGCGGGAGGAGTGGACGATCGAGCGCGCCTGAAGGGACGGGAGGAGACAAAATTATTTATTAGAAACTTTTAAAACGTAAATAACATTTAATTTAGTTAATTCATGGTTTAGTGTCCTGTGTAAAGCTTCACCTCGTGCTCGCTGACCGTCCCGACCGACCCCGTGCGTCGATGTTGGCGTTGAGAGGATCCTGGCCGCCGTACCGACGCTGACGTGTAGGAGGAGGCAGAGCTTAGCGAGTGGGAGGAGGTCTGACGCGCGGCTTCGTCCATGCTGAGGGACGCCTGAAATGAATCATTGAACCACATGAATTATTTTAAAGCCAGGTATGTTTTATTCCAGTCTGACAGCGATCACACGCCGCCTGCACACACCTTCTCCAGCTGAGCCGTGATGTCGTCCAGACTGAAGTTGGAGGCCAGGGCCGGTCGGCCATGTTGTCCGCTAGGAGCTCTGACAGTGCCGGCCGGCGACGCTCTGGTGCTGCTGCTGTTACTGCTCGCCCCGCTGCTACTGCCTCCACCTCCACTGACACTGTTACTGCCTCCACCTCCACTGCTGCTGCTCCCTGCTGGCTGCTGCTGCCGGCTGCTACGTCCAGCTGGAGGCTTCTGTCGGACCTGGAGGCAAAAATACACAGAATAGGAAGAGGAATTAGCTAGGAGGCTAGGAAGAGCTACTGTTAGCTGAGAGGCTAGGAAGCTCTGAGGAGCTACTGTTGACTTGTAGGCCAGGAATCTAGGAAGAACTGCTGTCAGCTGGAAGGCTAGGAAGAGCTACAGATAGCCAAGAAGCTAAGACAGGATGCTATTGGCTAGGAGGCTAGTAAGCTAGGAAGTGCTACTAGCTGGGAGGCTAGGATGAGCTACTGTTAGAAGTGGGGCTAGGATGCTAGGAGGAGCTACTATTACCTTGTAGGCAAGGAAACTAGGAATAACTGATGTTAGCCAGAAGGCTAGGAAGAGCTACAGATAGCTGAGAAGCTAGGAAGCAAAGACAGGCTACTATTAGCTAGGAGGCTAAGAAGCTAGGAAGACTTACTGATAGCTGGGAGGCTGGAAGAGCTACCATTAGAAGTGAGGCTAGGATGGTAGGATGAGGTCTACCATTTATTCATTCCAGATTATTATGTTTAAGTTGTAGAAACATTTGATTGTTCAGATAAAACGCGTGAGACGATGGTTAGCTTCCTGTGTCACAACCCTGAAACTAAACCTCGTCATTTTCATAAGGCAGCTTCTAGACTCTGGTTCTGATCAGAACTGAAGAACTGGGTCTGGTGTGGTGTCTTCGTACCTTGGTGTCGGTCAGCCCCAGACGGGCCAGGCTGCCGGCGCTGTTGGGTTTGGTGTTGATGGTGCTCAGCTCCTGCTCGATGGAGCAGAGGTCGGCCATGAGGGCGTCCAGATCCACGTTCTCCCCCTGATTCAGCGCCTCTGCAGAGAGACAGTGAGACATGTGGGACATTAGAGACATGGAGAAGACATCGTCAGACTGTGTTTGAATCCAGAGACGTGTCGGACCGTTGATGTTGTAGATGGAGAATCTGTAGGAGAAGTTGGCCATGTTGGTCTCTTGTCTGAGAGGAGCTTTCTGCTGAGGGGGGCGCTCCGGGCGCCCGTCATCCAGACTCTGAATAATCAGAAGCAGAATTAAAACACTTGCTCTAAAATAATCCTCCCTGGAATGTGGAGCTGCTGCAGATCAGCTGAGCGGTACCTGCGTCAGTTTGTCCAGCTCTCCCAGCCAGGCTCCAAACATCTTATCCAGGTCCTGGTCCTCCTTGTCGCTGTCCTCCTCTTCCTCCTCCTCTTCCTCCCTGACCTCCACCTCCTCGTCTGACAGCTGATCCATCTGAAAGAGGAGGACACAGTGTTGAGAGACTGTGATCTCTCAGCTCCGCCTAGTGGCCGGTGGTCAGCACTACACTCACACAGACAGATTAAAAGAAAACGGATTTAGAGACAAAAATAAAACGTATTAAATGTGTGCAGATGTTTCTATAAAAGCAGATTTAAGGGCTACCTCAGAAAGTCCTTGATATTCACAGGACTAACAGAGCAAATATAAAGCATTTAACAGAAGCCTCTAAAACCCAGTGAGCATCTTTTATCCATCCAGGGAATAAAGCACAACCACGTTTTTTATTTTCTTTGACAGTTTGTCTTCAGAAAAGACAAAGAAGAAGAAGGAGAATCAATCCTCTGACTCTAAAACACACTGCTTAAAAAACAAAAAACAAAATAAAGCATTAAAATGAGAGACATACGACTTAAAATAATGAAAATAATCTGCTATGATCTATGAAAGAACCCTCACTTAGCTCAAAATAATTGTTTTCAGACTAAAAACAAGCAGACTTGTCATCTATTTAAGATATTTCATCTTGGTTAGATATCAGCGAGAGGAGCCAGAGAGGGAGATCCAGGGGAAAGGTCAGCAGAGAGTTTGATCTGTGATTAATGACAGTAATAACTGGTCTTCTCTCGCACAGACTCATGGAAATAGAATCTGAGAATCAAATCAGACTCTCTGAGCAGCTGTTGGAGCCGCCTCCTCTCTCTCTATAACCAGCAGCAAATGATTTTCCACCACAGCAACAATGTCCTGCAGATGATTCACGAGATCTATCAACGTCTGAGGGTTTGAAGTGTAACAGAGACGAGACGACAACGAACAAGACGCAGGAACAACTAACAACAACATGAAGAACATCACAAGGTGTTGACCTGGCCTCCACATTCACTAGATCCCAAACTGATCAAGTATCTGTGGGATGATCCATGGGACACCCCCAGAAAGGCCCATGTCCATTCTCTGACGAGTCACCTGCACAATATTAGGTCATAATGTTATGGCAGTTGTCAGAATCTGCAGCCCCTCTATCGTCCACTAGAGGCTCCACCTCTGACCTCCACGTCTCCATCCTGCTAATGATGAATGATTCTAGAACTCACCTGTTTAAATGAATACGATTAACTGGATTAAGGGGGCGTGGTCACTTTGATTGACAGGTGGGTGACAGGTAGGTTTAGCCTCAGCTCCACCTATTTGACCATTTTCAGATTAGCCAAGATGGCGGCAGGCGGAGACGCGGCGCTGAGCTTCACGTTGATCATTTATCCAGTCAGAGGATCAGGCTCCACCCCCTCACCCCTTCCACCCCCCCGTCCCCCATAACAGGGCACTATTCCTGGGTAGATGCACAGTCATCACCCCCCACCCTCTCTAGGGAGCCACCGCCAGCCAACACACACAAGATTAGAGAGCAGTGTCACACACCCGCACACAAACACACAGTGAAAACACACAAACACAGAGACACACGGTGAGGAGCGGCGCTACAATTAGCTCCCTGTGGTTCCTGGACTCTGTCATTTGGACTGGAGGACAGGGCCAGTGTTTGTGGTCTGTAGAGGACCGTTGTGCTCACAGCTGCACTCTCCTGCACTGCTCTGTCGTTTGCATGCAGCGGGTTAGAGGAAGGCTAACGTATGAACTGACCTCTAGGCTAACTGCTGCAGAGACACACACCAAGACGTTCATCTGAACATTCAGATCCAGAAAAACACGATGAACTAGAATAAATGAAGAAGATGCAGGAGAACTGATCAGATGATTCAGGAGAGTCCGTACAACGCTTCCTAGCCTCCCAGCTAATAGTAGCTCTTCCTAGGTTCCTAGCCTACCAGCTAACTGAAGTTCTTCCTAGCTTCCTAGTAGCTAATACTAGTTATTCATAGCTTCCTAGACTCCCAGCTAATTGTAGCTCTTCCTAGCATATTGGCTAATAATAGCTCTTCTACGCTTCCTAGCCTCCGAGCTAATAGTAGCACTTCCTAGGTTTGTAGTAGCTAATACTAGGTATTCATAGCGTCCTAGCTTCAAAGGTAATAGAAGTCCTTCCTAGCTTCACAACTAACAGTAGCTTTTCTTAGCTTCCTAGCCTCTCAGCTAACTGTAGTTCTTCCTAGCACATTGGTTAATAGTAGCGCTTAAGCTTCCTAGCCTCCCAGCTAATTGTAGCTCTTCCTAGCTTCCCAGTAGCTAATATTAGCAGTTCATTGTTCTTGGTGTCCCAGCTAATAGTAGCACTTCGTAGCTTCAACACAGTTAAATCACCATCTCTCTCAGTTATCATTATCTAAAGCTGAACACCAGAACGTTCACTAAGACTCTGCTTTAGAGCAGGACTGTTAGCTGGTGTACCTAATGAACTGGCCAGCGAGCGTACATATTAGTGTGGCGTTAAAGCTGTTGAATCACGCTGCAGACGGCTGGACTCTAACAGAAGACCATCTCATGATAATCTCCGGCTGCGCCTCCAGACGTCAGCTTCGTGGTCGCTCTGCAGAACTGAGCGTGAAGTAAAAAGGGAGGATGTATGAGGACGGCTGTCAAACAGCTGAGGCAGCAGCTCGTACTGATGGACTATAAGTGCTGTGAGTGTGTGCGTCCAAAGTAAACAGTAATTACTTTGCTGCTGCAGACACACTCCTCCTGTCAGTCAGACCCAAACCATGCAATCATCCTCCCATCCTTCATTCCTCCACCTCTGCTTTTTCTTTCCCCTTAGTTCCTCTCTCTTCCTCCCTCCTACTCCCTCACGTCCTACGCCTCTGCTCCATTTTAATCAGGAGGAGATAAATACACCATTTATTACTGCAGACTTTCTTCTCGTCATGCAGAGCTGCAGCTGGGATAGGTGGCGCTGCTGCGTCACACTGACGGCCTCTACAGAGGCATGAAGCCTCGAGATGAGTCCTGGAGGTCTGGAAGCTCGGACTGAACGGTCAAAGAGGTGGAGACAGCTAGCCACCTGAGGGGACACCCACCTGTCAATCAAAGCAGCCACGCCCCCCTCATTCTGCAGATCCTTGATAGAGTTTATTTAACAGTAAAGAGAATATCCTGAAAATAAAGCTTAGACACTTCACAAATAGAAACGACATCAGCTTCCTGGAATCAGCTGTAAACGGCCCCAGACAGGAAGTGACCTCATAACCACCTGACCTTTGACCCCTGACGTCTCCCACAGAGTTAAATGGAGGTTAGGACCAGAAGAGGGGACATGTGACCGACTGATGCTCGTACTGGAGCTACACTGGGATATTTTTAAGGTGATGGCAAGGAGAGGAGACACCTCCTCTTCCTCCTCCTCCTCCTCCTCCTCCTCCGCTCTACATCTGCTGCTTTAGTGCCCTCGAGCAAAACGCTGCAGCCCAGTTTCTTTTCCCACACCACAACATGGAGCCTCAAACGGGACCAGCTCGCCACAACACAACGACACCAGCTTGTTCCCACGACTCTATATCGGGACAAACGCTCACTGAACAGTATTTTTAGGACCGGTTGTTGTTGTTTTTTTTTTTTTACTCCATGAAGTGAAGCTAGAAATCAGATCTGAGGGAGAAAGAAGTGATGAGTAAATACAGTTGTAAGCTGAGATGTTCTTTTAAAAGGACGGAGCAGACAAAGTTCTCTCTCTGTGAGTCAGATAGCTTCAACACTTCACTACCCGGAATAAAAAGGTTGTTGGACCTCCTCTATCTGTGACTCCAGCTCATTCTCTGTCTCATTGTTTCTCTAATCTTCTCCAATGTCTCCAGATTTCTCTCCATCCAGTGTTTCATTCATTGTATTGATGATGGAGAGTCTAACCACTGCTCAAAGCTTCTCCAGCTCATCCCAAAGATTCTCAATGGGGTTAAGGTCTGGACTCTGTGGTGGAACAATCCATCTCATGCTCCCTGAACCACTCTTTGACAATCTGAGCCCCATGAATCCTGACATTCATCATCTTGGAATATGATCCATTGATGGAATAAGCTGCTCATTCAGTATATTCAGGTAGTCAGCTAATGAACCTAGACCCAGATCATAGCACTGCCCCATAGCACAGGCTTGTACAGTAGACACTAGGCATGATGGCTGCATCACTTCATCTGCCTCTCTTCTTACCCTGATGCCCCCATCACTCTGGAACAGGGTAAATCTGGACTCATCAGACCACATGACCTTCTTCCATTGCTCCAGAGTCCAATCTTTCTGCTCCCTAGCAAACTGAAGCCTTTATTTCCAGTTAGCCTCACTGATTAGTGGTTTTCTTAAGGCTACACAGCTGTTCAGTCCCAATCCCTTGAGTTCCCTTCACATTGTACGTGTGGAAATGTTCTTACTTTCACTATTAAACATAGACCTGAGTTCTGCTGTTGGTTTTCTTCCATCCGAAATCACAGATCACTTAGATTTAAATATTTAATCATAATTAATCTAATCTTTTCCCTGAGCAAATCTGTAAATGTACCTTAAACAAATGTTTCCACGTTTCTAACAATCTTATCAACACGAGACTGAACTAATGAGATATTTCAGTTTCTCCAGAAGACTTTTACTTAATTCTGATCTTCACCAAACTAATGTCCTCACTGGTTCCTGATGTCTCTGGCGTCTCTACCGTCTTCTCATTAATCATCCTTCATATGTCTTTGCTTCCGTCTCCCTCACACATCCACTAATCTTAGTCAAGATCGATTTGAATCGTCTAGATCTAGTGCTTTATGCAAATGTTCGTTATTATTATACTGCTGTCAAATACTGTGACGAATACTGTCCAGGACATCATCGTCTCAGTGTCTCTGTGCTTTCCACAGCTTTGATCACTTCCTATCTTCCCAAACTAAACTCAGGCTGACGTCATAATAATAAAAATGTTTGTGATTGTTTTACGAGTGAAACACTTCCTACAACGTTTTAGCCAAATCTGCTGACAGTGAGACAAAGTACAGCTATAAAACAAAGTAAATATGATTTTATTTTTATTTTTTAATGTCATGGTTCACACTGAACTAGCGGCTGTAAATAAAACACAAACAGCGCCTGTGTTGTGTGTCTGTCTCTTGCCAGGACACATAATTAGCCAAAGGATTCACACTGTGACGACAATTACAGGAGCCAGACGGTTCCTGTTTTTTATGAAGACGTGGGGGACACGTTCTTACAGAATAGTGTCGTTGTGAGGACATGTCCTTTTTTAAGGGTTAAACTCTGATAAGAGTTGGTGTTAGGGTCGAGGCTGTGGTTGGTGTTAGGGTAAAGGGCTAGAGAACACATTATGATAGACTGAAACATGAGTGTGTGTGGGGTCTGAAGGGTTGCCAAGTCTGCCAGTGACTCTGCAGGGCAACTGTTTAATGCATGGAGGTCACGCTTTCACGCACAAATAACAGTTAAAGGATAAACTACATATCCTGATCATAAGGACAAAGATGCATCAAGGGTTTGGGTTAAAGAGTGGACGAACAGAAAACAGCTGGATGAACTACCTGCTTCACAAACCAGTGCATCATTTGTTTAATGAGCTGTTGCTTCCTGGACCAGAAGTTTAAACATTTTAAAGGCCAGTGGATTTTTGCTCAGTTTCCTAATCAGAATATGACTCTGCTAACATCTGGATTTAATAATGAGGCCTGTTTCAACTGACGTAGAGAAATGCATCAACCTCTGCATCAATATTTAGTTGGAAACGTGTATGACCAGGTCACGTAGCGTTTGGGACAGAAGAAACAACAACCACATGTGATTGGTTGAGACAAAATCATGCAGCTGGTTCAAGCTGAGTGTCGCTAGTGTTGGACGTCGGCTCGTTGCTTCACATCATCTTAGCTGGAGCAGAATCAGTTCCCAACGGAGAGACTGCAGGATCAGCTTTCTCCTGGGCCAATTAGATCACTTTAGGGGCGGGGCTTTACGTTGTGGTGGACAGAAGTAGTTAGAGACATCTAAGAGATGTGGAGTTGAATTAGTTTATGACTAAACATCTCTGATTAGTTGCAGGACTGTCCAGTTGATGCTGAGATCTTTATATTTCTCTGGATCAGTTAAAGAAATAAAAACGCCTCATGATGAAATCTAAATGTCATGTTACTGAGCTCATATCTCATATTCACAAGAATCAGGCCTCTAAAGTTCAGACAGAAAATACCACTGAAAAACCAACAAGGTCGTCCTTTGCTCTGGAGAAAGGTCAGCAGTAAGGTGCATTGTTTCACTTTATCAGAGCTCCACAAAGCCTCCAGCAGACTGCACATATTTACTGTCTGAATGATTCAAACGCTCATTTCAGCTCAGAAAGGTTTCGCTCCTATCGCACAGGATGGAGCAGAGAGGGAGGCGGAGGAAGCAGCCGCCTGCTGATCCAGCAACAATGATATCACTTCCCCTGAGACCTGCAGGAGGGATTACATCATTTCCTTTTCACTTCTCCGCCTCGTATCGACATCTGCCTCCGTCGCTCAATGCGAGGAAAGAGTGGGAGGGTGGAGAGGGACGGAGCGGCGCTTTTCTTTCACTCTGCTCTGCAACACTGTGCTGTTTTTATTCATCTAAGTGTAACACACACCCCTGCAGGAGCGGAGGCAGCCACCACCAGCTGTTTGCACTGTTTTAAACCTCCAGCCTGGAAGGCCCGGCCAAAGCTAGCAGCTCTGCATGAGACTCAGCCCCCCGTGCACAAATACATCCACGAGCAACGAGGTGATGTATGCATGCGTTCATGTGATGTGGCCCAAATTAGGCCTCATTGTGTGTCTGAAGCCCACGGCTAGACCCAGCGGATCCCTGGGGATCCTCAGCTGCTGCCACGTAACGCGACACCGAGACACTCGCAGTGTTGTGTTCCAGATTTATGGAGAGAACAAATGAGTTCTATTTTTTCCTCCACACAGAAACAAACAGGAGGCAGCAGGAAGTTGATTCCATTGTACGGCTGAATGGATTTACCGCGGATGGACTCGGAGAGACGGAGTAGCACCCTCGCTGCCAGTTAGCACCTACCACCTGCCAGTAGTTGACCCAAAGGCTTGTTTTATTGCTACAGCTACATAATGGCACTTAAAGCTAAATCTGGAACGATGGTGGCGCCGTAAGATACACAAGGCTGCAGCAAAAGGTTTATATTTGGGACGTCCCAAACGGTCTCAAGGCATTTTTAAAATGATCGGCTCAGTATCAGGCTTCAGCCAAGAATGATCTTTAGTAGTCATTTGTTTTAGGTCTGCTATAAAAACCAAAACCACATCCATGGAGAGTCAAAACCTCTTCTTCTTCTGTTTAATGGTGTTTGGCTATCAACAAAGCTGCCAAAAGTCAGTCAGACAGCAACTAGTATCTAGTGTCTGTGGATGTGTGGCGAGGTGGTAGTAGTTGATCATCATCCATCAGTCAAAGGCTGCAGCCAAACAACAACAACAAACACTGAACGTTTAGAAGAAGAGAAAAGTTTCCTGGAGACAGCGTCAAGGAGAAACATCTTCCAGAGAGGGTTAGGGAGTTTATGGCAGCGTTGGATGAGCAGAGAGAACACAAGGTACCAGCTACCCTCTCCACACTACATTAACTTAGACTGAAAGATTTATTGGACTGAATCCAGTCCACTCTAGGAGAAGACAAGGAAGACAAGGATAGACTTTAGGAAGACACAGGAGACCAACTCTAGGAGAAGACAAGGAAGACAAGGACAGACTTTAGGAAGACACAGGAGACCAACTCTAGGAGAAGACAAGGACAGACTTTAGAAAGACACAGGAGACCAACTCCAGGACATGATCCAGGATCAGATCAGGGGCAAAAACTTGATCAAGACATCTCTTGTTGTCTTGTCTAGACATCTAGGTCTCCTGCGTCCTCATGAGACCTTCCCTTTGCAGAGACATCCATCAAATCTAGAGGTGCTGTTGGATGATCTGTCGACCTTAACTCGTGTTTTGTGAGATCATGGGGACTTCCACACTCTAACCAGGTGATCCTTGAGTCTGAGTGAAAGTCTGTAAAACATTTGAAGAAATTCCTTTAAGCTGCTCCTGAGATACGTCTTTAATGAGAACAGGTAACATGGACGTATGGACGTACCAGATGTCTCTGGTGCAGATCAATAAAAAACAGAAATGACTAAACTGTGTTGTGTTGTTCTCCACGTGATCAATGCTCTCAGCTTCATTCACATCCATGTCGATATTTTTACCTTTCCATACGCTGCCAAACCTGCAGCTCCTTCCTTGTAATAAACGTAGAAACACGAGCCACTCCTTCACCGCCGCCCACAACCACACACTGGGAACATACAGCGTTTAAATTTAAACGCGTCCCGCTTTGATATGATCACCAGTATGTGCAGCACTATGTGCAGCTGTGCGTGTGCAGCTGAACTCACCGAAAAACTGAGTGATAACAGGGCAACGTCCCGCAAGCACACACACCCTGAACGTCTGATGCTCGCAGGAAAACCAGCAGCTCCGTGTTTTAAAATCACTTCATTCGCACGAGGCCTGGACTTTGAGTCTGGCTTTCACGGCTCCTCAAGACTTCAGACAAGATTTCTGTGCAAATGCTGGAAGAACCAGGAGCCGTGTTCCTAAAGAGTTTCTCCTCGAGGCCAAACTCTAAGAAACATCTTAGAATCATGATGTTTCCTCAGAGTAGATCCTGGTGAAGATACAAGGTGTTCCTAAAGAATCTTCAGAGAGCAAGAGAGGTCAGATCTGTTCACTTTTAAGAGGTTTCTGAGTCTCTGAAGCAGAAAGGAGTCATTTATCTGTTGTGTTATATTTCCTCATGTCTCTTCTTGTCTTATAGTGAGACACTGGAGACAAATCTACGTCTCTAAACACTTTTATTCTCATTGACCAGTTGATCCAGAACAAACTCTGTTCCTCTGTCCAGTTGGGTTTCCTTCTTCATTTCTGTTTGGTTTGTGTTAGATCTGAACACCAACCATCTCTGCTTCTTCTGCGCAGGTTATGTGACGCTCCATTCTAGGCCCATTAGCTAGCTAGCTTTTAGGATCAACCAATCACACCGGGGTCAATGTTCTGGATTTACTCCTCTAAGACTCCTAGCTAGGAACTCCTAAGAATAAAGTTTGGAGCTCTCTGAGAGGATTCTCTGAATCTTCAGGAATACGGGCCCAGATCTCAATGAGCACTGAGCGTACAGGAGGCCGGCAGAGTGGGAGTGATTAATTGTTTGTGATATCTGACGGACGCGGGACGTTTTGTGGTTTAACACGACCGCACAAATATTCAGTGGAAGAACATTTATTTTGGAGACCATCACATGGTTTTTCAACCATCAATCGTGCGCTGGCCACATGTCTGAAACCAAATAAGTGACTTACAGGATGTTCATAGAAAAGTATAGTATGCTGTTCTTTGGGTAGACTTCAACTATGAACATGGTGGGATAATAGCAAATGCCCAAACCACATGTCAGCTCAAGAGGCCGGAGACCAGACGAAAATAACATTACAGCGAAAAGAGAGAGGCCCGTGGGAACAAGCAACCCGAACAGCAACAAGAGCAGCAGGTAGCAGGAGCAGGGACATAATCATAGCTGTCAAAAGCCATTTAATAGAGATCAATGATGGAAGTGTTCCAGTCCACGATACGCTCAGATTCCTCCACGAGAACATTAGTGAGCTCTGACACAGACGCTGGGGGGGGGGGGGGGGGGGGAGGCCAAACGAAAGGTGTAGAGCTCCATCAAACGTTACAAACGTTAACAATGAGTCAATGATGTCCAGTCCATCAACGTGCACTGAATATGACTCATGGTTCTTTATGCTAAGACCTAAAACGATGGACTCAACCAACTATAGCACAACCACGATACACGAGCATCTCAGCGGAGAAGATCCTGACGGCTTTCCCAACTCAAACAGCTTCAATACTTTAAGTGTGGTTGTTGGTTAGAGTCTGGAGAGACCTTGAGAAAGACCCGATGCTAATGTTAGCATAGCATTGCAGCGTTGCTCTCCAGCAGTTTCATCTAGACCTCTGAATCTAAACCAGGTGGATTATTAGCTAAAAGTTAAAGTGTGAATCTTAATGCACATGAGAAAATGTTTCAGTATGTAAGTTAACCAAAGACTTAACGGACTGATGATCATTATATCAGCTTTACATCCAAACACGGAAAACTTTCCACTTGCAGACTCTGGGCCACACGCTGCCTACGACAGTGTGATATAAACGGATTCAGAGCTGTTTACCTTTGGTCTGCTGACACAGCACACAGTGGATGGATTCGATCACCCTGCAGAGACACAGAGAGAAAACGTTTTACTACACAGTACACGATCACATTTCCTTTTGGACGGACAGAAAGTCAGACGCACATTCTTCCTTCCATCCGTGAAAAAAACAAAAAGCCACACAGCTCCCCTCACGGTCAGCCTGACACTTACAAATGTTATTTATTTTAAGTAACAACCCATCATTTTGGAGAAAGAGAGGCTGCCATAGAGCTCCTGTAGCTGACGTCACCCTGCACCAACAATCACAACGCCGCCATATTAGCAGGAAAGCGCGCTTTTCAAATTACTACTCGGCTGACAACTGCAGCAACAAACTAACTTGTCCTTGTTCCAGTTACATCCAGAAATGGTGGACAGCTTTTGTGCCCCAGGACGCCAGAATAGCCGGGACGAGCAAAGGGGAGATCGTTTTATAGGATTCCCAAAGATCCAGAGACGACAGACGTGGATTACTGCAATAAAACGATAGAACAGAGCGATGGGATCCCTCAAGAAACGTCTTGTGTAGCTTTATATCAGGTACAGAATCCAGCGTTCTCCAAGTGTAATGTCTTGTTTATTTTGTCTTTAACAGCATGTCCAACAGAGACTATTAATAAGACGGATTACACATGGATGTCAGTCATTCAGCATAAAACTACTCACAACGAGAAAGAAATTCAGGATTAAGCAGTTACTTGTTGTTCAGTGACTCTGGAGTAAGACCAAGGAAAGTTAATGAGGTCAATGCTGGATAAAATCACACCTGGGTCATGATATATGAAAGTGAAAGTAAACTCTGACGACCTGAAATCAGCTCTGGTTCCATTCATTGGCGACGTCAACAAACCAGAGGTGTACAGGGAGGAGAGCTTATTTTAAATAGATGAAATACATCTTCTATTAAACCCACACACGTGTCCAGTCAGCAGGCGGCACTAGTGTGTGTTTCCTTCACGCTGAGCCGGCTGGATGAGCGTGACCTAAAAATAAGTGACAACAGTAAAGTACACTGCCATGTTTCTCCTCTACGTCTGTGATGACCCAGCTTTAAAGCTGCTCTTTGTCCTGTTCTTCTGTTTCTTTATCTTCTTCTTCCTTTTCCTTAAAAAAAATAAATAATCTGAACATCAACTCCTTTTGTCACAGCTTCATCCAGTCAAATTAAAAAGCAGGAATTCACTCATTAAAGCGTCAAACTGTTGGATTCCTTGGAGCCAGAGTCCGATCCTCGCTGACATAAGATCATTAGCAGGTCTCATGTGATCAGGAGCCGACGGCTGAAACAACAACAACGCCGTTATTATCTCCTCATCGCTTCATCGGCGCAGAATCAGCTAAACCAGAGCAGGGATTCAACCCGACAACCCGTCCAATGACAAGCCGGCACACGTGGGCTCTGAACAGCTGACTGGTGATTTCAACACGTCTCATAAAAAAGACTGAAACCTTTTCTCAAAAACAACAAGCCTCTGTTTGGTTTGAGAGCTTTTAATTCAGGATGTCATAATGAGACGCAGGAGAAGACCCGGTGGAAAGCAAGCAGAGACCGAAGTGTGGCTTTGGAGCGCAGTGATACGCCCGCCTGGGTTAAAGCTGACAAACGGGGAAGAAGAGGAAACAGATAAGGGTTTACTGGATAAACTGGAACAACATCAGTTCTCAGGTAGATTAAAAACAGATAAATACGTGTGGAATAATGTGACTGTTCACAATTAAATGTTTAAATGAATCTATTAACAGAAGGGACTCGGCTTAAAACTCAATTCTACAGATTCAAACTTATCTACATGTGACAGAGCCAACATCATCTCATTGGACTGAGGTTTTAAACACGCCGTTTTCTTTAACTTCTGGTTTGGAGTCTCACTCTGGTTTTGCAGGACAAATCCTGGAAGACGACCAGATTAGTCGACATGTGATGGAGGTCCAGACTTTAAAAAGTCTGACGACAGAGAAGATCTACATCTAGAGATGGTTCTAGAAGCTGGAGGGAGAAGATTAAGGAGATACCACAAATGTCTGGAACCAATGACAACATTAGTTTTAAGGAAAACCTTTGAGAGTCTGGATTACCTCTACGTGAACTGACACTGGATTAAACCAAATCAGAAAATCAGTAGCGATGAACTTCAGTCTCCATCACCTGCAGCTACGACTCCTGGCTTCCAGATGGCTCATAACTCATCTCTGATTATTACTTTTGTTTACTTCCTGACATGTAACATGTTGGATAACTGCACCGAGCTTCCAGGACGTAGAGGGTGGATCTCTTCTATGGAAACTGAGTCATCAGAATGAGTTTCTTGATGCCCTGAATTATTAAAATGATTAACCACTGCAGAGCTGCAACGCCTTCTGCTCATTCTCATTATTTATTTTTGAATTTAACAAGTATTAACCGTGCAGTCCTGTTAAATAAGCTCTCCTCTCTAATGGAGAGGTAAAGCTATTGTTTGAGCCTGAGAATTTAAAGCCTGTGCTTTGGCAGGCCGTGCTGTTTCATAATGCTCTTTAATGTGGCCTGTTTGGCAGAGCAGGAGTCATCAATCTGCCGGGAAGGAGCAGCAGAGCCTCAGCAAACATACAAACATGTCAGGATTCAATAACAACAAGATACAGTAGCGTCAGAGGAGGAACGCTCATCTTTAACGGCGATTAAAACAGTCCAACACAAGATTTAACAGTTTAAAAACGCAAAGAAAGCGTCAGATATGAGCCGTGAGCCTGGCTGTGCTGGAAAGAAAGAGATTAGAGCTGCAGCAGTGACGAAAACAATGAGAATCCAGTTTATTTACATCCATTTGAAGCAAAAATGCCAAACATCCTCTGGTTCCAACTTGTTTAACTTGGTTATTTACCAAATCTTTTCGTCAGAAAATGGAAAAATGTTCCAACATTTACGCCAAATATGCGACTGACCATTCTTAAATACTTGATAGATTAACCAAACCTTAACCAATAAAACACAGTTGAACTTGAAGGATTTCCTGGACATCAAAAGAAGAACGGAAAACCCCAAAATAACTACGGTCGACAAAGATGTGGGGAAACTCTGAGTTAATAGAGACGACCACAAAGAAATGATGTATTTATAGAAGAGAGAAAAGTGTAATTAAACCACAGTAAAAGAACACCAGCACAGCAGCCCCCTCAGAGCTATTTACAGAGAGCAGATGGTCAACCACAGGCCGTTGTGAAATCGTCTTATTAGCCAATTCTTCTCAGTGCTTCCCTGTGAAGTAATCGATTGCAACACATCGGGACGAGGAACTGATTTAAATGTAATTTCTGAGAGAACACAAGGAAGTGTGGAGCTGGATGGGGCAAACACATGAGTCCAGCTCTGAGGTTCACCACACTGAGGAAGGACACGAGAAGCAACCACAGATCATCCAGAGGGTAAAGTCACCATCGGCTGCTTTTAGCTGATTGCTTGGTTGCTAGGGCAACTAGACAACAGCAAATACAGGAAGTGATGAGCAGCGATGTTCAGATTGTTTCACTCTGAAATACTTAGAGTGATATGCAAGAGGGTTACCAAGGCAACCTAGAGATCGGTTTATTGAGCACTGACCAATCCCAGTCCTGATCTGATCCTAAACGTCCTAGAGTTGGTCTCCTGTGTCTTCCTAAAGTCTGTCCTTGTCTTCCTTGTCTTCTCCTAGAGTTGGTCTCCTGTGTCTTCCTAAAGTCTGTCCTTGTCTTCCTTGTCTTGTTTGGCTGCAGCCTTTGACCTAGTGGATGATGATCAGCTACTACCACCTCACCATACGTCCACAGACACTAGAGAGGACGACCTTCATCTACACAGCAACACATGGACACACACTGGGTCCTGGTTCTTCTTCTTCTTGGATTTCTGTTCGCTTGACGGTAGCCAACCACCATTAAAACAGAAGAAGAAGATGTTTTGACACTACAGAGAACTGGTTTTGATTTATGGCAGACTGAAAATAAATTAATTAAAAAAGAACTACTAATGCTCACACTTGGCTGAAGCCTGATCCAATCCATTTGAAAAATGCCTGGACCCATACCATTCTCCTAACATCTGCTGTTTAACACGTTCAGACACTGGATTTTAGGTTCTTCTTTGATTTTCGTCACCTTTGCCGTTAGCTAACTGCCAGTAAAACACAAGATACTCTTTGGATGGTCCACTTACATCAATTTCATGCCAAGCGTCAGTCGATAATTCACATATAATGGGGCAGAATGTGAACACTAGTGCTGCAGGTCGATTGAAGATTGTAGATTTCCCCCATCACACCCATTTAGACAGCTCCACTCTACTCAGCAGACAGGACGAGGGTTTAAATCCAGAACCTCTTATTCTACAGTGTCTTCCTGATGTAAGGAAACACAGCATTTACATGTTCAGCACCTAGTAGAGCAGGAATCAAACCGCTAACCCTAGATTAGTCAGGGCTGTGCTGCCCAGTCTGCCTGGAAACCAGCTAACATACTTACGACTGAACCACAGCGGCCCGGCTGGCCCGAGCCGTCAGGTCACATTACCACACGCCTTCCTCTGCAGCGACACACAAACACACCCCGAGGGTTGAATCTGCATCACGCTTGCTTTTATTCAAACGGGGCTCAAGCTGGCAGCGCTGCAGAGCAGATAGAATAAGTAGCGCTCAGTGTCAGCGCTGGAAAAACGTGAGTTTACAAAGAAATGAATGACTGAGCTGAATTTAAACGACAGGAACTGTTTCAAAACGCCTCTGATTTTGTATCTCGGTGCAAAACGTCCACATTTTCAGGAAGCGAGTGGACATCCACACCAGTGATGTGTCATGATGTTTCCTCTTCATCCAATCTGGCATGGCAGGCTGCTGACACAACAGATATGTGCAGAGTATTTCCTCACGCCTCCACTGTTTTCACAAACTGATGACCGCTGGGTTTTGAGCTGTTGATCCGAAAATCAAAACAGTACGAGGAATTTTTAGAGCCCAAAAGATTCAGACAGGCATCATCATCATTCAGACCTTTTATTAACATCAACACCTGTCCATCTCTACGTCTCTGTCCATCTGTCCATCCACCTGCATCCCCAGCTAGCACTGTAGACCTGATCTCAGTTTGTGTTTGTGAAGGAAGGAAGCATTATTTTCTCCTTTAGTTTGTTTCTCAGACTCTTAAAGTCTCTGATCACTAATGAACAGACGTCACTGATTCATGTGATCATTTCTACTCGTGGATGAATGAATGAGTTCTCCTCCTCTTCCTCAGATCAGTCCTGGTGAGTAGCTGGTCTTTAATGTGACCCAGGACTCATTGTGTGTTCATACTACCAAAGGAAGGAGGTCACATGTGTCCCAGACCACCTCCACATGTGGACTGACACCAGATCAGTGTTCACACCTGGACTGGAAGCTGGTCAGGTGATCTGGTCGCCCAGGGTGGGTGTCAATGTGAGGTCTTAGCGGTCTGAAACTCAAAGCTGTCAGTGTGGTTAACCTCTGCGGTGAGGACGGAGCTGAAGCACACGTACCACCTCGTCTACGCTCAGGCTGTTGATTGTGAAAACCTGCTGCAGTCTGTCTGGTTTCAGAATAACCAACATGCGCCCACGCAAAGGGTTTATATAAAAAAGAGAGAGAGAGAGAGAGTGACTGGTGTTAAGAGGTTTCCTCATAATCACCGTTCAGATTATGTAAGCGTGAACGGAGGCTCCCGCTCAGGTCGAGTGTTGCTGCAGTGGAGTCGGTCGCACTGCAGAACTGTCAGGAAGAATCAGAGCACGCACACACGACTGAACGCCGCCGTACAATATCAGGTCACTGAGCTACTGGGTTAAACTACATCTACAGGAGGAGGAGGAGGAGGAGGAGAAGGGCTGTTTGCAGTGTCCACATGAAGCACCCTGAGGTGTGATCACGTTACGCTGAGACTCAGTCAAACACGAAACAAACGACAGCGTGACAGGACGAGAACTAACGTCTGCACGGACCAACGCGTCTCCACCGACCGTCCTCATCAGTGACTGAGATCAGAGACGGGACGGGCCGTTACCATGGAGACCGGATGTAAAATGACGTGATCAGACACACGAGCTCACGTCCAAACATCTTCACTGATGAGGAGGAACGTCACACATCTACTGGAAACAGAAGAGAAGAAGAAGAAACAGATGGTGGAGGAAGAACGAGGAGAAGAAGAAGAAGAAGAAGAAAGGAATAAGAAGAAAATTAAGAAAGAGGAGGGAGAAGAATGAGCAGGACCAGGAGGAAGAGAAGAAAAAGAAGAGAGATGAAAAGGAGAGGAAGGAGGAAGATGAGGAGAATGAAGAGGAAGTAAAGGAGAAGAATTAGAAGGGAGACAAAGAGGAGAAGAAAAACAAGAAGAAGAAGAAAGCAGAGGAGGAGGAGGAGGAGGACGACAGCGACGAAGAAGAAGACAAGGGATTGTCTCCCTGGAGAAGAAGGAGGAGGAAGAAGAGAAGAACAGAGACAAAAAGGAGGAGAAGGAGAAGAAGAAAGGAAGAAGAAAATGAAGAAGAGGAAGATGAGGACAAAGAAGAAGACGACAAAGGAGGAGAATGAGGAGGAGGAAGACAAGGAGAAGAAGGACAAGGAGGAAGAGGAGAAGAGGAAATTAAAAGAAAATGAAGAAGGAGGAGAAACAGGAGAAGGGGAGAAAAAGAAGGGAGATGAAAAGAAGAAGATTAAAGAGGAAGATGAGGAGGAGGAGAACTCTACCACCATGAAGGTGTAAAGGACGGCGTTGAGGCCACCCTGAGCTTCCACCTCGGTGCTGACATAAACACTTTTAGCTCGTCTTCATGACGGCGGTTACATTTTCCGTCAGCACAGTGACACCAACCTACAGGAAAACTTTCCATCCAGCCAGAAACAACATCTGAAGCAGGAACCTGTGACATGAGGGGGCGTAGAGGAACCACACCACGTGCTCCATGAGTCCAGGTCTTTGTTTGCCATTCAGACTCTTTACCTGAAGACCTGCTCAGACACATACCAGACCAGACCGGCTCACTGCTACAGAGTCACGGAGCTCATCGCATAATAACAGAGCACCTTAATGTGAGTCAGCTAAAACCATCAGAGCAGCTCCAGTTCTAACAAGTCCTCCATTAAGACCGTCCTCAGGTCTGGCCTCACCTCCCTAGACTGAATCAACAAGAAGAAACGCAGCTAACGCCCCAACGTACACAACGGAAATATTCTACATTCAGAACAAATGAGCCAATATTACATATCATGTTCTCCTTGTAGCTAAATGTTCCTGGTACCAGCTGATCAGTGTTCTCCAGCAGCTTGGTTCCTCAGAACAGAACCACTTCAGTTCTGAGATGTTGGTGGGTTTCCTCACATCAACTGCTGCTTCAGGTCCAACAACAACATTTCTCTTGGATTAAGGTCAGGACTTTGACTTGGCCGTTCCTAAACATTCATCTGGTTCTTCTTTAACCGTTCTCTTGTAGAACCACTTGTGTTCTTGGTTCTCCTTGTCTTGCTGCATGACCCAGTTTCTCTTCACATTCAGCTCATGGACAGATGTCCTGACATTTTCTTTTAGAGTTCATTGGTCCATCAATGAGGACAAGGCGTCCTGGTCCAGATGCAGCAGAACAGGCCCAAACCAGGACATTAGCTTCACCCCCATGTTTGATGGAGGGATGAGGTTCTGATGCTTCATCTCATTTAAACCAAACTATTCTACTTTGGTCTCATCTGTCCACTAAACATTGTCCCAGTAGTCTTCTGTCTTGTCCACATGATGTTTAGAAATGTTCTTCTTGGAGAGCAGTGTCTTTGTCCATCACACCATGGTTGTTCAGTGGATTCATCAACATTACCATCAGCCAATGAGAGAGAGGCCTTTAGCTGCTTAGAAGTTCCCCTGGGTTCCTCTGGTTCCTCTCAGACTATCATGGAGTGATCTTTGTTGGTGGACCACTCCTGTCGTCTTCAATCTGTCTGACTGTGGATTATTTGTGGCTTCCAAACTCTTTAGAGATGCTTCTGGAACCTTTTCCAGCCTGATGAGCAACAACAACTCTTTCTCTGAGCTCTGAGACAAAGCTCCTTTGTCCACAAACATCAGACTGAGACAATGAAACTAAACCAGGACCTGAACCACACCTGATGGAGACACTTCTCCTCTCTGATATGTAATATTGGCTCACGTTACTGGACTAATCTTAAACGTTTTGAGTTCTGAGTGGTGCATGAACTTTTAAGCGGCTGCCAGCCTGCAGTGAGTAGTTTATTTTATAAAATATTTAGAGCATGTGACTTCTCACCTGTCGTGGCAGGAATCTGAATTTATCTCGTGCATGCATCAGAGTGACTGCATACCTGGCCGAGGCCATCAATCTGTCTGATGATAGGCCATCGTGTGAAAGTAAATCACAGACAGCAGCTCACAGCCAAGCTCTTGGTTCCAGACTTCACATTTTCTTCAAGTGACTCAAAGACGTCTGGTGTTAATTTAGATCGGTCCGATGATCGTATTCAAGAGTCACCTGCTCCCAAGACATCGCTCATTATGCAACCTTGGCTCTGCTGGAAATACGTGGACATGACGCCGGCCGTCTACATACGACCGTTTCACCATAGCTGGAATAAACACACGCTTAACTGTCGAGCTGTGGGCAGACTGCTGTTTTCTGAACGACACCTACACAGTAGTCGCATATCCCTCATTCATTCTTTCCATCCCCACATTTTTCCAAACCGGTCGTGAGGATTTTGAGCTGGCTGCTCCCCAGTCAAGAGCCAGCCAGAGTTAAGTCTTAGTGGCGAATTTTCCAGAATGAAAAAATACTAAAACATCAACTCTGCACAATAATAAGCATCAGACCTCAGTCGTGCTGCAGATACGTTAAAATCTGAGCCATGATCTGATTTTATTTATTTTTTATTCACATAGAGACAAGAGTCTGCAGACAGAGAGAGCGCTCACATACTTTCCGTCTCCACTAGAGAGCTGTTTGGATATGGAAGGTAGCTGTGGTTTGGTCTGGACCCGGTTCACGTGCGACTGTGTTTTCACAAATGAAGAAAAAACACAGCAGCTGATCCAGGAGTAGGCCGAGCCGTAACACTCAAACCAGTGGACACGCAGAGACGACTTCCTGTGTCGATAGTTACAACAAACCGAGCTGAACGAGCCACAAACCTCAAACACACTCTCACTTTGATTCACACACACACCACTTATAATAACACCAGCCCCTTCACACAACACCGACACAAACATCAAAGGCTGTGTGTGGCGCGGCTCAGGATATAATTAGCACCGCTAATTTTACTGCTCTGTACTAAAATGTAAAGCTAACAGGCTAACAAATGGCTAGCTGTCATATCACAATGTCTAATGAGATGGCAAGCTAACTGCTAACACATCAACCAAACAGACAGATGCTAGTGACAGCTAGTAGTTGGCCTCACAGCAATTCAGTTAGCAGCAAGCTAATGAGTCCAGTCACTAACCTGTTAAGCCACACTGTTTTTATGAAAGGTTCTCGTATTATTTATTATTTATCTACTACTCTGTACTATAATGTAAAGCTAACAGGCTAACACATGGCTAGCTGTCATATCACAATGTCTTTCTCCAATCTGATGTTCAGTTTTTAAGCAAATACTGAAAAAATATAAACTTAGCTAATAAAACTGATAATCAACCAAGAGCAAATGATCATAGATGGCAAGCTAACTGCTAACACATCAGCCAAACAGACAGATACTAGTGGCAGCTAGTTACAATAGCTAGTTAGAAGGACACCAACACTGTTTTGCTGTTTTTTTTAATAAAAAGTTCTTGTATTATTATGTTTATTAATTTAAGGCACCAAACCCATCAACTTTCTGTACTATAATGTAAAGCTCACACGCTAACAAATGGCTAATTGTCATGGCTCTGAAGCAAATACTGAACACTTATTTAATGAAACTTATAATCCACCAACAGCATTTAGACGGCAAGCTAACTGCTAACACATCAGCCAAACAGGAAGATGCTAGCGACTGCTAGTAGTAGCTAACTTAGCTTAGAAGGAGATGTTTTGAGGCCTGATTTGATTAGCTTAGTCAGTAAAAAGCTACTTAGCTCAGTCAACTACCTGCTAACAGTAAATAACATAGAACATGCAATGCTACTCGGTTACAACAGTTAGCCTTATAGCATTCAGTTAGCAGCAGGCTAATTAGTGCGGTCACTAGCCTGTTAAGCTGCACTTTATTCCTTTCTGCCTGCTAACTGCTAACATGCTATAGCCACAAAATCCTATGAATTCAGACATTAAGGACGTGTAATTTCTTCTAAATTATAATACCACCTGCTTTTTCTAGTAAAGAAAACATTAGACTGCAGAAACTTTATTAGCCCTGTGATTTTAATGTTATGTTATTTCAGCTTTTTAAGGGTTTTAGTCTCTGATGCACATGAAAAACAAATCCCCTCCCTGTGCGATGACCATTAAAAGTTTGGGATCTGAACGCTTCCTGCTCCACTCCTCGGGCGAGTTTAAAAAATAAAGGAAACTGAGTCGTCCCTTTATTCAGCTCAGTTTAAACTTCAGTCCTGATTCCCAGCTGCACAGCCGGCCCCTGGATCTCCACGAGGGCCGAGGGACATAGATGCACAAAGACAAAACAGACAGAGAGAGAGAGAGAGAGAGAGAGAGTGTGGCTTGGCTGGAGTGATGCAGCTCAGAGGATAAACACGAAGGGGAAAAATAAAAGAATTTAAAAAAAAAATGTGAAGAAGAAATGAGATTAAATTTTCCAAGAAACCGGGCTGTGACTCTACATCTGTCTGGAATTAAAAAGAGACTGACAGTGCTGCTGCTGCTGAACACTGGGTTTGAACTTTGAGCGTTTTGTTCTTGCTGCAGATGAAGGGACAAATATCTGCAAAGCTTCCTGCCACAACAGAAACACAACAGAAAGACTAAACGAAACCAGAAAGAGGCTTCTATATTTAGAAAGACTATTCTATTATCAACACAGAATTACTCTGCTGTCTATACGAGCTCTTCTAAATGGAGCTGCTTTTAACACTTTGCAATTAAGATCATTAAATTACATGAAATAGGAGGAAAGGTCTTGTTCTGAACACCTTTACCTACGTTCAAACTCAAAATAAAAGACTGATAGCAACATAAATGTGTCCAGATCCTCCTTTTATTACTGTATTACTGGGTAATGATTTTATTCTCTTAAATAAAATGGGGGTTTCCAGTTGTTCATCTGAGTCGCAGCCCGGATTTAGTCATGTCAGTGGGACTATGAGAGGAATGTCCCTCAGATGGCATCCCTGACCTCTGGACCTTAGAGGGGTTTCCCACGTCCACATGCCGTTAGCGTCCGTCCAAATAAACGCTGAAATAACCAAACATTAAAAAACATCTTCTACCGGCGTTCGTCGTCGGTGTGTTTGGTTTTCCAGAAAAGAAACTGGAGATGTGTTGCTTCATCTGGATACTCCATTAATACTACACTAGTGTTGTGTGTGTGTGTGTATGTGTGGGAGGAAAACACACACAGTGACAAGCACACACAGGCTGAGTCATTGCATTCTGCTGCCAGAGGCCTGTTTCGACAACAAACAGCAGAAAAACCATTTACTGCTCTCAGCGTGAGCACAACCGCACGCACGGGTACACCAGCGGACTGAGAGGACATCCCTGTCCTCACAACACATGAGCACATGCTAATTAATAATCTGTTAATTGGCTTTAATTCTGCTTAAAATAAATGCTAGGGGCAGCAGTTCCAGGTTGCACCACCAGGTGGAGACCTTTACATTTTAATTAGACGTTGTTACACCTGTAAGGGTCAACTGTGTAAGAAGGAAGATTGAGGGAGTCAGACTGACGGACACTGCAGCGTCAGCTAGTTACCTGATGCTAATGCTAATGCTAAAGTAGGGTTTTCAAACAAGCTGGGAACTGAGTGTCAAGAGTCTGATTACTAACCAACTAAATAATAATAAATTATTATTTGATTTTATATATTTTCTCTGCACGTTTGCACTGATTGTCTATATGAGCAGAGTATAAATAGATATTAGCAATAATGATATTATAAACCACTTTCTATAAACTGATAAATGATCAGAACTGCTGGTTCCTCCAACTACAGGTGACAAAGCCCAACACATCTAGATGCCCTTACATCAGCTGGTTTCTTGTGGTCATCTTTTAGATTTTCAGTTTCTTTTAAGCTTCGTTGAATGGTTGGCGGGGATCAAACGTTGGCGTTATTAGCACCACGCTCTGACCAGCTGAGCTAACAGGCCACGTTTCCAAACCTGGTGGCTACGTGTTTCCAGCGTGTTGGATTCCAATGTAAACCCCCTACTATAATTTATAATTCAAGCCAACTGGCGTGTACTTAATTTGTCCTTCAGACTCCTGGTGTGACATGATTTTGTGGTGAACATCTTCTGAATTTCATTCATTTAACAACTAATCAGTTATTAAAAGCAGGAAAGGAGGAGCATGTTTAAAATCTGCACCCCTATGATGATGAGTCTGTGACCAACAAACCACCTGATAATGAAAAACCAGTCAAACAGCGCCAGGCATCTCCGGTTTCTCCTCTCTCACAGTGTCTCTGCAGGTTTAACGCTGACACGACAAAACCGACTGCACTCCCGTTTACTACCCGGCGCCGCCGCCGCATTCCTCCCCATACGCCGCTACTACGCACTGCACGACTTCATACCAGCAGGAAATCAGAGATGGTTAAATCACAAGGCTCTGCTCTGCAGCTCCTCACACCCTCTCTGTCTGCCTCACTCCTGGGACGAGGAGGAATTTCCTGAAAGAAGGAGGGATGGCTTTTCCATACACTTGGCGAGAGGCGAACAGAAGAAAACAACAACATGAGACGCTGGCCTGGATCGACCTCTCGCAGCCACCAGTGACACACTGCAGCAGGGCGGGCCATGCAGACGTCGAGCGTCGTATTGAGGCCGATGTTTACAAGGCGACTGCTGAGCTGCCAGAGGAAGAGGCAACGGCCCCCAGCGCCGGGACATGCAGATGTGCCGATTCCCACAGCAGATGTTAGGAGGGCTGCAGCCGATCACGGGAAGCGCTATTGGCGGATACCGATCCCTGATCACAGGATCTGTCCCAGACGGATTCAAAAGAAACCTCATTTTGAGTCGTTTCTTTTCAGAGTCTGGTTCCAATTAGAGGTAAAAGATTAGGGATGTTCTGGGGATCAGGCCTCAGAACGTCTCCTTCTCCGGTTGGCTTGTGTCAAAGTCATGCAGATATTAGTCAGGAACTAGCCAGCGTCTCATGTGTGGTGAGGTGGTAGTAGCTGATCATCATCCACTCAGTCAAAGGCTGCAGACAAACGTTTAAAAGTTTCTCGCAGACAGCGTCCATGACTACGAGCCTTCACCAAACAGGTTGGTAGAAGATGAATCGTGGCTCAGACTCACAGTTGTCAGCGTTCAGATAAACACATGCTCTTATGTCGTGACAGAAACATGCAGCGACTCCTCCCATGAATCTCAAAAGGCCAAAATCATTTCATTTTTGTGTAAACATGATGCTGGTCCTGACATTCCTGAGTCACAGCTTGATTGACTTTAATGAGCCTTGTGTCACTTCCTGTTTGTGAAAAACTGATTTATTTTTCACGCTCGGCTGCAAAAAAAAAAAAAAAAAAGGTATTAAACAGACAACGTAATGTAAATAAATGAGCAGAACCAGAGGACGAGGAGTTCAACAGAGATCTACTGATCCTGACAAGAAGCTGGAGCCGGACAGAAGTGCTGGTTAGTGGTAAATCCTGAGGCCACTGTGAGCTTGGAGACAGATTACGCTGCGACCTGTGCAGACGTCAGTGGACGGATCAGAAATACCAGCCTGAGCAGAGGGCTGCCACTAAATAGTTCTTGATTCCTTCAATCCTTTGATTAATTTACCTCTAAATAATCCCCTAAGCTTCCACCGTCAAACATTTATTCTAACATTTTCTCATGAGAACACGTTTCAACATAAAATCTAACTCTGATGATAGTATTGATCTTAAAGTTCATATTTATTCGGTGTAAGCAGGCTGGATGTTGTCTATATAATTAGCAGGAGACAGATTTAGCTGTAATGTGAGATGAAGCTATTATTGACCCGCTAACAGATGCTAACACCCACTTAGAGCAGAACGTTGATGGAAATCTACCTGGTTTACTTTTAGACGTCGTTACGAGCAGAAACAAGCTGCAGTTCAGCAGCGCTGCCATTAGCTCCACCATTAGCATCTCCATTAGCATCTCCATTAGCATCTATCTGCTCTATAGAGCGTCTGACCACCATCCAACAATCAATAGTCCAAACACTGACGCTGCAGTTTCATTCTGACACTGTAAAGATCAGATCAAGATGATCCAGAACATGAAGAAACTCAGAGCAGCGCCGGGATTTAAAAAGTCTGACGACGGAGAAGAGCTGGACAGAAGAAAAGACGCATGAAAGATGAGAAACTAGAGGGAGAACGTGGAGGAGACGCCACAAACCTCTGGAACCAATGACAACGTCTGATTTCCCAACTGGATGTTACTTCATTCAGACTTTCACTTTCTATTCCATATTTATTAAAGAGATTTCCACAAAACTAATGTTGTCCGTGAGATTTGTGCTAGAGAACCGGAGGACGCAGGAAATGAATTTAAAAAAATCAATCTGAGAATTTTATGAAGATTTTTCCAAACCCTAATTGGTTTTATGAAAAATCTCTTACATAACCAAGTAAAAACTGTTTACTAATGGAAATGAACTGGAACTGAATCGACTTCATTCATGAAATCAGAAACGATAGCAGCCCTAGTGTCTGTTTACTGAATCCAGACTCCTCTAACGAACAGATTCAGTTTGTTTTCTGAAGGTAAAACGTTTAATGCATCACAGTATTATTTAAATCTAAAACACATCATCAGTCTGATCAGCAGCTCTAATATCACCAAGGTGAAGATATGCAAAGATAATTTCGAAGCAGATTTTGTGGACAGAAGGACAGTGAAGCAGGTCGGAGCAGCGTCAGCTGAAGTAGGGCAGCAGGGATTTTTATACTCCAGTTAACCCTCAGCATCACCAGGAGACGCTCAGTTCTGCCCCACTTTACTGCACCAGAGGGGTGGGACGTCTCCAGACTGTCAGAAAGATTACGCCTCAGCTCTGACGGGCCGAGATAACGGCCGAGGCGACGGCGAAACGCGATCTGAAATTCATTCTCGCGAGGTGGCCAACAGTCGGGAAGCTCTGTGTTCAGACTGTGGTAGAGAAGAAAGTCAGCTCCAGCATCCGTCCGTCAGAAACCGTCAGGAATATCAGGGTGGGCTTAGCTCCATGAGACGCTGCTGTGTTTGAGGAGCTGGACGGTAGAGACATCAGCACTAACACTGCCTCCCTCCAGCTCATTCACTCACTGACATGAGTCTAAAGGGAAGATTTCTCCATCTCTTCTTCCTCTCATAATCAGGTAACCTGGTGGTAACCGTGGTAACCTTCACTAATCATCATCAGGTGAGGGACAGAGACACGGAGGTAGACAAACATCTCGGTCGTCCTCTAAGGCTCTAATCTCTTCCTCTTCCTCCTTCTCCTCTTCTTCTTCTACTGGAAGGGTTGGAGGTAAAGATGGAGGGTACGCCCTTCCTCTTCTTCTACTATTATATTTCCATACTTCCGTTATCTACTCCTCGTATTCCTCCAAAGCACTGTTGGAGACCTAGAGACATGTTCGTCATCTTCTTCGACTAAATCAGTCCTGAGTTGGAGATACTCCTTTTCTTCTTCTACTTCCTCCTCTTTCTTCTTCTTCTATTGCATTTCCATCTGTTCTCCACTTTGTCCCATATTCATGTTTCTAACTGTAGTATTGTGTGTATTTCATAGTATTTTATTAAATATCCTCCATAGCTGTGTCTTTGTGAGACTAGAGAAGCAAATCTCTGGGTGTTAATGTTTCTCTGAGGGTTTCTGTGAAGCTGCCTGATCTACTTTAGATCGATTGAGAAGACAAATCTGCTCCGTCTCAACTGGACCCAAAGTCTACGGACCAATCAGTCAGGACTTCCTGGTAGGTGTTACAATCAGTGATCACATGATGATCTACAGGGAGGCTGCACACGGTTCACATTTAGATTCATCTGCAGCTGTAGAACGAGGGAACAGATACAACCAGGGATGTCCCTGATCCTAAACGTCCTAGAGTTGGTCTCCTGTGTCCTCCTGTGTTCTGCTCATCCAACGCTGCCATAAACTCCCTAACCCTCTCTGGAAGATGTTTCTCCTTGACGCTGTCTCCAGGAAACGTTCAGTGTTTGTTGTTGTTGTTTGGCTGCAGCCTTTGAATGATGGATGATGATCAGCTACTACCACCTCACCACACATACACAGACACTAGATACTGACTAACAGAGGACTAGCTTCATCTACACAGCAGTCATAGTTAGACATAAGATGTCTTTCTTGGACACCACCCAACCACCGTTAAAACAGAAGAGCAGGTTTAGACGCTACAGGGACATGGTTTTAGTTTATGGAGGACCTTTAAGCACTAGTCTAAAGCTAAATGTTCAACTCTGAGATTTGACATTAGAGAAAGCTTTACCTGCAAGACGTGAGACAGCAGCAGCAGGACAGACGGACAGACAGATGGCAGGCCTGCATGTCTGATGATGCTGAATTTTAAATGACTTTTAATGGGACATCCACCCTGAGCGCCGCCTCCTTATTATACGTGATCAATTAGCAACAAGAAGCAATAGATGCATTAAAGTGGACATTTAAGGAATAATAATTTAAAATGAAAAGTGTGCCAGCTGCTGCTGCTGCTGCTGCTGGTGGTGGTGGTGCTGGTGGAGGGGAGGGGGGCACGCCCATGGCTGTGTAACGCTAGATGGAGGCCACGCCTTGCCTGTGTCAGCTCTGCACGCCCGGCCTCCGGAGCTGCACGGAGAGGATCCCGGCTGGAGAGGCGCTGTCAGCCCGGTCTGTCTGCAGCTCATCCCGGCCCTGAGCCTAACCCTGCAACGCTGCAACAACCAACGGAACCGAACCGAACACATGCACGGTGGAAAATCAGCCCCGGTGCGTGGTGCGTGTGTGTGTGTGTGTGTGTGTGTGCGTGTGTGTGTGTGCAAGCATCACTGAATGCGTTACAGCCTTTTTATCCACACACACACACACACAGCCCTGATCCTGATCCTTTCTCTGCAGACACACTGGATCATTAATTAATTGGCTTCTGTTGCAGCGGATGTTAATTAAGGCTGAAAAAATAAAAGCCTCAGTGTTTCCATTCCACACATGAAGGAGGAGGAGGAGGAGGAGGAGGAGGGAGATGCGTCCACTAGGTGAAAGGATCGGGCTACTTACTGTGCGGATCCAGGGAGGGTTTCTAGGAGGAAAAAACCGCAGCCAGCAGCGGGCAGACCGAGCACAGGTGTCCGCAGGGGGAGAGAGGCTCCACGGGGGGCGACGGTCGAGGCTTCGCCGGCGTCTCCTCCGGTTAAGTCCCGGTTTTCACCGACAGCCCTTTTCCCTGATATCCCAGATTTCACTGACTCCCTTCGCTGCCACACTGAATCCCAATGCCGCTACGCTGCAGTCAAGTTAGAGGCAGGCACAGGGGGGCAGCTTCCGGGCGGGACTTTCACAATAAAATATCCTTAAAGCTACAGGAAGCAGATTTAAAAACAACGAAATCAAAAGATGATTATTATTCTTTTTTAAACGCATATTAAATATTATTACTGTCAATCTTGACACATTTAAAGATGCACCTTTAAATGTCATTTTGCAGATCATCATTATGTAGAGATTCATTCATATTTTTATATATAAAGTTTGTAAAATGATGAATTAAAGACAGAAAAACAGAAATTATTTATTTCACGTCCAAGTGAGAAAAACTGAGTCAAATAAAAGTTGTGACCTTTGACCTTCTCACACACATCCACACCTGTCGGTTAAAAAAAGTTCAACATCCTTTTTTTTTAAATTTAATTTACATATTTTTTAAAAAAGAATTATTAAACGTCCTGTAACTGAGGATAACATGTTTATATCATCAATCAGCTCACACACATCACGTCTTATAGGCTAGAAGTATTTTTCACAAATGAGTTGTGATTAAAATGTATTTGATGAACTGATGTGACTTGTGAGAACGAATATGTTTTGCATAATTTCAGAGAAAATATTTTAGATCAGAGAAGATTAAATGTGTCCTGGAATACTTTCTTCTTCTTCTTGAGGAACTCCCTCCCTACTTCCGGCTTCCGGTGTTCCTCAGTCTGACTTGACGCATCCTCAGAGCTACACCGGATCCCAAAAATCTCATCGGGAGCGCGTATCCATACCCTGCGCGTGCCCGCAGTCCTGCTTCCTGTCGTGCCCAACCCAGAAATCAGCCTCAGCCAATCAGCGCCGATGAGGTCACCGCGCTCTGCTCTACTGTGTTCTACTAGAATCTACTCTGTCATCACATACTCTACTCTACTATCATCTATTAAAATCAACACTACTGTTATTTATCATATTCTATTGTGTTTTATTGTATTAATGTAATTCTGCCTCCTACACAGACATACACTCTGTTTATCAGCTCAGTGCTCCCTCTAGTGGTCAGAGCAGGATGAACAGTTACTGACAGAGAAACTAAATGATGAAGACGATGATGAAGATGATGAGATTTAAACCTGAGAATATATTTAAAGAAAAGGTTTATTAACTTTGATTAAGCTGGAACAAAAAGATAGAACAATGTGAAATAAAACAACACTGAAAACTGGACAAGAAGTATAATACAATTATATATAAATAGAATATTATTAGCAAAATTCATGTACAATACTACTACTACTAATAATAATACAATTAGTATATATTATTAATGTATATACTATATACTACTAATAATAATAATATTAATAAATAATATTATTAATTATAAATAAATAAATAATAACAATTAGTAGTAGTAGTATTAAGTTATACACACACATAGTAACAATAATACTAATATTAATAACAATATATTGTATAATTATTAGACAATATAATCTATTATTTTTAGTAGTATTAGTGTTATTATTATTATTATTATTAGTACTAGTGTTAAGTTAAATACACACACATGTATAATAATAATTATTATAATAATAAGAACAAGAATAAAATATTATCCTGTAAATAAAATAAAAAATAAAAAATATGTTTTTATTTGTATTATTATTAGTAGTATAAAGTTACACACACATAATAATAATAATAATGATAATGGAATTAATGGTAATTTATTACATTGTGTAAATTATTAATATATAGAGCAGATATAATTGTATAGTATTAATAATAATATATCTTCTGAACTAAACTCTCTCTACTAAAATCAATGTATATATTTTATATCATAATGTCATATTTAGTCTGTATATATTTGTTTCTTCTCTGCAGTGGTATCTCTTCCGTCTGTGTACAGCTGCTGTCGTGTGAAATCTGTGAAATGAAACTTCATGCTGCTGCTGTACAGCTCTAAATGAAAATAAGAAAACAACACGTTCAAAGTCTGAATGACGTCTTTAACATGAATTCACCTGTTAGTACTGATGCTGTTATTAAACCAGATGAAGTAGATTTACACAATAAAAACAGTAGAATCAACATCTCTCTGGGTTATTAGAAACCAAAGCTGAGTGGTTTAGAGCAGGACTGTTAGATTATAATGCATTTTGATCTGACTGGTGTACCTAATGAAATGGCAAGTGAGTGTATGTGTGTGATATCCAACTGCAGAGCAACTGGGCAGAAGATTCAGAAAGGAAGGAAGAGGAGGTGATGCAAGCTGCAGCATGAAAGCCACAGAGTGTGTGTGTGTGTGTGTGTGTGTGTGTGTGTGTGTGTGTGTGTGTGTGTGTGTGTGTGTGTGTGTGTGTGTGTGTGTTTCTGTTTGACTTCGGTTTTCACAGTTTTTCCAGATGAGCTGCAGATCAGACGTGCACAGAGATGACTCTGACCCGGAGGAGGAGTCGGTTGAGGCGGGACGTCCCCTGGTGCTTTAGAACACAAAGCTGATGGAAAAAGGGAATTTATAAAAAAAAAAGGAAAAAAAAATGTTCCCCGAGCTGTTCTGTTTAACTTCAGCTTTAATCACATGTAAATGTTTCATCTGCTTCACGTACGTCGATGACTTCACGATGTTTCCTGACCAGAAACAAACGCGATTCTTCATCTGCAGTTTAATTCTTCACAAACAAACATGATCTGGTTCTAAACGCTCGTATCGTGTCCGTGAGCAGAGACATCAGCCACTTCCTCCTCAGATGTGATGTTAGAAGCAGGAAACCCTAGAGGACTGGGTGAGAACATCTCCATGAGCCTGGTCTGCAGTGGATCAGTACCAGTGTCAGTCTGGGTCCTGGACCAAGGATCAGCAGTCAAAGCACCCCATGCTGACCTCTGACCTCTGATGAAAGACCAGAACTGGACCACAAAGACCTGAATGGAGGTGGTTCTGGTCTGGAGACAAGCTGGTGGAGACACTGTGATGTTTGGTCCATGTTCTGCTGGGACACGTTGGGTCCTTCCATTCATGTGGACGTTCCTTTGACTCGTAGCTCCTCCCAGACCATGTCCACCCTTTCATGGAGACAGTAGTCCCTGATGGACTCTTCCAGCAGGATGATGGTCTCTGCTTCAGGACTGGTTGGAGTTTAAGGTGTTGTCTCGTCGTCCTGATTCAAACCGTCTCTCAGGTCCAGATCCATTGAGGCTCCACCTCTCAACGTAAAGCAAGATCTGCTGCTGACGTCTTGGTGTCAGATACCACAGCTCCACCTTCAGAGGTCTAGATGAGTCCAGATCCGATGGGTCAGGGCGCAACCAGAATCATTCCTAACATATTTTAGTTTAAACAAAACAGTGTAGGAGGTCTGCTTCATTAGAGAAGCTACCGTCCAGGTTATACTGACCTCTAGTGGCAGAAACCATCTCCTTCACCCTGGACATGTCTCCAGTCCATCAGAATCACCAATGAACCTAAGCAGCATGTCTTTGGACGGTGAGAGAGAACCCGCGCAGACACAGGGAGAACATGCAGACTACACACAGAGCGGCCTTGGACGGATTCAACCCCAGATCCTTGTCGGTGTGAGGCATCAGTGCTAACCTAACCACCACGCCACCATGCCGCCTTTATGTCAACTCTCATTATCGCTATCTCTGAGAATTAGCGTCTGTTAACTTTTCTCTCACGCCTCTGAAACACTTTTTCAAAGCCCACCTTCTTCCTGTGCAGACTCCTCACACCAGAACACTTGACTGGGTCCAGGTTTTATCTGCAGCTCTCAATGACCAGCGCTGGAGCTTTAATGAGAACATGTGTAGCTGTTAGTGCTTCAGACCAGGCCTGCAACCTCATCAGTTTAGGGTCATAAAATAAAACAATGATTTTAAGTCCACGTCCATAATGAATTTAATGTAAGACGCTTCTGTGGAAGATTAGAGTCTCAGTCCAAACTGTCAGCAGGTAGAGAAACATCTCCTTTACTTTTTTATGTCTGAAGATCAGAAACTATTGAACCAATCTAAAAAGAAAACAAAATGAACCGTATCATTCTGATCTGACTGTTGCTTGTGATTTGTCTGTCTTGTTTTTACATGTGATTATGTTTTTATAGTTTATTATAGTCTATTTTTTAACTTGTCTGAAAGCCAAGTTTCCCTTAGGGGACATTAAAAGCAACTGAACTGAATTATAAAGTCCATCACTCACATCAAAAACTATAAAACTTATTAAACCAGTCTCCACCACAATTCCTGCTCAGCTGACACCAAATGTGCAAGAGCATCTTCAGACATTGATCAAAACTGAGCAGGTCATCAAAATGTGTGACTGTAAACATATACTAGCATATAGGCTACTGATTAGCCCATCAGAGCCCAGACTGATGAAGTGAACTAAATATACAACAAAGAGAACATTTGATTTGACTAATCATTTGCACTGAAACACCATGACACCACTGAACAATACCTGCTTAGACAGCTAACAATCAAACAAACTACAGCAGGGGTGAAATTTACAAAAACAGCGCTGTCTCTTTAAGAGGTTGTGCGTGGCTGTGCGTGTGTGGCTGAGCTGAGGACATGTTGTAAAGTTAAAATAAATGAAGGTGAAGGTTTGTCTTGCCGTTTGTGTTGGAGGTGCAACAGATCTACCTGCTCTGCCTTCATGATCTACCTGTAGACCGGTGCTTTAGCCCGAGTGGTTCATGCCAGGCTCAAATCAAACCCACCACTGATGCTTTTTTTTTTCTTTCTCAAAAGACGCAGGTGTCAAAGCTGTGTTAACAGGAAAGAGGCAGACTAGAAAACCACAACACCAACTGGAGCAGTGTGGGCGGGGCATCAAGGCCACGTGGCCTTAGGGCAGATATATTTGTGAGGGATATTCCTGCCCTGGTCCATACTGATTATATCTCAGCCCTCCGTTGGTAGAGGGGTTTTCAGTGTTAAACTTCTGTAAATAAACACTTAAATAAAATGTTGTGTCCTTTCAGACGCAGGTGGACGACTGCATCGCTGGTTCTGATCTGCAGGAGCTACGTTACTGTGGTTGGGTTCAGTTCTGCTGGACTACACCTGCAGATGTTCCTGCGCAGGGGTAACCCGTCCTGAGAAAGACAGACAGAGAGACACAACTCTGGTAAAGGAACAGGAGCTGGACCATCACAAAGAGACTCAACAAGTTCAGTTAGAGAAAAAAAAGTCTAAATGTCTGAGTCAGCTTCGGCTTTAAGGGATTTATCTGGGCTGAGTTACAAGAGTCGTCCTCCATTTAGACATTTAGACATTTAGACATTTTGACTTCAGTCTCCATCAGACCAGAGCGACTAAAATAACTTTACAGTAATGAACCACAGACAAACGATGATATCAAAGCTGCACATATGTGCCACCGTGCACCGCCAGTTCAGAAAAACATCCCCCTCCCACCAGCTCCTCACGCTGAACACCTGCAGCTGAAACAAAGGAAGACATTAAAAACAGATTCATTAGGACGAAGAGCTGCAGAACTTTAAAAACAACAGAAGCAAAGTTTGTGAGAGCTTGTCTTTGTTTGTGAGACGTTTCATTCCACTGCTCTCTCTCTGTGTGTGTGGTAGCTCTGTAGCTCTTGTGTTTTTGCGGCGTGTGTGGTCCAGCGGTTTCAGAGCTTCACACAGGAAGCGTCCCTGTCATCGCGTTAAGTCACACGTTCCTCCTCAGCCGCTGAGAGTTCTGCTGAGCGCCGGCGGTGCTGCAGATGCTCGGCAGGTTCGAGAATGAAAGCGTGTGTCCTGTGGACGGTGGCGCTGTGTTTCGGGGTCGGGGAGGTCACATCCTCGGGTGAGTTGGCGTCTCTGGAAGTGATTCAGGATTAGAGCTCAGGGTTCAGCTTTCATCGCGGCTCAGAGAGAGTCCGGGTGCTCTGGGTTCTCCTCTGTGAGGCGGCATGTCGTTAAAGCATCTAGAAGTGCTCAGGTTCCCTCTGAGGGATTTAATGCTCAACATCGTCTCTAAAACGAGGCCTGACAGGGTGAGAAAAGCAAGCGCACACAAAAAAGCAAAAGGTGAACTCGTTACTTGACTGTTACTACAAAGAAGAGCTTTAACAGAACTGATTCAGCTGAATCAAATGTAGAAATACTTTCATGTTGTGTGAGCCAAAGTGCAGATTAGGAGCATTTTATTTTTTTATGTGAAGCTCCACCAGCACCTCTTGTTGTTTGTTTGCATGCGTTTCATTTAAATGTGCTCTCTCACCCGTCAGATGGTCAGAGCGTCCAAGCGTCAGAAGTCAAGAAAGCGTCCCTCTCCTGTCCGTCCTTCTCAATCAGCAACTCTCAGTCTAAATACCTGCTGCTCTTCAACGGAAACTCCACCGCAGAAATGCTCCTGAAAAAGGTCAGTGTGTGTATATTTACTTTGTTTTTCGTTTTAAATGTGCACAAACGCGTCTCGGCCTTCATGCAGCACAGTTAGTTTAGATGAAGTAAAATAAAAACGTCAGAATATCTAAAGCTCAGTTAAAGGTGACCGGTCTTGTAGGGTTTCCTGAAGACGTTTCATGCAAGTAGCTTCTACATCTCCACGTTCTGCTGCCTGGATGAAACGTCTCCAAGACCAGCTGTCTTTGTTTCAGCTGTTTTATTTTTATTTTATTTGTGGATAAATGTTGACCTGGATTTACTGAGAACCTCCACAAAGTGCTTTCTCTGCAGTTACAAGAACAAGACCACAGTATCTCACCTCCTCCAACTTGTTACTGATGTAAATCTTGTGGTGAACAAGCGACAACGTGACACTGTTGCACTCAGGTTCACAGTAAACAATCCATGCAGCAACCGTGCACAAGATGGCAGCACTGAGTGGAGTTTAGGAGCAACTTCTCTCCAAGGTTTTACCCGATTCAACCCCTTCACACTGAGTGTCGTGAATTCACGACGCACTTTTCCCGTTCAGAGCTGAAATAACGCATGTAATACTCCAATGTCGGTTTGTGCACAATCAAAAAATTCCTAGGAACCTTTAGCAAGCACTAGTTTCTCGTAGGACCGGCCGGAGTGGTAAGCAAACACACAAATAATTCATTTCTTTATATAACTGAAAAATCAATTCAGGCGTTAAGGGGTTAAGAACCACCCTTTGCTCCCTAGCATCTGTCCCAGCTTTGACTTACAGCACATCCGATATAAGACTTAGGAGACAAGGGGGGGAAAAAACAGGACGCCAAGTCCTGAAAGTGTAAAAACGCCCCAAAGTCACAGAGATGCTGATTCACGCTGGACCTCAGTGTTTAGAGATAGACTCATTTCTACTTTACAAATTACAGACGTGGTCGATTCTCACGCTCTCATTACACATTACCAGAGGTCCCAGGTAAGACTAGTCCCGTGTGAACAGGGCTGGTGAAATGTTTCTTGAAGCGTTTGCACCGGGACTAGTTTTACCCGAGGGCCTCCGGTGATAATGTGTGATAATGTCAGAGGTTTGTAAAGTAAAAATGACACCACAAACTACCTCCTGACATAGAGGTCCTGTGATTAAATTAGATTCCATTTGAATTTTTCAGTACTTTTGTTTTTTCTGCCTCTTGTCTCTTATTAAAGGATGTGTTAGAAATCAAAGACTGGACAGATGTTAGGGAACAACGCAGTGATGTCTCTGACCTATTTAGACAGATGAGATCATGAAATCTGACATTAATGTGTTCATAAACAAAGCTGTAGCTGGTTTACTGACAGGTAGTTCATAATCCCAGGGTCAATAGTCTCATCATGTTTATGAAAATACATTTTTTATCATCAGTTAGCATTTGCAGTAACTTGCAGTTTCTTTGTCCCGTGTGAATGCGTCGCTTGAAACGCAGACGTAGCTTGTTTCTGAATCACAGGACGTCCTGAGGTAAAACTAGTCCCGGTGCAAATAGTGTAGAAAGGGTCTCCGTCTTCTGTTCAGTCAACTGTTATTCAAGCTTTAAGCCATTTTAAAAAAAAGATCCTGAAACATTATCTCCATTTAACAACAGCGCCACATGTGTGAGGCCCAAATGAAAAACTCTGTTCTCTATGATCAGCTCTAGTTCTGTCGTATCTCTCTGCTGCGTGTTCATTATGACTGTATCTCATGCTCTCCTCTCTCCTCTCTTTTTCTGTCTCTAACTGGACGGAGTCCAAACGATCTTAGCGCTTAGGTCTGTAAAGCTTCTTGGGATAACTCGGGTTGTTATTGACGCTAAATAAATAAAACCTTGTTGAATTCTCCAGGTAAGAGGCAGTCAGGAGGGTCTCATGCTGCGTTAAAAGCCAGAGAGTAAAAATGGGTCTTAAGATGTGTTTTAAGACAGAACAAACTGAACAGTAGCTGTGAATCCTGTTGTTTCTGGTCTGTGGTTGCACTTGTGTAGAAGTGTAATCAGGATGTGGTGAACGCAACACAGGCATTACAGAGAGGAGGCTGAGAGGCAGCAAAGCAGCGGGGCAACACATCCTCTTTTAAAAGCAGCTCATATTGTATTTTATTTTCCTGTCTTTCCTCTGCACTTTAAGTCTCTCAGTGTACATGTGTCCTTCTGCTCTTTGTTCAAGGAGTCCAATGGAGATTCATACTCCGTTCAGGTTGACTTCACAGCAGCTAAAAGTGGAGAGTACGTCTGCAGTCGGGAGATACTGTATCCTCCACCTTTCAGAAAGGAGTTTTCGGACAGCATTCAAGTCAGAGTGGCAGGTAAAGCACACATTCCTTAGCACCAAACCAAGTCTCAACAAGAGACTAAAACTCGAGCTGGTCCTCAGAAAGATAACTGCACAAGAACAGACACAGTAAAGTCGACTTTACATTAACAGTATTTGTTCCCTAATCCTAACCCTTAACAGCTGAACTAACCTACCACATAACCTTACCACAACTGTAACCTCTACCCTCTAACCAAGTCCTAATGAGCCTCATAAAGTTGTGGGGACAAGGTTAGTAATCCACAAGAGTTTAGGAGCAGGACTTAATAAAAGGAGGACACACACTATAACGCACTACCCTAACTCCCTAACTCTAAAACCAAGTCTGAACCCTCAAACAGGCCTGGAACTATCTCAATACGTCCTCACTCTGATGGTCTAAAACAGTGATTCTCAAATGGTGGGTCACGACCCAAAAGTGGATTTTCACACACACACACAAAAAAAGAGTGTCCTCGATTCACACTCTTAACAGTAGGTGGCAGTAGGTTTCTCACCATAGAAGAAGATCTGCAAAGTTTGTTTACATACACTACTGGTCAAAAGTTTTAGAACACCCTCATTTTTCCAGGTATTTAGTCCGGTGAATAGCTTCAAATGGTACAAAGGTAAATACTGAACAGCCAGAGGTTAAAAAAAAAAGGTTTGGTTACCCAAAACTGAAAAATAATGTTCATTTCAGAATTACACAAAAAAAGCCTCTTTCAGGGAACATGAAGTGGGTTAACAATTTAAAGCTGTTCTGCACCAATGAAGGTTGAATCAGCCGTGAAAGCTGATGCTACTAATTCTTACAGGTGTTACAACTTTTCTTGGTTACTTACAACGCCCTCTGTCTGCATAAAAGCAGTGTTGGAACACACTGTTGTACCAGACCCTCATGAGCATCAGGTGAACAGTATTGCACTGCAGAAAGTAGTGTGTTTCTACAAAAATGGTGAGAAAAAGGCAATTAACAACGGAAGATCAGAGAGACCATCATAAGACTTAGAAATGCAGGTCTTTCCTACGGGGAAATTGCAAAGAAAGTCACCTAAGTAAAAGTACAGATTTCTTCACCATCAAAAGGCTCAGTAACTGGGAGAAACTCTGGCAGGAAGAGGTCTGGCAGACCCCAAACCACAACTGAATCAGAGGAAGTCTCAGTTTCAACTGTGAAGAGAAGACTTGGAGCTGCAGCTTTGACGGGACGAGTTGCAGCAAGAAAGCCATTGCTAAGATGTAAGACAAAGAGGCTCGTCTGGGCCATGAAACGCCGCCACTGGACTACTGAATACTGGAAGAAGGTATTATGGACTGATGATTCAAAATTTCAAATCTTCAGTTCTTCACGCAGGATCTTTGTACGTTTTTGAGTAGGTGAGAGGACGGTTGTGTGACATCAACTGTCAAACATGGAGGAGGACGTGTGATGGTCTGGGGCTTTTTGCTGGATCCAGGGAGTGAGAGGCAGCCTGAACCATTAGTCAAAAGTTTAGAATACAGTTTGGTCTATAAATTGATTCCATGATTTCTTTTCAACTCAAATTGCTTATTTGTTCCATGCTTTCATTTCAGAGTGCAATGAGACACTAAACTGAATAATTTTCAGTAACAAAATGGAAAAAGTGTGGTGTTCTAAAACCTTTGACTGGTAGTGTATGCTAATTTAGCATGGCTAAACACAGGGACGATGCAGATTACATATTTCTCTGTAGTTGGACTTTTAGAATGCAGCTAAGTGAGTGTAAAAGGGAACAGTTGCCTCTCCAGCGTCGCCACTTTGTTTTTTCTATTATTCTATGATCTCAGGTTCAAACTGCACAATCGTTTCATTCAATAAATTTGAGAAGTTGTCATTAAGAGGTAGTTGACATAATGTTGACATAATGCCTAGCCTCAACCATAACCTCAACATCTCAATTAAGTGCACAACCCCGAACAAATTAAAACAAGTCTCAACATGTTTCGAACCTCAAAAAGTTGTGGGACCCAGAAAAAAGGCCCAGAACAATGTTATTACTCATCCACAAAATTTCAAGAGAACAAAACAACAAAACAATACAAAAAACGTCCACATATATATTTCTATGGTTATCTATGTGAGGACTTAGCATTCCTGAGTCCATTGGCCTAAAACAAAGTCTCAAACTGGCCTGTGATGAAGTAAGGACCGACCAGAAATGTCCTCATTCTGTTGGTCCCAAACGCAACCTGGTCCTCAAAAAGCTAGCTGCACAAGAACACACACAAACATACAAATATGTTTTTCTATCTTTGAAGGGACCTTCTACTGACAGTGCATTCCTAGACCCTCACCCTTTTACTCCAACCATGCCAACTAAGTACCTAACCCTAAAACAATTGTAACCTTATGCCTGAAAACAAGTCTAAAATGTTCATCAGTGTGGGATGAGACACTCTCCCATTGTGTTATGCTACACTAGATATTTAATAATCTAAATTTTCTCTTCTCAGATTCTCAGAAATTCTCAGAAATCGAGTCTCCAATCAACGACACATCCAGTCCATGTGTCATTGACACCTGCTCGGACAGATCTCTACGCATCCCAGAGGTGGCGCTGTGGGTTGGATGTGCAGCTCTGTTCATCTACAGTCTAACAATCACCTGCATTACCGTTGTTATATGGGTACGCATGAAGAGTTGTTCTCCAGGAATCCACTCAGTCTTTTATTTTATAATAAATGTTCTTAAAATCCTCTCACTGTGTTTCATCCTCAGACGAAGCTGAAGAGGGCACGACAAGACAATGAGGACACGAAGGTGTACGCCAACATCAGACCGGGAGCACTCAAGAACCCTTACAAAGTTTAACGCCACGATAATGATCAGTTATTAAAGCGTAAAGCTGTTGATCACAGATTAATTCAGTGTAATCAGGAAAGATGGTGTTTGTTCTGTCGGATGATCGGTTTTGTTTGAGTTGTTTGTAACTTTGTGTTCTGTCTGACTTTGGTATTTTATCATCAGGATATTTAACGTTGCACATTTTATTCTAAACATTTTGTATAAATTGACATTTTAAACATTTTGCATTAAAAATAAGTTTGTTTCTGTCCGTAAAACACTGGATATCCTAATGGCATCTGTCCAGTTTTGGCACAGATGTGAACAGATGTGATATGACTATGGTGTACTCTCTCACAAAGGAAGCTAAATTTCTCATTTCTCTGAGATAAACTGGTTTCACTGTGTTTTTTCTTCTCAGTTTCCCAAATTCCCTTCATCTCAATCATCTGAGACTCAAGAAGACTTTGATTCATAGTTTTGTGTTTTGTTTTTCGAGAGCAGAGGCAGCTCCAAATAGATGTGTAGATTATGATACTGAAAACACATTTGTGTACAATCTGTTTTTGTTGTTGTTGTTTTTTAATTATTATTTTTTTATACCAACCATGGCCTGGAGTCTCCCTTCATGCAGCCTATGGATATAGAAGGCTAACATGCTAAGGTCAACAGACTAATTACTTCTATAAGGATGAAAATCTGGTTTGGATGGATCATGGTGATGGTGGACTCCTCCTGTGGGGTAAAAATATAAATTTTTAAATATAGTAGCAGCTGATGTCTCTAATGGATCTCTACCTACCACTGGATCAGAACCATCAACAGCTGCTTGGTGACTTGGAGACATGATCCACATTTAGGAACCAGATGGAAACACTCACACATGATAAAGAAGGAAGGATACATGTCAGGGTGGAAGGTAATAAAGAATGAAGAGAGAAAGGAAGAAGGAAAGATGGAATGAGGGAAGGCTAGAAGGAAGGAAGAGAGGAAGGATGAAGGGAAGGAAGTAATGGGAGGAAGGAAGGAAGGAAGGAGGAAGGATGAGGAAGAAGGAAGGAAGGAAGGATCACTTTGGGAGAGAACCAGCAGAATATTTTCTCCTTTAGTTTGTTTCTCAGAATCTTTTAAGTCTCTGATCACTAATGAACAGACGTCACTGATTCATGTGATCATTTCTACTAGTGGATGAATGAATGAGTTCTCCTCCTCTTCCTCAGATCAGTCCTGGTGAGTAGCTGGTCTTTAATGTGACCCAGGACTCATTGTGTGTTCACACGACCAAAGGAAGGAGGTCACATGTGTTGTTCTCTGGCTCTCTGGAGGTCTAACCTCAGTTAACACCAATAGGGGGAGCTGTGGAGTAGCGTACAAACTGCTGTGTGAATGAATGGACGAGTCAAATGCAGAGAATGAATTTCTCCATGTTGGATCAATGCTGCATAAATTAAAAACATCCATAAAACAAGGACAGCTGCTCGTCTAGAGTTTCTAGAATCAGTTTTCTCCAAGTCTTCAGTTCTAGATGACTGGTGAGGGGAGCTGAGGTTTCTAAGCTCCGGTCTCAAGGTGTGAATGGCAGTGTAACCTTCTTTCAAACCATCTTCCACTGGATAAAACGTGGACATTGTTGTCCTCTAAGAAATGTCCTTTGTCCTTCAGGTGTAGGTGGATCACTGAGTCCCATCTGGAAATGATCTGTGTGAACTACACTGCTCTGTTCTTTGGTATTTTATCTTTGGGATGAACAAGTTTCTGTCTCGGTGTGTTACCGGGTGGTCCTCAGTTTCATGGATTGTGCTTTTATTCCTTCTTGTTGCCTTCAAAAGAAGAAGAAGGAGAAGAAGAAGTAGTAGCTAACTGACACAGGTCAGTCTTGGCTGCCATCAACAGAAACACAGCTTCAATGTGTAGACTCATCATAGGAAACTGAGTGTGCTTTCTAAAAACATTTCACTGTGGTTGCACCAACACGATTTACTGTCGGACCAGAACTCAGACAGCGTAACTAACTCAGACTTGAGTGGAACATCAGGACGCTTTGCAAACTAACAGAGAAACGCTGCTTGATGTGAGGAGTTTCTGCAGCCACCGACAGTTTCTGATTTTGCTTCTGCACTTCGTAGTAAAGCCGACTGAAACAATGACAGCAGCAGAAATCAACCACTGTTTTCCGGGTGACTCGGGCCTGAGCTGACTGTAACTTCAGTCAGCTCTGTAAAAACGGGGCGCAACCCCCACAGAGTGTTTCCAGGCAAAACAAAGAAGTGACGTCAGGAGGGCGTGAATGTCGCAGCATCAGCACTTTCACTGTGATCTATCTGAAAAACACACTCTGACAGAATTAGCCATTTTCCACTGTTTGCACCTTATCTCGCATATTTCAGAGATGATTGTAATATTCCAAAAGGGAATAACCGATGATGAAATAAGTGATAGAGTTAAAAATAAAAAGGCACTTGAGATGTAAAATCTGCATCGATTACATCATGCACACAAACGTGTTACCAAAGAACTGGGTTCATACATTTCAAAGATGATTCAAGACTTTTAAGGGATTATGAGCAAATATGCAAATACGCACTGACGTTAGTGAACTTATCATCAAGGAAGAAGTGATGCAGCTTTACACAAATGAGTGAATTAATGAGAAAACACAATACAAGCTTTCAGATATTAAAATAAAACGAGCAAAGGCAATTAGTCTTAACTGCAGTCTGGGATGTTAAAGCTTTAAGTGAACTTCCTCTTAATGTGCAGATATTTATTTAACTGGAAGATAAAATATTATTGAACCTGAACAGAGGGTGGTGGTGGGGGGGGGGGGGGGGGGGGGGGGGGGGGGCTGCAGCCTAACCCAGCTGTCATTGGTCTAGAGAGGGGGGGGTCCACCCTGGACAGGTCTCCAGTCTAACACAGAGAGACACTCACACCTACGGCCAGTTTAGAATCACCAATGAACCTAAGCAGCATGTCTTTGGACGGTGGGAGGAAGCTGGAGAACCTGGAGAGAACCCACACAGACACAGGGAGAACATGCAAACTACACACAGAAAGGAACCAGTCGGAACATGGATTAGAACCTAGAACCTTCTGGCTGTGAGGCATCAGTGCTAACCACCACCCCACTGTGCCAGAGATAAATCCTTTCTCTGCAAATATTTTGTGGAAAGTTTCAGGTGTGCTGAAGTGAAGATGTCGGAGCTGATTGATGATAAATGTTTCTGAATGTTCACCTGCTGCAGGTAAACCGAGGTGATCACCCGCCGCCTGTACGACAATAAGTCAAACTAATTTATGCTTTACCTCATGTTTAACTGAAGTCACAAATGAGTTAATAACATGGTGGTGAAATCACGATAGTAACCCAATAACTTGCACAAACTGAAGTCACTGATGTGTTATACCTTGGACTGGTGACCCGTCCTGGGTGTACCACACCTCTCACTGTCACCTTCCAGGGGACAAGCAGGTACAGAAAACAAATGAATGAATGATATACCTTGGAGGTGAACCGATGGTCCCAGGTGTGAGCTGGTGTCACCTCTGCATCCTCATCTGGAGACGCTGAGCCAGAATATACAGTGACGGGTTCAAAGGTCCTGACGATCAGACTTAGTGGAGGTGAGTAGAATCTAATGAGACATTCAAGATGAGAACAATTGAAACTTTAAAATATAACATTTAAAGAAAATACTATCTGAAGTCTTGTATCTCGTATAAATATATCTATATATATTTTTTTGTGCAGAATAGAGCCTGGGCTGTCTAGAAAGACCTGCAGGACATCATGCAGGACCAAAAGTCTCTATAAATCCATCAATAAAAGCTGAAAAACTGACAAAACAATGGAAGGAAAGTCATTTCTGGGGATTAACTCCATGAATAAAAGCCTTTAAGCTGAATCTTTGCTTTGTCTCTAGAATGTTTTTGAAGCACGTTCGACTTAATAAAGTGCTGAGGAGGAGCAAAATTTAACAAACTACAAGTGGACAAGTGTTCAGGATGACTTCTTACACCGATACAAATATCTAAAGGTTTTAATAGAATAGTCGTTCAGTGAAATACAGTTGAAATCATTTGTTTTGATATTTTTGGAGGCTGCACTGTTGGAAATTTCAGAAGCCACAGGAATTTAAAATCTGAATATTCACCCATCAAAAGTTTCCACATGAACAAGTCATTTGTGTCTGCAGCTTTCCACTCGAGGCTCATGCACCAGGAGCACATCAGATCTATGTGGTTTCTGACCTACTTTAACAAAATCGTTAAAGAAATACCTGAATGCAGCAGAATGGATTTCACTGCAGTTTTTGGATGAATGTGTGCACAAATCATTTGACCTGCATGTTCCCCACAGTGGAACTGATTATTTTAATCACTTTACTTTAATTCTGCTTCTGCTTCAGTCGATGTGCATTTTTCTTTTTTCATTGTTTGACTTTTGTGTGTGGTTTTTTTGGAGCAGTACTTCCTTTTTTTTCAAGAAAAATATACCGTTAACCGAGTCAGGTTCATTAAACTCGCTGAAATTAGTTCTTCTCAGCGTTCCTGCAGAACCACAGCCGCTTTAATTTGCGCCTCTCTTTACCGGCAAAACACCACCATCATTTCCTGTGCAGGCACAGTTTCCATGACAGCCAGCTGTATGACTTATAAAGGTGAGTTTCACAGTTTTTGCAGTATTTTTATGAAATTTGCTCAGTGTGAGGGCGTGTGTGTGTGTGCTCACCGGCATTTAGTGAATTTTACATTTGCGAGGGTTCACTGTGTTGGACACTGTTAATACTGTAGCATGCTCCTGACTCACGGTGTGATGGGATGGATTGTGATGACAGTCCTCAGCCTCTGCCTGCCTGTGTGGAGCGGTGAGTATGGTCAAACCTTTACTGAGTTTTTAAGTTCATTAAGAACAAGAAATTATTATACCACAGTCCTAAAAATGTTTTAATACTTTCAGCTTGCTAACAGTTTTTTTTTCCATTTAAAAGATACATGGCACCTAAAACAACATATTAATGAGACTTTAAAGGGATACAGGTTACAGTTAAGGTTAGAATTTGGATATTACTTAATTTGTTAAGACTCAAAAGCAAAAGTAATGTGATTTGTAAAGTTTTTGTAACAGTAAAGCCACAGGTGGTGGCGCAGTAAAACGTAGACTTCTTTAAGTTTAAAAGTATTATTTAATAAACATTCAAACAAACTGAAGAGAAGTCAGAGACTAGGCTGGAGTGGCACCCGATTAAGCCTGATATATATATAATATTGTATCATCTGCAAACAGCTTTACTTTGTAGGTAGTGCTGTCTTTTATGTTTAATACAACGACCAAGGGACCGAGACAAGAGCCCTGTGGAACACCGATACATAGCAGAAGCAAATAAAACCGAGTTTATATGAAGATACAATATTGAATATAGTTTTTTTTTTTTTTTAGCAGGATATTATACAACGGCAGTTTCAAATGGTTTATTGAGAGTAAAATGGGGGTTTAATGACTAAAACTAGTAGTTTACTGAGTCATAACAAACTGAATCTCACCCAAGTGTCAGCTACTGGACCACTACTGTTTCTTCCTCGTATTTAAGCATAGCTAGCAATATCTAGAGATGAGGAAAAGCTAAACTACTGCAAAGTGGTCATGGCAATGTTTTGCTTGTGATATGTGTCAGAAAGTAACAGAGTAGAATTAAAGCTATTTCATAACCTCAACCTGAATTTCGTCGCCAAAGGAATTAACTTTAACTTTCGTCTCTGGAGATCAAACTCCATCGCCAGCCCGCTGTACCGCCTTAGCCTCAACTGTCTATCACATACCATCACAGAACTTAGATAATAAAAACCTTTCTCAGCTTATTTACCGGCCAAAGTTTAGATGAGAAGCTCGATAACTGATTCCTGCTCAGTGAATTTGCATGTTAGCTTAGCACACAGACTAGACAAAGAGAAGCTAGCTCTGTTTCCAGTATTTGTGCTAACAGAAGCTAAGCTATTGTGTTCAGGCGTTATCTAAAAGTCTACCTGTTCCTGTCAGTCCTTTCATGTTAAGTTTTTACAGGAAGAACTGAATAAATCTTTGTTAAACAACTAGCTCAGATAAGTGTCACGCTGGAACCATAAGACACTTGAACTACCTCAGTTGTTATAAACGAAGAAACCTATTTCAGTTTAATCTTTTTACCTGTAAAACCTCCAGTAATCTTCCATGGCTTTGTTATTTTGCAGCGTTGGCAGGTTTCTGTCCTTCTTCCTAGCTAGCCACATGTTAGCCTGCATTTAGGAATCACCTGCTTTTGTTTTGTGTCCGTGTGAACTCTGCGGCTTCTCCGTGATGACGGGACTCTGCAGAGCTGCTGCCTGCAGTTGTACCACAGTGTTTCGGTTTATTTATTTTTTATTTTTTGTCAGCATATGTTAAACTCAGAACTAGTGACTTGTGGTTTTTGCAAGGCATCTTTGCACGGGCTGCTTCGAAACTACCGTTAGCAGTAATTTATCATATTTGCTGTGCAATCATTACTACAGCAATGCAACTACATTTTCAGTTACTAATTACAACACCCCTTCTCTCCGGCAGCTGTGACTGTGACTCAGCCCTACAGAGTGATAAGCACCAATGGCACGGCACAGATTCAGTGCTTCCTCCAACTTCAACCCTCCCACCGCCAGGTCCAAGCTTCCCAAGAGCGCTACCCCTACCACGACCCAGAGGAGCTCCGTGTGACGCTGCTGAAGGGCCTCTATGGCTCCCAGGAAGTCTGCTCGGCCATCCTGCACTTGGCAGAGCAGAAGGTGCAACACAACGAGCAGAAGGGAGAGGTAAGAGCGTGGACTGAGAGAAGGTCGGGTAGATTCACTGCGTATGTGTCAATGAATGAGGCTCATTTAGGTGTGGACCAGTTGGGATTTATCTGATGATCTGAATGAAGCTGGTGAAGATGAGGGAGAGGCTTTAACGACTAATCATCATAGGGCGAAACGTTTTCACTGGTCCGTCAGAAAATGGAGAGACAGAGCGAGCACTAGAACTAACAAAAATGAATGTGCATCAGAGGTGACAGTTTGTTTGGTGAAGATCGAGTTATCGCTGAACAAAAGATACAACTAATGAACCCAATGTATATTTCTGCCCAAACAAATGAGCCCTTTTCTTTGTTATATCAAAAGAAAGGTATGCCATGACTTCAGCTAACAGAGAGCTGCTGGGAGTTTGAGAATCTCTGGTTTAATGCGTTTCAGGTGCAGTGCTCGGCTCAGGTGAGAGATGGTGCCGTGGAAGTGCTGATGTCTGGGCTGAAACCCACAGACACAGATCTCTATCGCTGTGAGATACAGATCTTCTACCCGCCACCGTACCTGCGGCTCAGGGGCAACGGCACACTCCTTCACGTCCTGGGTGAGACGCCTGCACGTGACGCTCAGTTTGCTGCGGTCGTCTTTGTCTTCTGCCGCTCTTCCTCATCCTCTCTTTCTCTTCATCCGCAGACGATCAAGGCTGTCCTGTGGAGAAAGCTCAGAAACAGACCTCACTTCAGGGTGAAAACGATGAAGGAGCAAAGGACGATGGAGATGACGATAAGGATAATGAGAAGGTGGAGCAAGTCAGCGTTACTGTGGTCGTACTGGTGATACTGATCGTCTGTGTCCTCATTTTCATCATCTACTTCCAGGTCAGAACATGATCATTTTACATTTTAGTCAGGATTAAAATGGTTCTTTTAGTATTTCTAATTAAAACATGACTGATCCAGGTGTGTCAAACCTGCAAAAATGTGCAAAACTGTTGACATTAGTTTGAAAAGAAAAGAAAAGAAAAGGGAGGCAGTGATCATTAACTGGAGCAGGGCTGTTGGAGCCCCCAGGTGGATGGTTAGAGTATAGTTTTCTGTATGAGAACATTAAAGCAGAAGATTAACGGGCAGGAAGCATGAAGGCTTTAAAGTGGGTCAGAGGTTAGAGATCATTCCAGCTAATGCAGCAACAGTTTCATCCAGACTTAAAGGATGATCTGGTTTATTTGATTTACAGTAAACTGACAAAAATGTCCATGTTTTATCAAGAGAAGACATCTAAACCGATTAGCCATAACATTATGACCTAGTACAGGGATGGAGTGGTACTTGATCAGTTTGGGATCTGGTGAATGTGGAGGCCAGGTCAACACCTTGTGCTGTTCTTCTTCCTAAAGTGTTTTTGTGGCTGCATCCTGCTGGGGATGGCTGCTGCCATCAAGGAGTGTCATTGCTATGGGGTGGGGGTGCCTGGTCTGGTCTAGGTGGGTGCTACATGTCTAAGTAACATCCACACCAATGAATGAAGCCAGGTCCAGAAGTTTCCCAGCAGAACACTGAACTGGAGCAAGATGGTTTAAATGTTATTGACTTCTCCTATAATGTTGTGGCTGACCCTAACCCGAAACGTTTCACCATCATTTCACCACACATTGAGTCTGGAGTCTCTGGGCATCCTCCAGGTTTAAAAAAAACAAGAGCAAGACATTTCATTCAAGTGTTCAGTTCTAAAAACGCTGGTGAGGAGTTTTAATAGGAACGTTTGTGGATGTTGCTCACATGAAACCTGCAGGACCAGGGTCTGTTGTCCTTCCTCAGTGAATTGTGTCCTATAGTCCTGTATCCTGAATCTCTGCAGCTGTTGTGGAGAGTATAACGTTACCATGACCCAGAGAGACACAACAGTAATGAATGAACCCAAACAGAGCCGACTTTAATTGGCTCAGATTAAACTCTCTGTGCTGTTTCCTGTTTGCAGACTTTCCCCTGTGAACGAGGGAGGAGGGAGCACGTCAGAGCAGCGCCTGCCATGCTTCAGAAGGTGGACGCCGTTTCATTTACCTGTGAAAACATCCCATGAAATGAATGATTTCCCCCGACACATGAAGAGTCACCTTGTCCAGAGCAGGTTTTATCTGCCTCAGAGCATTAGAGTAATGGATGTGCGGGGGTTGGGGGGGGGGGGGGTCTTTCTTATCACCTCTATTGAGATTTAGGGTTATTTCTGTAAACAGTTTATCTGTGTAGATTTTACTTATTAAGTATGAAATAATGTTTACATTATTGTGAACACACATGTTAAAAAGCTGTAGCTTTTACTTTGACTCGACTTATTGAGGATTCTTTATTGTTGTGCTCAACTGCAGCTGAGAAGGCTTGTACTGCTACCTCCGTCGTACCTCCCTTTGGATTTCACTGAAAACAAACACTTCTGCACACATTTGGAAAGTCCTAACAGCGATCAGAGCAATGCTGCGTGACACGTCAAACTGCACGGCGCTCACATGATCGCCGTCCATCGCCACATACAGCCACGGCCACACAAATAAAATGCAAACGCTTTGAAGGCTGCGGAAATAGGTTTTGAGCGTAGTGAAATTTACCATAAGCCTGTATATTATGTTGCTGCTGTTGCAATGTTCAGCAAATATTCATGTTGGATGTTTCATTAAAATAATAATGTTTCTTAACTTTGAACTGCAGTTCTGTTCATTGTGTGTTTTTTTAATAAAACCTTTCTACGTCAGGAGGGAACATACAGAACTAATCAGAACAAACTCCATCTGCATGAAGGGGTCACACTTTTAAATAAAAACAAGACGTAACGTTCTGAGCGTCTTTGTTTCTGCGCCTCAGTCTGGAGAAACTTGACTTGTTTGTTGATGTGTAATAAGATGCAGCAGACTCTAGAGGATGCTAGTGGAGCTTTAGATTACCATGAAAGGTTTTAGTCACAGTTGTTCCAGATTTCACGGTGAAAGGCAGATATTTACCACAGAAACATAAACCACAGAGACACGCTGAGGGAAGAAAAAGCACAGAAACAGAGATTTCTCTTTGTTTTTCTTAGTCAGATTAGAATAATCAGTCAATCTGGATCTGAATACAGCTAGAAAAACTGACTGAGCAGATTTTAGAGACAGCAGTCCATGAACATATAAAGAGTGACAGTCTGGTGATCCGGCAAAAAGCGATGGAGGCATCTGTTGATGACGAAGACGTTCGTCCTACTTACTGACGTGACTTTATGGCGTCTGGATTTCTGGTTTTCTCAGTGTGAATGCGTCGCTTTTCAAAACATGTACAGCTACTTTGGGGTCAGGTTGTGCTCAGTGGTGGGAGGACGCTCAAACCTCTGAACAAACAGTGGTTCACCAGCTGGTTTGAAAGTCAGCAGATGATCAGAGGAGGAAAATAAAAAGTGGGGCGTCGTCTATAGGGCAGGATGATGTGTTAATGAAAAAAAAGATGGTCCGAGGATTAATCCCTGTGGAACGCCTGATAACAAACTGATATAAAACCTCAGAATAAGCCAGTGATATATAAATACGCTGGTTTTTAGGAGGGTTAGTAAAAACGACTCATTCTTAGCATGTTAGCATGACAAAGCTAACAGGAATGAGCTTTGCAGGTATTTGAAAAAAAACTAAATTTGTATTTTTAATTTTCGTTTCAAACTAAAGATTAGGATGACATAGCTAGAATAAATGGAGTAATGGGTCCGGGGTTGATCATGTGATCAAACATTTTTAACTAAACCAATGATCTAATGGAATAAGTTTAATCCGTTTAAATGACCTTTGCACACCTCACACCTGAAAATAGAAAAAGTTAGACATGATAAAAAAGTGTGAACCAGAGGTGTCAAAGTCAAGGCCGGCACAGAACCATAACGGCATGATAACAACTATAAATGTTTCCCTTTGTTTTAGTGCAAAGAAGAACAAGAACATTACGGAAACATTTAGATTTAATGACCTGTCCCTTTACAGCGGTAAAACGTGCACAAATTAGCAATATCTGAATAACTTTTATTGAAAAATTGAAGCTAAACTCTTCTGTGTGCAATAATTCATGCTGCAGACCAGATGACGCCTGTGGTGGGACAGTTTACATCCTTTTGATTCCAGATTACTTCTGTTGACTTGTATTTTTGCACCTTTTGATGTGCTGATGCTACCTGGACTTCCTGCCATGGCCTTTATGTTTCCTATTGAGACAGACGACTTTGTTTTCTATTTGTGTGCGACATGAAATCGTACTCTTAGCTCTAATGAAGGAAAAGCACTCATGGGTGGGATGATAAGGAAACAAACTGATTTTGCTCAGAGGTCGTACCTGACTTTCTTTAGTTGCCGTTAGGTTTTAGGAAGAAACGAAAAAGTGAAAAAATCCTGATGAACGATTAGAACTAAACAGCTTGAGTGTGTTGGAGGCAGTGAGTCAGTTTTCAGTTCATATCGTCATCTAATCTCAGATACTGAGCAGAATCCAGGCTGCTAACGTTGTCTGTGTCTGTGGTTTCTACCCGTCTTACGCACAAACACAAAATGGATTTTTTTTTTTTTTTTTTTTTTTTTACAGAACTACAAACTGTGAAAAACAGGATGTGGATAACCTCTGCTGACTATTTCTTTCACATCACAAAATCGTGTTTTCTTTGAAAAAGATGTTGACGGACAGCTGCTCAGGCCACTACACGAACACCAGCGATCACGAGGATGAAGAGAATTCAGTTCAATTATGTTCTCTGGACATTTTTGTGGTTAAATTGAGAGATTTGGATTCAGACTCCAGCTGTATTCTCTTGCATTATATTTGTTTGTTTTATTATAGATAGCACACGTTAAAGCAGCTGTGAATATTTTAATCAGCTCAGACATGTTTTAAATGACTTTCTTCTTCGCTTTCATAAGCTGTGCTGCTCTTACATCATCCTTCTACATGTTACTGTAAAGACAGCAAAGAGCGAGACACATTTTTCCACCTTAAACTCACATGAAAGAGTCAAACACTGCTGTAAAACCTGAAATCAAAGGCTTCTTTGTCGTGCGGCATTTCTTTGGTTTCTCACAAAATGAAACAGGAATCTTCTTTCCAAAGTGGGCGACTCTGCGGATGCATCATGTGACTTTTTGAATGTGCCCGTCTTCCATAGAAGAAGGGCCCACGTTTAAGCTTAACATTTAAATATCTAGACTGGAGCTCTCAGAGGAAGTCACGTCAGCCCTGCGTCGATGGTTTGACAGCGTGGCAACATCCTTACAAGTGTTCGTGTCTCTAGTTGCCTTCAGATGGAACTTGTGAGCTTGTGGTTATCACATGGGAGCTGTGTGCATGACAGATGATTTGTTTTTCAGGTCCAAATAGCTGCTGTGAGTCGTACGATCGTAGAAACTGTTGGTGTCTAGAGGCTAACAGTTAGCACAATAATGATTGCGATCATTTCTATTGTGAGCATTGAAAAATATTAACCTTTGCTGCTAGTTTGGAATAAACACGTGTAAATCTCTTTAACTTATTAACTAATCAAAAATGTGATCTTTGACCGTGGCCTGATTGTTGGAGTATTTCTGGAGCTACTGACGTTTCCTCAGGAAAAAAAAAACTACTTGTTGATGTGGGGAATATTTTCTTGAACACCTTGGACTCCTAGCTACCAATCAGTCATGCTCTGAATGTCACAGCCAACCATCCTCTAATGGCTGCTTCCTGCAAGATAACGCTCCTGGTTTCACGCACGCGACGGCTAACCGGTAAAATCATACGAAAAGACAAGATACCAGGATGTGTTCTTGTCCCGCCCGTTTCAAGGACGCAGCGGGAGGTAACATGTGTGGACTACAGCCAGGTATCCCAGAATGCATTAGTATTGATAGTAGCCTTAAATATGCTAACTTCAGACTAAAAGATGATTTGGGCCTCTGCAACAATTTGGCGGCGTTGCTACGGCTACGGCCCAGACCCTACGTAGACCCTAACACTGCAGCCTGAGGTGCACCTCCTTAGAAATATAACTACGCGTCACGGCGATGCAGACCACAAGAGCTGTGATTGGTCCTCGTGGTAGCAGCGTGTTTCCTCTTTAGCATTTCCAGCTGCTTCTTCATCTCCACAGTTTTCAACTTGATTGTTTTGGATCAATAAAGATGGAACATGGAGGAAAGGTTAACGGAGATACGAACATCTCTATGACTCGTCTTCAGCAACATTTCGGTTAAAGTTTCAGTTGCCATTGTCAAAAATGAAGCAGGAAGGAGAAACAAAAATGAACCCGACTGAGAGAGACGAGGTACAAGCTGCCCCCTCCCTCTGGAACTCTCTCCCCAAACACATCCATGTATTTAACCAAAAAAAAATGTATTCTGGGACATGTGGTTAGTTACCTCTGGTTAGTTAGCATCCTCAATAAAACACATACAGTGTTCTTGGACTGTGGTGGTACTTTGAACTAGAACGAACCATCGATCGTCCACAACATTATTACCGCGACTGGTGACCGTAGAAGTGAAGAACATCTAAACCATCTGGTGACAGTTCAGCGTTCTGCTGGGAAACTTCTGGACCTGGCTTCATTCATTGGTGTGGATGTTACTTAGACATGTAGCACCCACCTAGACCAGACCAGGCACCCCCACCCCATAGCAATGACACTCCTTGATGGCAGCAGCCATCCCCAGCAGGATGCAGACACAAAAACACTTTAGGAAGAAGAACAGCACAAGGTGTTGACCTGGCCTCCACATTCACTAGATCCCAAACTGATCAAGTATCTGTGGGATGATCCACATGATGAGGCCCCTCCCCCCAACAAAGCAGGATCCAAAGGCCCTCAACAACAGTCTTTCTTATATACCAGCTCATCTCCTCACCAGATGGGACCTCCGACTCAGTTCATAATAATTTGTTCTGGGTTTTATGATGATGAGGAACACACATGTACATTGTAGTAAATTCTAACATTTTCCACGAGGGAAACAAACATGAAACAGAGTTAAACATTTCGTGCAGTCCAGGAAGTGGTTTCGATTTAAACTCTCAGGTTTGACAAGAAAAACAGAAGGATGACAAATACAGGAAAGAAGGCCGCCCACAGAAACCAGAAGACTGACTCAGTTATACACGGCGCTGAGTCCTGAGCAAGCACACGGTTCAGCATCAAGCTCAGCATCAGACTTTGCTTTAGTGAAGCTCGTGTGTGATGTTGGTTAGTGGTGGGGTTTGATTTTTAAGCTCCTGTCCACGTTCATTTCTTTTTTTCTTTATCATAGCAGAACATGATGTCTCCTCACAGCTTCAACATTTTCATCGTCTTCAGCGTCATCTTCCACCAAAGTCATGGTAGGACTCCTCACGGGTTTCTTCTACACTGCTCATTTATTTCTTAAAAGAAAAAAGGAAAGACGTCTGTGATATGTTTTTTATATCACTTGGCTTAGAAGTGTCTGTTTTGTTCTTCAGCCTTCCAGGTGATCCAGCCTCCAGTTGGGACCGTGATCTCAGATAAGTTTGTCATCATCAGCTGTGAGCACACGGCGGACAGCACCGTTGTAAAGGACGTCCGACTCAACAGCATTTCACCATCGTACGTAACCTGGTGTCACTGAATTATTATTCGTTTTTTTACATGATCATGAAACATGAAACGCAGCAACATGAGGGAGTTAATCTTTTCGCTTCATCTCCAGTTTGGACTTGACTCAGTGTGTTAAAATAGTCTCTTGTTGTTTCGTTATGAATCATGAGGTTAGTTTTGTACTAGCTGTGGAGGAAAGTTCTCTTGTTCTGCTCTGGTCTTTAAGTTCTTCTTCTTCCTTGAAGAGTTCTGTAGAGTCCTCGAGTTCTGGTTCCAGATGGTGGACTGTGTCCACCATCCTTGATAAGGTCCATTCAGTCCAGACTTCATGTTTCACCGTGGCTTCATTCACCGTCTCCACTCCTCTGAGGGTCTGAGGCTCTGCCGTTCTCCATCCGACACAGTGCTGCTGAATCAATAACGATCTGCTGATTCGTGGAGATCAATGATCTCATCAGTTTGATTGATGATACAAGAAATGAAGCAGAATCTGAAACATCTGAAATGTATATACATAACTTTACCAAATAACCCATCAGCTCATTGGTGGATCATCCCACAGATACTTGATCAGTTTCTAGTGAATGTGGAGGCCAGGTCAACACCTTGTGCTGTTCTTCTTCCTAAAGTGTTTTTGTGGCTGCATCCTGCTGGGGATGGCTGCTGCCATCAAGGAGTGTCATTGCTATGGGGGGGGTGTGCCTGGTCTGGTGATTAACCACCAGAATTTCCTTTTCGAACGTCGTGCATGCAGCTGATACACAGCCAACGCATTTGTTGAAAGTGTTGCACAGGAAATTTGAGAGGCAGTCGACCGTTTGCTCAGCGTTTGCAGGAGCAGCAGAGGTGGAATTAATGACTGACTCCTTTAAGAGTCAGTCTGCTTTGCTTTCATTAATGCACCGTGTCCAATCCAGTCAGATGATCCTCTAATATAATCAACCTAAAGACCTGGTGAGGCTGCTTTCGTGTGTCTCATGTTTGTTCTTGTCTCTCAGAGGAAAGTCTACACTGCTCTGGCAGAAAGGAATGAAAAAACACGACAAGGTCAACACGTTTAAAGACACAGAAAAGAAGTACATTTTCATCATATTCAACATCGGGCCCCAGGAGATGAAACATACGTATGAGTGTGAGATCACAGTGCAAAAGAATGACATAGACAAGACGGTGAAAGGAACACCCACCAAGCTAGTAGAAGGTATGTAAACAGCAAATTCCAAAACAATGTAAGAAAATGTGTTTTTTATTTGGCCACAAATCTACCAACACTCACCAGGAATATCTTTGATCTATCGAACACGTGGTGTTAATGTGGAGTTATTCTGATTAGTGTGTTTGTGGTGTGCAAACCTCAATCAACCTTAGGTCCTAACCAAACGCCTGCAGCTCCTCCTTCTGCGCCTCCTTCTGCGCCTCCCTCTGCGCCTCCCTCTGCACCTCCTTCTACACCTCCGCCTGAACGTCTGAGTCCAGTCATATGGATTCTGATTGGTGTGCTGGTGCTGATGGTTATGTACAGCTGTGTCGTCACTTTCCTCTGCATCGCACGGAGGTAAGTCTCTGATTCACTGATACGTCTCACACGTCCCGGTGTCCTGGTCGCAAACATTTAATGCTTTTAAAAGTGCTTTATCTTTGTTTCATCAACATTAATGACACATTCATGCACAGCACGGCATGGGTCCATCCAGTCACATTCAAGCTACTGTTCATGACTGTAGAGACCACTTCCTCCAGCTATAAGTTAAGCCACAGCATGTCAGAAATAGCTGTGGCCCCAATGCAGCAGTGGTGCTGCACAGGAAATCTGAGTTTCAGTGATGGTCCATTTCCTTGGTGTGTTGTGATGTTCCCACAGCAGCTTAGTGTGATGTGGTGTTAGTTCTGCAGAGGTCATATAAAACTATCATCACACACACTGGCAAGCAGCTGTCACCTGTACAGATGACCGTGATGTGATAACAAAACCACAGTCACTGACGTTTCTACGTTTCTGCATAAACATGATTCAAAACATCCTGTAAGTAGCACGTAGACAAAGAGAACCCAGTCAAACGTGTAGATTCATTAAAATGAATCGTTGTTCATCTCATGTCTTATATTTTTAGGTTGTATTTTATGTATAGCACTTTGTGTCAGCCACAGCTTTTTTAAAGGGCTTTATAAATAAAGTTGAGTTGAGTTGAGTTGAGATGTCCTCCTGGTGTCCAGTCTCTGCTGTGACCTCCTCCTGGTAACAGCTGATCAGTGTTCTCCAGCAGCTTGAACCACTTGAGTTCTGAGATGTTGGTGGGTTTCCTCACATCAACTGCTGCTTCAGGTCCAACAACAACATTTCTCTTGGATTAAGGTCAGGACTTTGACTTGGCCGTTCCTAAACATTCATCTGGTTCTTCTTTAACCGTTCTCTTGTAGAACCACTTGTGTTCTTGGTTCTCCTTGTCTTGCTGCATGACCCAGTTTCTCTTCACATTCAGCTCATGGACAGATGTCCTGACATTTTCTTTTAGAGTTCATTGGTCCATCAATGAGGACAAGGCGTCCTGGTCCAGATGCAGCAGAACAGGCCCAAACCAGGACATTAGCTTCACCCCCATGTTTGATGGAGGGATGAGGTTCTGATGCTTCATCTCATTTAAACCAAACTATTCTACTTTGGTCTCATCTGTCCACTAAACATTGTCCCAGTAGTCTTCTGTCTTGTCCACATGATGTTGATTTATTTCAACTAAACCAGGAACTGAGCTACACCTGAGTCTCATCACACTGATGGAGACACTTCTGAACACATGGACTCTGACTGGACCTTGGACTAAACATTCCCAGAATTGCACTTACTTTTACACCTCACTGATATGTAATATTGACTCACTTCTCTGAGTAAACAAATACACAGGTATGATATTTCTGTTTGGGTTTGATCGGGTCGTCTGATTTCAGGACTTGTTCAACAATCCTCTGACATTTTGAGTCATTTTTATGCAGAAATGCAAAAGAGTGTTATGTGTTCCTATGTCTCTGCTGCACCACAGGAAAAACTAAACACAGACAGATGAAATATATGCAAAAATGTATATTTGCAACCGAAACTCCTGCTGTTAGCAACATGTTTTTTTTTTGTTTTCTCATGTTTTAGAAAAGCAGCAAAGACTGTGAGAACACCACCTATGTGGAGATGAGGAAGGCTCCTCCGCCGAGACAGTATGAATGAAAGGAATCAGAGTCTCACCGCTGGGTCGTGAATAGTTTAATAGAGGTGTAGTACTGAGGACAGACAGCAGGGGGAGACAAAGTCTGTCTAAAGACGGGATGCCGCCTGCTGCTCCACATCTGTGCTCTCATTGGTACCATGTTATTATCCATTATATTAATGTCCAGGTGATTTCATGTTAAATGGCATTTTGTGCGTCAGTCGGGTTTGATTTCTCTGACTGATGCACGTTTAGAAAGTCTGATTCTCTCCAAGAATCTATCATATGTATTTAACTGACAATACAATTATTAATCTGTTATTTTAGCTGCTCACTAAATACTGAAGTCACAGTTATAAAACCATTAAAGAGCAGACTTTAATTCATGGGTGTTCACATTCAGACTGGAGGAATCGTTTTCATAAAAAGTCAAGATTAAACGATCAGAGACATTATAACCACGTGAAGGCTGGAACCTGTGGACGTCTTTCTTGTCTTGAGTTGCACTTTGTCTCTGAGTTTAAAAAGCTTTTATTCTGATTTAGTTTTCTCATTAGAAGCAGCTTCATCAGATCCATTTGTTAGAGAAGGAGCTTCAGATACAGACGCTGTGATTCTTCCACATTTCCTCCAGTCTGGATCTGAACTTTAACATTCGTCATATAACTGTAACTTCAGTGTGTTTTGGTAATCAGCTGACGTGTCGTTTGCTTCTGGTTTGTTCGGGTCGTCTCATGTTTTGAGCCTGTGCATTTTATTTTTTAAATGAGTCTCTATTCAGTCTCAGTAGCATTCAGAGGCTCCGCTGGTAGAAACCTGAGCCTTGATTTAACAGGTGACACATTCTGCTGCTGGTGGACGGCTGAGGTCACCATCACACACATAAACTAGAAACTACTGACTTCTGAATGTTCCTCATGTAACTTTGTACTCACGTTTTATATGTTGTTAATAAAAATATGAAGAAGAGCGACAGGTTTGGTTCATTCCACATCACATCCAGAAACACACTGATGATAAGCAGAGCAGCAGGTGGGGATGCAGATGTAATGCTGACAGTGGACAGAAGAGGGAGACACTGGCTGTTAATTATTCAGTCAGGACACCAAATACTACACAAGATACAAAAACGTAGATTTAGAGGTGTCATTTATCTTGTTTTAGGAGTTAATTTCTTATTTTAAGCGTTCAACTTTACACTATCATTTTAAATCAGATTTAACAATCTTAATTCAAGAAACTTGTCGAGTGAAATTATCTGAAATTGGACAGATAACTTGTTCTGAGTACCTTTCCCTCAGATTCATTTGTTTTTCAGACGCCCCCCTTTTTTTTTGCAGTGTACATCTGGGGTGTCAAACATACAGCCCGGGGCCCAGCACCGGCCCACCTGAGGATCCAAACTGGGCCACAGGATGAATATGCATAATTACATTTAAGACATTAACTGCTATTTTTCAATCAAAGTAACTGCTGTTCTTAATTTGCCCACTAGGGGCTGACACTGTTTTAGTAAGAATTGTGGACATAACAACAACAGTGAGACCTGGAACTAAATAGCAGATGGCAAAATGTTTTAAGAATGCACTTGTACTTCAATGTGCTAAAAGAAAATGGAATTTATTATTATTATTATTTATAAGTTATAATGTCATTAAGTTACTGCTCCCTGATGAAAAGGTGCAAGAACAAACTTTTAACACTGATTGATTTGAGTGAACAATACATCACGTTGAGGATAAATCTTCTCACAAGAGTCAGATGGAAGCGATTTTAAAGAATAGTGAGTGAGATGGACAGGCAGCATTTTTCTATGGGGGGGGGGGGGTGATCGACTCATGACTGTCTATCAGTTCTCTCTTCTTCACATCTCAGTTACTGACTGGACCAGTTTCTGCTGAAGGCTTTTTAAAAACTTCAGATTTAACTTTTCAGCATTCCCCTGGTCAACTAGTCACTTCATCTCCCGGTGAGTCAGGTCATAGTTGTCCCCCACCATGTCACAGTTTTTAAAAAATAATATTCAAAAAAGTAATTAACCCTCTAAGTGATTCATATTCACCCACATCATCAATAATCACGTGTAAAACCAGTTTTATATGATCTGATGCTCATCATCTGCCCCCTGGTGGATTTACCCATCCTCTGCCATTTCCTGTATTTGAACTGGATTATTTTTTCTTCTAATATATAAAAAATGATATGTCAACTAAGATACAAAAGAATCCTAAAATAATTGTGTTGGGTTGGTTTTGTTTCAAGAACATGTTTCATGTTTTAGGGTAAATAAAATAAAATATAAAGAAATGTTAAAAATAACAGCAATGAAACGTTCTGGAAGAATTCAGGGAACAAGCTGCTGATCTTGAACTCACTGTTCTCACTGTGTCACAAAGACTGATGAAAATAAAAGTGGTGAGCTGCTCTGAGACAATCAGGGAGATTAGAGGCCTGTGTGGATCCACCCAGTTCGTTTGAGAGGAAACATTCCAGCTGTCGGACTTGAAAAGAAACTGACAGAACAACAGGCTCATGGCTGTAGTAATTATCCTGCAAGGACGTTTAAGCTGCATTTAGAGTTAACAGGCAGGTGTTTCATAACCAGCAGGATCTGAGAGAAGCAGTGTGACTCTTTGACACTTGCAGCCTGTTGCACCAGCTGTAAATAAAGTAATGTGGACTTCATGCAGCCAGCAAGAAAGCAACAGACGCCAAGTCTGTTTCTCTGCTGCACAGTGTGCTGCAAATCAGAAAACTGAGCTGGTTTAGACTTTCTCCTATGACACCACGAAGAGTCAAACAATCAGTCACTGATGATGTAGCTGTCTGGACCAGAGACGCTAGATGATGGTACAGCTCCTCAAAAGTGAAACCAAAACAAACCATAAAATACACATAAAAACATATATATCTTCAAAGATGGTTTCTGTCATTTTAGTTTGCTAATGTGATGTTGATGTATGTTAGTTATCTGACGCTATAGAAAAAGGATGTGACGTAATGGCAGTGACGTGAAATAACTGTCCTGTTTTTTAAATTGAATATATGGTTTCAGTCTTGTATCTAAGTTGACACAATGGGCATTTATTATTTATTTATTTATTTATTTATTTTTTAATGAATAAAAACAGTTTGGAACATTTGGTTTTATTATTCTATAACAAGATCCTTTTAGTTTGACTATTGGTGGAAAAGGAAGTAGAATCTCAGTCTGGATGTTGTGCTCAGAAACAGATGTGCAGGAAAACATCTAACCTGTGTTTTATAGGTATATTTATAATATTCATTTAACTGCGTTGAAAATTTAGGACGACAAGAAAATAATTACCAAGTGAACCTTTGCAACATTGAAGTCATTGAAAAGACTCAGTCACACATAAACATTTAAAAAATTCTAAAATGTGAAAAACACAATGAATATTTTAAGATCTTAATCTTTTAAATATTCATTCTTTCTTCTTCTGTACCTGCTTATTCCTGTTAAGGGTCGCGGGGGTATCCCAGCTGTCATTGGGCGAGAGGCGGGGACGGGTACACCCTGGACAGGTCTCCAGTCTATCGCACTAAAAGGTGAACTAAAAACAAAACTAAGCAGACATGATGAAACGTGCTACAGTGACGACTGCTGATGTGTGAGCCACAACTTTTCAACATGATTTTACTCAAACATAACAATAAAGTATAAAGTACCGATATGCTGCTTATTCATACTGAATTATCAGTTACAACATAATTGTTATTCTTAGCATAACCTTTTTCTAAATTAGCAAAGATTTACTTGAAAAAAATATATAAACTAGATTAGAAAGTCCATGAAGGCGGCCATTTTGGAAATGGCTGCCAAAAGCTACTGACTGGGTTAGTGTCAAATTGTCAAAGGTCTTTTAAGGAGGTACTGATGATGTGTCTAAGAACGGTAATAACTCAAACTATTACATATGTGGAGATCAGTTGTCTTTAAGCGCTTTAACAAATATACTTGGTGACGTGTGCAGATGTAAATAAGTTCTAGTACTGCCTTCATTTAAAAGATAAATATCTTTAGTGCCTTTAAAAGAGCAGGATTGATTAGACGTCTTTCCAGTTTCTGCAACATTTGTTGAAGTCTGACCGAGGAAATCACTTCTCTGGATTTAGGAGAAAGCCACGTTGAACAAAAGAAGGATTTTGATTTCCAAATGAATAATGAGATGTTTTAGAAGCTTGACTAATATTCATTAATTGCGTAGCTGCTTGTTTGCTGTGTTTCCAGTCACACCCTGGAGCCTCAGATGATGAAACCTGAAACCTTCCTGGGTTACGTCAGCAAAATGAAATCTACTGCTTGCATCATGTTTGGGATATACAGCAGATATGTGTATTTGTCATGTCTTAAATTTTGCATCATGTTGTTAATGTGTGTGTTGCATCCTACGTTAACACCTCTGACTGGAAACGCCTCCACTGAGACCAGAGTCATGTGACGTTAACGGGAGAAGGTGTGAATCCTCCATGAGAGCGGTTCATCAGAGAGCCATTAACACTTCATACGTGGATGTTTGTTTTGTGTTGTTCAGTGACAAGAGCCAAACCTCTGGGGCCTCGGGCTGTCAGGTAGCCACAGAACAACAGACAGGGAGGATTTCGTGGTCTAGTGAAGACTTTGACCTCCTGTTTTTGCTGCATAAAACCAACACTTCTGCCAAAATATTGAATCTATACCTGTGACCTTCTATCAGTCCCTGAAGTTCTATCAGGAAATGTGCAAACATAAAGGTTCCCTAAATCCCACAAACAGTTGTTCTGGGCAGAGTTGCCGGAGCACAATGCAGATGAAAGGAGCAGGAGAGGGCGTAGATCGTACCGCCGGGTATGATGGGAACACTCCCGGTACTGATAATATATATTAAAAAAAAATAATGACAAAATGATCCCAGACCACCTGTCCAGTGTGTACTCCTGCCTCTCGCCCAATGACAGCTGGGATAGGCTCCAGCAGACCCCCGTGACCCCTAACAGGACTAAACGGGTTTAGAAAATGACTGACTGACTGATCCCAGACCAGATGAAATTTAGTTTGTATGCCCTCTTTCCCATCTTCATTCTGCTCAGGCACCCTCTGCACCAACACTAATGTCCAACAGCCTGGACAAGCCTGGGAGAACAATCTGCTCTGCATCTCTTTGGTTATGAACTGTCATCTTTGTCACCTGAAATGGTCAACAACATCAAATATCCCTCCAATCCATGTGGGCTTTAGGGCAGGGCGGCAGAAACACCATCAAGTCTGTCTAAACTTTGCAAAGATATGTCTCTCAAAACCCAGTGGCGAACGAGTACCACACAGAAATCAAACACTGTACCCACGGTGAAGGACGGTGGTCAGGGCGTCAGGGCCTCTCATAACCACCTTTGCTTTGCAGTCATTGTAAATTTACTGTTAGTAGGTGACACTTGGAAATACTTCCAAACCACGGACATCTCATACACCGGGCGAGCTAGCTTGTTAGCCACGGTTAGCAACCTACGAGACTAGCGTGTTGTTGTTGTTATACGTCATCAAGCACGCGCCTGTTAACGTCCCATGCTGCGTTCATGCAGACTCAGAAATGCTGAAGCCTACAGAACAAACATCGGTTATTAAAACCTGATACAGATAATTCATGATATTACATTTTTAACTCAATATCGGACGATAATATCGGACATCCCTACTTGTCATAGAATATTTTGGGCTTGTTAATGTGATGAAAAAACAAAAAAGAAGGCAGGGTTAATTTTAAGGTTGGAACTTATGATGATGAGGTATGAGCCCAGTGAGGAGGAGATAAATAAACTGTGTGGCACAAAGCTTGGGCTCAGGAAGCTGCTCCTCTCTGCTGTGATGGAGGAAGATGGACTCTGCTTTCCACAGCTCTTCAACTCCTCCTGCAGGAAGCCGAAGCGTCCGGACTTTGAGGTCATGCTGATTTACATCCTGCTGTCGTCCATCTCTCTGCTCACTGTCATCCTCAACCTGCTCGTCATCGTCTCCATCTCTCACTACAGGTCAGAGCATATATCTCATTATCTATTTCAGTCTTTTATCTCGTTGATTATTGATGCATCAGCCAAATAATGGGACATTTATTTCTCTTCTTCTTCTCCAGGCAGCTCCACACTCCCACCAACCTCCTCCTCCTCTCTCTGGCTGTCTCAGATTGCTTTGTGGGTCTCCTCATGTGTTTTCAGATCATGCTCATAGACGGCTGCTGGTTCCTTGGTGATCTGATGTGTGTCTTGTATCAGTATCTATCATACATCATCACCTCTGCTGCAGTAGGAACCATGGTGCTCATATCTATTGACCGCTACGTGGCCATTTGTTATCCTCTACATTATCCCACCAAAGTCACTCAGAGCAGAGTTCAGATCTGTGTCTCTCTGTGTTGGATCTGTTCTGTTATCTTGCAAAGTGTAAACCTGAAGGACAACCTGAAACAACCCGGCAGGTTTAACTCCTGCATAGGAGAGTGTGTGATTGTTATTGATTACATCGCTGGCTTTGCAGATCTCCTTTTGACGTTTGTTCTTCCCATCACCGTCATCGTGGTTCTGTACCTCAGAGTGTTCGTGGTGGCGGTGTCTCAGGCTCGACTCATACGCTCCCACATTGCAGCCGTCAGTCTGCAGCGCTCAGTCACCATGACTGTTAAGAAGTCTGAGCTGAAGGCAGCCAGGACCCTCGGCGTTGTCGTTGTTGTGTTTCTCATGTGTATGTGTCCGTTCTTCTGTGTGACTCTCACGGGGCAGGATAACCTGCTCAACGCCTCCTCTGCTGCCTTCGTTATTTGTCTCTTCTACTTTAACTCGTGTCTAAACCCGATCATATACGCCTTCTTCTACCCCTGGTTCAGGAAATCTGTTAAGATGATTGTTACGCTTGAAATCCTGCAGCCTGGCTCCTGTAATGACAACGTACCGTAGAGACACAACACGACACCTTTAACTGAAAAATGCACCTGATCATGACGCATAGTTAAATGTAAAAGTCTGGATAAACGGTAACTGCTGCACATTCTTCACTCATGAGAAACTGTGATTCAACATTTTAGATGTAAATTTGAATTATTTATCTTCACGTCTGAAGCCAAGGACTCACACACCTCAGCGTAGTCTGTGGTGACATTACGCACAAGCTTAGTTTAATTCATGAAAACCAATAGTACGCAGACTTTATTAATCAAAGAACTGGAACGATGGAGCATCTTGAAGGCTGGAAACTGAATCTGATAAATACTTTGCAAACATTGACCTCACAGATAGATTTGAAATATTCATTAATGTTTTTAAAATTTCAATGAATTGTGAAATAACTGAAATATCTCAACATCTTCCATCTTTGAATGTATCCCTGCACATTACCTGCTGTCAACACTCCCTGGAACATATTCACAACCTGTGCAGCATGTATTGTCTTTATTTATTATATATTTATTTACAGGAGCTGCCTTTATGTTTTATTTCTTTTGTGCACCTCTGCAATAATCTGCTATATTCATTTCATGTCTACTTGAGCTTACGTACAGCTTCCTAATACTATTATGTTGCTGCAAATCTGCCACTTTCCCCTCTGTGGGATAAATTATCTCATAAACCAGAAAATATAACATTTATGAAGCTGGAACTAGTCCTACATTGTAAGTATGTAATGAACGTAAGTTGATAAACTGCAGTGAAATGCTGCATTTCAACTACATGTGGTTCTATCAAAAAAATTGAGATGTAGAAACTGAAATGTCCTTCAGATGCTTTATTAATGCTTATTTATTTGAACGTGAGACTCCTCCTCTGATTCTGTGTGGATACTGACATCTTTTATGTTTTGTCCCTGTTGAAAGGTGTTGTCTTGAAGTTTGTATTTAACCAGGCCTCGGGGCTGGGACTGGGCCCCATTTGTTTAAGATGATTTGCAGACATCAGAGCGCCTCCTCGTAGTACTGTGGTTAAAATGGGTGCAGCTCTGTTTTGTTCATTGTTGTTGCATCAGATTTTAATTAAAATTAAGAAAATGTGTAACATTATTGGCTGTGACTCGCTCTTATACGCCTTTTTACTCTTTAGTTTAGGTTTAATAAGATGAAGCAAAATAGTTTTTTTTTTTGGATTCAGTCTTGCTCCCACTTGAAGAGACAGAAGCTGATCCAACATTTACATTTTTTTTTATTTATTTTTTTACATTTTTACATTTTCATTACATTATTTCAACATTTTTGATTAGATTAGATTCAACTTCATTGTCATTACACATGTACATGTACAGTGGCATAAATATTATGGTAAATAAGTATGGTACAGGTTGTTTTTACAGCATATGGACAGGTGAGATCATATATACAGGTTAATGAGCAGGATATACATAATGATTGAGTGAGGTACTATGAACATATTATACAGATCGATTTGTTTGTTAAATGTGAGTAGAACTATAAACAGGAACTATAGCATAATATAATTTACAATAGAGGAAATGGCAAATGACAAATTAGACAATACAAAAACAGATGGCGTGAGCAACTTACAGTGCAAAAATAAACAATAAGCAGTAGCTAAGTTACTAGACAAGTGCAATATTCGGTACATAGTACTGTGCAAACAGATTGTATAAAGTGAGCATGTGCAGAGTAGTCCAATAGTGCAGTGGTGATGGTGTAAAAGTCTTTGGTCAGTGAGGGAATGAGGAGTTCAGGGCTGTGAGTGAATTGGTGTGTAGGGGTCAGCAGCTGTTCGAGTTTAATAAGGTCACAGCTCTGGGGAAAAAGCTATTCCTCAGTCTGCTGGTCCTTGTCCGGAGGCTTCTGAAACGCCTGCCTGAGGGCAGAAAGTCCATGATCCAGTTACAGAGGGCGATGTTGGTGCCCAGGGCTCCAAGTTTGGTGATTAACTTGGAGGGGACGACAGTGTTGAATGCTGAGCTGAAGTCAACAAACAGCAAACGTGCATAGGTGTGTTTATTGTCCAGGTGTGAGAGCACAGAGTGCAGTGCTGTGGAGACTGCATCATCTATGCTCCTGTTGCTACGGTAGGCGAACTGGTATGGATCCAGTGCGGGAGGGAGGGAGTCCTTCAGGTGCGCCAGGACCAGTCTCTCAAAGCACTTCATGATGATGGGTGTGAGTGCTACAGGGTGGTAGTCGTTGAGGCTCGTCGGCTTGGAGTGTTTTGGCACTGGCACGATGGATGTCGCTTTAAAGCATGTTGGCACAGCTGCTTGGGCGAGGGACAGGTTGAAAATGTCCGTGAAGATCCCAGTGAGCTGCTCCGCACATGCTCTGAGCACACGTCCTGGGATGCCGTCTGGTCCAGCAGCCTTGTGTGCGTTGATTCTGCTCAGTGCCGTGTGGACATCAGTGGGGGAGAGTGAGAGGGGCTGGTGGTCTGCAGGGAGCGTTGTCTTGATGGCGCCGTCTCCGTTGTCCCTCTCAAAGCGAGCATAGAAGTGGTTTAGCTCGTTCAGGAAGGAGACGTCCGTGGCTGTGGGGGTGGGGTTGCTGGGCCTGTAGTCTGTGATGGCCTGGATGCCTTGCCACATGCGTCGGGGGTCAGAGTTGGAAAAGTGACCCTCTATCCTCAGCTTGTAGCAGTGCTTGGCCTTCTTGATTCCCCCCTCAGGTTTGCCCTGGATGTGCTGTAGGCCTGTGCATCCCCTGATCTGAAGGCAGCATTAAGGGCCTTCAGCAGGAGCCGCACCTCCTTGTTCATCCATGGCTTCTGGTTGGGGTACGTGGTGATCTGTTTCTCTGTCATGACGTCATCAATGATGGTGGTGATGTAGTCCATAACAGAGGAGGCATAATTGTCAATGTACAGGTGGCTTGAGAAGCAAACATAACCCAGTCTGCGTGTTGAAACCTGTTCTGGAGTACAGAGTCTGTCTCTGCTGGCCACACCTTGATGGTCCTCACTGATGGCCTGACACGGTTGATGAGGGGTGAATATTTGGGGGGTGAGGATGTAAGCAGTAGCAGCCATGTTTGTCTAAACATGGTCCAAAGTCTCGTTTCCTCTGGTGTAGCAGGAAACAGGCTGGTGGAATGGCCGCATAAAGTCCGTTCATTGCGAGCTTAGCATTAGCATCCGGTGCAACATAAGCAGCAGTGTTCATGGTGGATGTGAATTCCCGTAGCAGATAGAAAGGTCTACACTTAACCATGAGAAACTCCAGGTTAGCTGAGTAGAGGCCTCCGAGAGTAACAGAGTCCGTACACCAAGCTTTGTTGACATAAATGCACAAACCTCTGCCTCTGGTCTTGCCGGAGTCATCAGCTGATCTATCCGCCCGGTGTGTGTAGCGTTCAGCTAGCTCGATAGCACTGTCCGGTACGCTGCCGTGTAGCCATGTTTCGGTGAGAATCATGACATTACAGTCCAAAAGTCTCTTACTGTGGGTGAGGCGTAGTCGTATCTCGTCAATCTTGTTAGCCAAAGACCACACATTAGTGAGGAAGATGCTGGGCAATTTTACATTACCTCTCATTCTTAAATGTTTATGCAAATCTAAAAACTAGTGGAGCCATTTATCCCGTTCTTTGAACTGGCTAATGTGTATCTGGTCTCTCAAAACCACGTGGAGAATGAGTTTCAGTCTGACCACACAGAAATCAAACACTGTACCCATGGTGAAGGACGGTGGTCAGGGCGTCCTAATCTGGAGGTGTGGCTTCAGTGAAGGTGGAGGGAATCATGAACAGCTCCAAGTGCCAGTAAGTTTATGGACAGACCCATGGCAACAACGTTGCAGGAATCCTCATCATAGAATATTTTGGGCTTGTTAATGTGATGAAAAAACAAAAAAGAAGGCAGGGTTAATTTTAAGGTTGGAACTTATGATGATGAGGTATGAGCCCAGTGAGGAGGAGATAAATAAACTGTGTGGCACAAAGCTTGGGCTCAGGAAGCTGCTCCTCTCTGCTGTGATGGAGGAAGATGGACTCTGCTTTCCACAGCTCTTCAACTCCTCCTGCAGGAAGCCGAAGCGTCCGGACTTTGAGGTCATGCTGATTTACATCCTGCTGTCGTCCATCTCTCTGCTCACTGTCATCCTCAACCTGCTCGTCATCGTCTCCATCTCTCACTACAGGTCAGAGCATATATCTCATTATCTATTTCAGTCTTTTATCTCGTTGATTATTGATGCATCAGCCAAATAATGGGACATTTATTTCTCTTCTTCTTCTCCAGGCAGCTCCACACTCCCACCAACCTCCTCCTCCTCTCTCTGGCTGTCTCAGATTGCTTTGTGGGTCTCCTCATGTGTTTTCAGATCATGCTCATAGACGGCTGCTGGTTCCTTGGTGATCTGATGTGTGTCTTGTATCAGTATCTATCATACATCATCACCTCTGCTGCAGTAGGAACCATGGTGCTCATATCTATTGACCGCTACGTGGCCATTTGTTATCCTCTACATTATCCCACCAAAGTCACTCAGAGCAGAGTTCAGATCTGTGTCTCTCTGTGTTGGATCTGTTCTGTTATCTTGCAAAGTGTAAACCTGAAGGACAACCTGAAACAACCCGGCAGGTTTAACTCCTGCATAGGAGAGTGTGTGATTGTTATTGATTACATCGCTGGCTTTGCAGATCTCCTTTTGACGTTTGTTCTTCCCATCACCGTCATCGTGGTTCTGTACCTCAGAGTGTTCGTGGTGGCGGTGTCTCAGGCTCGACTCATACGCTCCCACATTGCAGCCGTCAGTCTGCAGCGCTCAGTCACCATGACTGTTAAGAAGTCTGAGCTGAAGGCAGCCAGGACCCTCGGCGTTGTCGTTGTTGTGTTTCTCATGTGTATGTGTCCGTTCTTCTGTGTGACTCTCACGGGGCAGGATAACCTGCTCAACGCCTCCTCTGCTGCCTTCGTTATTTGTCTCTTCTACTTTAACTCGTGTCTAAACCCAATCATATACGCCTTCTTCTACCCCTGGTTCAGGAAATCTGTTAAGATGATTGTTACGCTTGAAATCCTGCAGCCTGGCTCCTGTAATGACAACGTACCGTAGATGTGCCTGTGAAGGTTCTCAGTCATCCAGGTCATGGTCTATCCAACAGTGGTTCAAAAATGGCAACTGGACTTGTAGAGTTTTTTTGAGAAGATGTTTCACCGCTCATCTGAGAACTGAAGAAGCTGCTCGGATGAGTGGTGAAACGTCTTCTCAAAACAGCTCTACAAGTCCAGTTGCCTTTTTTGAACCTTTGTTGAACGAACCATAGAGACACAACACAACACCTTTAACTGAAAAATGCACCTGACCATGACGCATAGTTAAGAAACTGTGATTTAACATTTTAGATGTAAATTTGAATTATTTATCTTCACGTCTGAAGCCAGGGACTCACACACCTTAGTGTCGTCTGTGCTGTGCACAACCTAATTATTTTCTTTTAAATTTATGAAAACCAAATGTACGCAAACTTTATTAATCAATGAACTGGAACGATGGAGCATCTTAAAGGCTGGAAGTTGAATCTGATAAATACTTTGCAAACATTAACCTCACAGATGCTGTCAACGATCCCTGAACATATTCACAACATGTGCAGTGTGTATTGTCTTTATTTATTATATTCACTTACGTACACCTTCCTAATGCTATTATGTTGCTGCTAATCTGCCACTTTCCCCTCTGTGGGATAGATTATCTCATGAATCAGAAAACAGAACATTTATGAAGCTAGAACTAGTCCTACATTTGTAAGTATGTAATAAACTTATTAAGTTGATAAACTGCAGTGAAATGCTGCATTTCAGCTACATTCAGCTCTATGAGATGTAGAAACTGAAATGTCCTTCAGATGCTTTATTAGATGTCCTGAGGTCAGCACAGAAGACAATGATGCCTGATTAAAAATAAAAAAATACTGATTATTTTTGAGCTTCTAGCAGCACTTGCTTTGCACGTCAAAGTATTGTTATGTTGACTTTAGCCTCAAGCTGTGGTAGTTGACTTAAAGAGGATGATGGACTAAAAGCTGAGGAACCATTTTAAACGTGAGACTCCTCTGATTGTCCTGAAGGCCTCAGGGCTGGGACCAGGCCCCATTTGTTTAAGATGATTTGCAGACATTTAAGGGTTTAAAGAGCCTCCTGATAGGACTGTGGTTAAAATGGGTGCAGCTCTGTTTTCTTCATTGTTGTTGCATCAGTTTTGAATAAAGAAAACATGTAACATTAATAACTACTAATGTCTTGCTAATGGAGACCGAATGGCTCAGAGGAGGAGGAGGAGGAGGAGGAGGAGGAGGAGGAGGAGGAGGAAGAGGATGAGGAGGAGGAGAAGGAGGAGAAGGAGGAGGAGGAGGAAGAAGAGTGTCAGCATGGGAAGAAATTCTCTGTCAACCCTGTAAAGCAGTTTTATTTGTAACCTGCTAATTATAGACACTGAGACCAGGTCTTACGTGTCAGTGGCCATAATAAGAGTAAATCCTTTAATAACTGACTAACAGTCTTTGTTGTCATTTAAACTGAGCTGTAGTCCCACTAAGAGACAGAAGCTGATTCAACATTTCACTTTTTACATTTTTACATTTACATTACATTATTGTATTTCAATGCTTACACTTCTAGCTATGTGTCCGCCATGTTTTACTGTTTATTTCTGATTTTAAATGTTTAACACCTGTTTCCAAAGAACTCCACCTTTTAATTTTACATTAACCCTCATCCTTAAAGGTATGCATATCTAAAAACTAGTGGAGCCATTGATCTCTTTCTTTTAACTGGACTTAAGTGGAACTTGACAGACCTCAACCTGATAGAACATCTTTAGGATGAATTAGAGTGAAGACTGAGAGCCAGGCCTTCTAGTCCAACATCAGTGTCTGACCTCACTGATGAGCTTCTAGAAGAACGCTCAATAAAGACACTAAAAGAGTTGAAGCTGTTCTAGCTGATGTCATATTAAACCCGGTGGATTGAGAATGGGATGTCACTGAAGTTCACATGTGTGTAAAGGCAGATGAGAGAATACTTTTGGCCATATAGTGTAGATGGGAGTGCACATTAACAATAAAGTGGACTGGTCAAAGAACACTGGTCCTTCCTGTAGAATAGCCTCAGACTTGATGTTGAGGCTGTTCTTTGAATCTGTGGAGGCCTGAGACTGCAGACGCCAACAGACTAAACAAACTGATGCACAAGGCCAGTGGTGTTGTAGGGGTGGAGCTGGACTCTTTTAACAGTGTCAGAGAGGAGGATGCTGGAAAGAGTGAAGACCATCCTGGACAACTCCTCCCGCTCACTCCACAACAGACCTGACCAGTCTGAGGAGAACCTTTAGTAACAGACTCATTCTACCTTAATGTAGAAATACATTCCTGCCCGTGGCCATGAAACTTTATAACTCCTCCCACTGAGTGCTGGTCACTCTTAACATGGACTTTAATTTGTTTATAACCTCTTACATCTGTATACTGTGAACACAGCATCTTACATATTATTTTATATATTGTGTTGGATATTATGGATATATGAGGTCAGAAACAGACAGAAGTCTTCTTCTATCAAACCAGATCTGGGCTTGTTTACCGTTTTGCTGCAGCTTTGCTCACGAGATAGAATGCATCACACTCTAATGTTTCACCTTGTAGAAACCAGTTAGAGTCGGCCTCGGCTACACATTGAAAACTACTGACAGACGAAAGGCCGCGCTGCTTATTTTATTTGCCAGCATGACTTTGCAACTTTCATTTTATGGGAGCAAGAGCAACAAAACTATTTCCTTGAAGGATTAATAAAGTATTCTGATTCTGATTCTGATTCTTGAATCACAAATCTACTCAGGATCCCACTGTACTGTAATATTAATACCCCATCTGTATGTAGTTAAATGTTTGGAGTGTAAATTATGACATAACATACGATGGTTGATGGATTTATACAGTGATACTGATCCAGACTTGATTTCACATTTTACATGAAACAACAAGAGTCATTTGCAGCAACGTGTTTTTATTTAGACAGAAAATACTAACTGGTTTATAAGAGAGAGCACATAATATTAAATGTTACTGCAATAACACAATCAGAGAGGACAGAGGACTGACAGTGAAGAGCAGAGGGGCATGGGGATTGTTTAAAATGCATCTCTAAGCTTCTACACCCTCGTCTCTTCTCTGGGGAGCTTTCACACCTTCCATGATTCAGAATCGTTGCATAATGCTGCATTTAACCTTATTTCAGTTTGTGTTCACAAAGCAATTCAGACAAAGTTCGGACATGTCCTCAACACTGTGCTCTTACACATCGTTTTGGGATTCGTCATAATTTTGCCAGAAAAGTTGGATTTCAGGAGATAATCGAATCAAAGTTGGATCATATGCAGAGAGTGAGGTCATGGTGGATTCATCAGTTCTTATCACTTCTTTATATGAACAACATCTAGACTAGGTGCAGAGCGAACCTCCCTAACCAGACAAACAGACCAAGGGTTAGAGAGGTGCTAGTTTCTATGTATGAAAGCCTCCTTGATGTTAGTGGCTGCCCCCCCTCTCTGTCTGTCTGTCTCTCTCTCTCTACAGTACGTTGGTCTCAGAGGAGCCAGGCTTCAGTATCTGAAGTGTAACAATATGTTTAACAGATTTTCTGAACCAGGGGTAAAACAGAGCATAGATGATCGGGTTTAAACAGGAGTTAAAAAATAAAAGACTTAAAACAAATAGAACGGATGAAGTATTGAGCAACGCGTCCTGGCCTGTGAGTGTAACACAGTAATACGGACAGAGACATATTATAAACACAACAATGACAATGCCAATAGTCCTGGCTGCTTTCAGCTCAGACTTCTTAGCATTAACACTCACTGAACCCTGTTGACTGACAACATTAGACCTCATGGCACGAGCCTGAGACACAGCCACCACAAATACTCTCAGATACAGAACCACGATAACAGCAACAGGACCAGCAAAGGACAACAGGACATCTATAATTCCTGTAACGTTATCAACAACAACTATACACTCTCCAGAGCAGGATTTATACCTGCCTGGTTGTTCCATATTATCTTTCATAATCTGACTAGGGAAGAGAGCAGAACAGATCCAACACAGACAAACACAGATACGAACTCTGCTCTGAGTGACTTTGGTGGGATAATGTAGAGGATCACAAATGGCCACATAGCGGTCAATAGATATCAACACCATGGTTCCAACTGCAGCAGAGGTACAAATATAGGCAATGACATAATACAGAGCACACATTAGATCACCAAGGAACCAGCAGCCGTCTATAAGCATGATTTGGAATAACATGATGAGGCCCACGAAGCAATCTGAGACAGCCAGAGAGAGGAGGAGGAGGTTGGTGGGAGTGTGGAGCCGCCTGGAGAAGTTAGAAAGCAACACACTTATCAGTAATAATTGTCATTCAAGTAGATAAAAGCATGACTGAACTCTAGTTAGTTACGGCAGTGTGAGATCTGGCTATCTCTATTTTGTGTTGTATTAATCATTCCTTTCTGTACAGCTACCACATTTAGAACATCACTAAACTTTAGATTACTTGAAGTGGGAGATGGAGATGATGACCAGCAGGTTAAGAGTCACAGTGATCAGAGAGATGAGGGACAGGATCAGGTAAATGAAGACAGACGCTGAGTGAGAACGCATGGTCTTCCTGCAGGATGAGTTGAGGAGATGTGGAAAGCAGAGTTCAGCCTCATCAAAGGTCGTCATCATTAGAACGAGGACGAGAAGCTGCTGAGCTTCTGCCTGAAGCTCTTGGTCATATACCACATTCATTCTTCCTCTTCCTCTTAATTGCTCCTCCTCTTGCCCTCTGGTGGCCGTTTGCTGTCAGTATTTTCTTTATTAACTCTATTATCTTAGAGAAAGAAGTGCAAACTCCTCCTTCAACTAATTAGAAACTAAATGTGATCTGTTAGAAACACCAAAGACCCAGGAGAGTCGAAGAAAACACACAGAATAAAACAAAGTTGACCAATTACGCCAAGTTATGCATGATCTACTTGACATATACAGTTTGTATGAGCAGGGCCATGTAATATAGACATGAATTCAAAGAAAGAAAGTGGTAGACAATTAAAAATGTCAACTTTGAACTGTGTTCAAGAGGCCAACTGTGAACTCCACCACCTAGCCTCCTCCTCCACATTCATGATTCCCTTTAATGCATCATGTTGGCATAATGGTGTCTAGTTTTAGATCTTTCTGTAGATTATGCCATGTTCAAAGTGATGCACCTAATGGTTCGTTACCCTGAACAATCTGGGAAAGGGAAACAGAAAGGGAGGGCCTTTCAGAATAATTCTTGACAACTCAAAGGACGTCAAGCATCGGCTTGTCACTGTCTTTCACAGGACAACTCAACAATCTGCAACGTGAGGAGTTGAGCTAAGAAGCAACTACTTGTGTAGTTAGTATAGGGGGAGACAATGTTTGCCATCACTGGAAGAAAACGTGTGAATTAAAGTAACTCTTAGGACCGTTTGAAAGCCAAAAGTCCCTCAAAGCTGCTTTTCAGTTCCTTAGTCTGCCCAAGCATCTCGTAGGTGCCCACCATCTTCACTACTTCTTCCAGATGATGACTGGGAAGGAAGACTTCCTGCTGCACCAGTTCATTCCCAGTTCCTTGAACTCCAGGATCATGGTTGCCATTATCGTAGTATTTGCATAGGAGCAGGTGAAAAACTGTCCATGACATAAAGTCCTGATCACCTTTGCTGGAAGTTGTTTCAGAAATTTTCATTTTCATGAAGAAAAGACGATATAGGGTTCCTTCCCAGAGGTGACAAACAAATATTAACATATATTCACCATATTAGAACACAAGTGTTGATTCAAGCACTTGTCACCATTTACATTATCACATTAGACAACATTAGGCCACTTCTTTGGTGGTACATAATAAATCAGTTATGCTCAGCGTTCATGCAGAGAACCTTGCAGACCACATATGACCCAGATTCGAGATGAGAATGTTACACTGATCTTTGCTAACTGGCTGGCTGGTTGAACACAGTGACACAATTTAAAATGTGTGAGGAAGTTACCACGTGTGGTTTCTTGCCCTACAAAGGGTTAATTATAGTATTACTCAAGTCACCATAAAAGATGACCCAATTTCAACGATGAAATCTATGTTCTTGACCTGAATGCATATTGTTCTGACACAAAGGAAGCTACAGAGGATTTTCTGCATGGTAACCCGTCTCTCATATGGTGCATTCACTGACATCAAGGATAAATAAACGCACTCTATAACCACAGCAACAATGTCAACTAGAAAATTCCCGCGGAAATTTTTGAAGTGCTGAGTGGGCTGTTGCCATTAGCTGCTAATGTTAGCAATTAGCGTGATGCGCTAGCCACTTATTTTAACACTGGTGGTGTTAGCATGTCTTTTAAGCCACTAAAAATTAAATAGATGCTAATGCTAACATGCTAATTGCTAATATGCTATTCGCTAACATGCTAATGCTGCCACTAATGCTACCACCAATATCCATCACTAAAAATTAGCATTAGCCGCTAATGTTAGCAATTAGCATGACGCGCTAGCCACTTATTTTAACATTTGTTTTAGTGTTAGCATGTCTTTTAAGCCGCTAAAAATTAAGTAGATGCTAATTGCTAACATGCTAATGCTTACATGCTAATTGCTAATATGATATTCGCTAACATGCTAATGCTGCCACTAATGCTACCACCAATTTCTACCCACTAAAAATTAGCATTAGCCGCTAATGTTAGCAATTAGCATGACGCGCTAGCCAATGACAGACAGACATCTGTCATTGTTCAACTTGGGTGCCAAAAGCCAAAATGGCCAGTTACTTCAGTTAGAAGTTTCCCGAGTGGGCTGTTGCCATTAACATTGCCCCAAAATGGCCACCCCACAGACCAGTTGCTTATGTCAGTTGGAAATTTCCCGCCTCTTTCTGTAGAGCCCCTCCTCTTCTGCTGCGTGTGAGCCCGTTGTCACGGTTACCAGTTTGAATTCCAGTTACGAAGACAGGCAGAGTGAGAAAAAAATGCTGAAACCACGGCCTCGAACAGGAAGGCCTTGTGGCCAAACCGTGTGTCCAATCGTTGAACCGACTTCACTTTGGGCATCTTGAGGCTTTCCTGAACGTCTAGATATGCAGTTTGTGGGTAAAAGGAAGAAATGTGAGCCATTTAAAGCGATTTAAAACAAAGGATTGCTTCTGCTTTCCTCCACAAATTTAACATTGCAGTCTATGGAGCGAGGAAGGGGTTTGCTGGCGCAGCTTTGCATCTCACGCCAAAACTATAAGACTTAAAGCTTTAGCAGACGAATTGTGAGCGAGAAGACAAATTTTCCTACGTTTCTATGTATAAATTATGTCTGTGGTGTGAAAGTTGTGGCCACGGGAGCAGTTTCTATTTTATTTTTTGCCTAATGTTCTTCTCTCCTCTCCACTCTAGCTGTTGGTGTCACCCCCTCTAGGGCGAACATTCCACGCAATACACATCCATTATAAACCCCGAAATTTGAGTAAAACCCTACACCGCTTTGAGGCTTCATAGTTTAAAAACGGTAAAAGGTGTCGATAAGTGAAGGGAATCTCTGAAGAGAAGACAAGAGTGTCTACGTTTTAAAGTTTAAATTACGTCTCTGGGTGAAAGTATGCCAGAGCAGTTGATTGTTGAAAATGCCTGTTGATTTTTTTTTTTTTCGGGGTCTCCCATTCATTTGAATGGGAAATAAATTCGCGAAAAACTCGTCAATCGCTTATCCAAGTAATAGCATAGGATTCGGGATCAAAACACACGTTTCGATATATCATGTGTTGGGGTCCTCTGGCCGGTTCGGGCCGCATTCATCGGCGAAAAAGGGCGGAAAATGAATATATAAAACTGCAAAGAAACACGCAGAAGATCAAGAGTGGCCTCGTGTCATAGGCACTCGGCACTAACTAATACTGTAGAAACCAACAGAACTGAACATAAACATATGCGCTTATCAATACTGTGTGCTGCAGATACAGTATGTTTAGCCTATATAAAGCAGAACCGTCAATAGCATTTAATACGACTTCCCAATGTGTTGTTAGATAGAAAAGTTTAGATGGATATTTCTCTGATGCCTTCTCCGTGTCCTGCAGCTGGTGAAGTTGTTTACTGACTCCTGTCAAGAGGATCCCTCTGCTAGCATTAGCCTTAGCATGTCTTTTTTGCAGTAGTACTTTAGTTGTATTTCAGGACTGACATGTCATGGTAGTATGGGCTTCATCTTTAGTGAAGTATTTCCTCACACTTGATGAACCATTGCTAGCTTGCTGCAATGACCCACTGGGCTCCATCCACTATGTTACTGTCACATTATTGGTGACTAGTCCAGGTGATGATGATTAAAGCATCATGGCACAGCAGTAAATTCAATGAGTCGACTATTTGGTACAACCAGTAGTTAGAGCCTACTAGCAAGTCTTGATGTTGCGTAATAGCAGACACCATCCAATGAGGGCCAATGAAGGACGAAGGCTTTTGATGTTTAACTTCCTGTCAGTGCAAGTGAAGTAAACAAATGAGGATTGAGCATAAAAAACATTAAAATCCTCAGCAGTGTAACTATTGCACCACTATTTCTCTTGTTGAAGGAGTTTTCAAATACTGTTACAAAGGATGGCATGGTCTAGAGCTGCTAAAATCCTCAAAGAATAACACTGGACTTTTAGCCTACTTAAAGAACGTGATGTGATGCTTTTCATCTAAAAGAAAATCTGATTTGATGCCCCCTGCACTAAACAGTTCTTCGACTAAAACCATTAATTGTTTAGGAATAATTCACGAGTAACTCAAACTCCTTTAATAGAGCCACAAATAAGGCAGTGAAACACATGCAGAGCTATATTTTCTTTCCAAAGCACTAATGAGATGTGTTGTCCCAAGGATACCAGCAGTATTAGTACTATGACAGTGTCTTAAAACCTGACACAAAATCACTGAAATGTTAAAAGTAAAAACTGTCTGAACATAAAACTAAGCAAGGATCCTTGCCAGGATAGTACAATGATACGAGTTATCATATGAAACATGTTTAATGTCATATCTGTTAAATGATAATATAATTTATAGTATCTGACGTAAACATTTAATGGGAGCAAAGCATAACGATGTGGTTTTATAAGGGCATTTATTCTGTTGAACACTGTTTTCTCTCTCTAGATTATTGGTGTGAATTACTATATGCACAGTATATTTAGGGTGCTTCCAAACCTACAGCATCTTTCATTCAGATTAAGAGAGTAGTTAATAAAAGTTGTGTTTAACCTTTGTTCTATTCACAGAAACAAAGCAACTGAGACAAAATTCTCACTATTCACCTTCTACACCTTCGACACTAGACACTTGTAAAATATTTGGGGATTGGACATCATTTTGCAGGATAATTTGAATTCAGGAAAACCTGTAGTTAAAAATGAAATATCGGCAGCCAGTGTTGGTTCATTTGTTGCTGTTCTGTGGTTCATTCTCTAGAATTCTGCATGTTCAGTTTGACGGAGCATCTTTATGCTGAGAAGGCGCACTGCTGCCGCCAGACACCTCTGAAGAACCAAACAAGCTCTATTGTAGCATACAATCACTCTTTCACTTGCCGGCTGGCTAACAAGATGCTGATTTATTCAGACAGAAGATATATTTAAATTCACAGCTACATCTCTGAATTAAAAGCTACACAGTGTTTATTACAGAACTGAAATGCAGCCACTGTCATGACACAGTCCCGGTGGACAGACAATGGAAACGGCAGGTTGTCAAGAGGCCAAGTTGTGTTTTACAATTTCATTTCACTACGTTGGTCTCAGAGGAGCCAGGCTTCAATATCTGAAGTGTAACAATATGTTTAACAGATTTTCTGAACCAGGGGTAAAACAGAGCATAAATTATCGGGTTTAAACAGGAGTTAAAATAGAACAGACATAAAACAAATGCAATAGATGAAGTGTTGAGGAAGGCATCTTGGCCTGTAAGTGTAACACAGTAATATGGACAGAGACATATCAGAAAAACAGTGATGACAACACCAATAGTCCTGGCTGCTTTTAGTTCAGACTTCTTAGCAGTTACATTCCCTGAACGTTGCAGAGTAAGAGCTGCAACATTAGACCTCATGGCACGAGCCTGAGACACAGCCACCACAAATACTCTCAGATACAGAACCACGATAACAGCAACAGGACCAGCAAAGGACAACAGAACATCTAAAATTCCTGTAACGTTATCAACAGCAACCACACACTCTCCAGAGCAGGATTTATACCTGCCTGGTTGTTCCATATTATCTTTCATAATCTGACTAGGGAAGAGAATAGAACAGATCCAACACAGACAAACACAGATACGAACTCTGCTCTGAGTGACTTTGGTGGGATAATGTAGAGGATCACAAATGGCCACATAGCGGTCAATAGATATCAACACCATGGTTCCAACTGCAGCAGAGGTGATAATATAAGCAAATACATAATACAGAGCACACATTAGATCACCAAGGAACCAGCAGCCGTCTATAAGCATGATTTGGAATAACATAAGGAGGCCCACGAAGCAATCTGAGACAGCCAGAGAGAGGAGGAGGAGGTTGGTGGGAGTGTGGAGCCGCCTGGAGAAGTTAGAAAGCAACACACTTATCAGTAATAATTGTCATTCAAGTAGATAAAAGCATGACTGAACTCTAGTTAGTTATGGCAGTGTGAGATCTGGCTATCTCTATTTTGTGTTGTATTAATCATTCCTTTCTGTACAGCTACCACATTTAGAACATCACTAAACTTTAGATTACTTGAAGTGGGAGATGGAGATGATGACCAGCAGGTTAAGAGTCACAGTGATCAGAGAGATGAGGGACAGGATCAGGTAAATGAAGACAGACGCTGAGTGAGAACGCATGGTCTTCCTGCAGGAGGAGTTGAGGAGATGTGGAAAGCAGAGTTCAGCCTCCTCAAAGGTCGTCATCATTAGAACGAGGACGAGAAGCTGCTGAGCTTCTGCCTGAAGCTCTTGGTCATATACCACATTCATTCTTCCTCTTCCTCTTGATTGCTCCTCCTCTTGCCCTCTGGTGGCCGTTTGCTGTCAGTATTTTCTTTATTAACTCTATTATCTTAGAGAAAGAAGTGCAAACTCCTCCTTCAACTAATTAGAAACTAAATGTGATCTGTTAGAAACACCAAAGACCCAGGAGAGTCGAAGAAAACACACAAAGTTGACCAATTACGCCAAGTTATGCATGATCTACTTGACATATACAGTTTATATGAGCAGGGCCATGTAATATAGACATGAATTCAAAGAAAGAAAGTGGTAAACAATTAAAAATGTCAACTTTGAACTGTGTTCAAGAGGCCAACTGTGAACTCCACCACCTAGCCTCCTCCTCCACATTCATGATTCCCTTTAATGCATCATGTTGGCATAATGGTGTCTAGTTTTAGATCTTTCTGTAGATTATGCCATGTTCAAAGTGATGCACCTAATGGTTCGTTACCCTGAACAATCTGGGAAAGGGAAACAGAAAGGGAGGGCCTTTCAGAATAATTCTTGACAACTCAAAGGACGTCAAGCATCGGCTTGTCACTGTCTTTCACAGGACAACTCAACAATCTGCAACGTGAGGAGTTGAGCTAAGAAGCAACTACTTGTGTAGTTAGTATAGGGGGAGACAATGTTTGCCATCACTGGAAGAAAACGTGTGAATTAAAGTAACTCTTAGGACCGTTTGAAAGCCAAAAGTCCCTCAAAGCTGCTTTTCAGTTCCTTAGTCTGCCCAAGCATCTCGTAGGTGCCCACCATCTTCACTACTTCTTCCAGATGATGACTGGGAAGGAAGACTTCCTGCTGCACCAGTTCATTCCCAGTTCCTTGAACTCCAGGATCATGGTTGCCATTATCGTAGTATTTGCAGAGTAGCAGGTGAAAAACTGTCCATGACACAAAGTCCTGATCAACTTTGCTGGAATTCCATCAAGTTCAACATTTAGAAATACACAGGACAAGATGTTACAATCCCTTGTGCTGAAATCCCAGGCAAAACACGTTTAGAGGCCCTGTTCGACTAAGAGACTAAGAGGCCCTACCAAGCCTACAGTCATGTAATATGACCAATAACCTATATTCTACATAGCCTAACTAGAAGCTGCTGGCTTGTAAGCCCACTGAGCAGCAGAGGATACCTCAAACATTGTAAAACATACCTAACTTAACGCTGCTGGCTTGTATGGCCCGCTCAGCAGCAAACCATGGCTACCAAATACCATGAGAACATGATCTGAACAACAGCAGTAACCACATAACCACAAGCCAAACAAACAAATCTACCATGCTCCAGTCCGTTGATGCGAGCTGAAGCACGTAACAAACAAACAAATCCATAACAAACAAACAAATCTACCATGCTCCGCTCCGTTGATGCAAGCTGAAGCAACAAACAAATCAACTGGGGTCTACATGCGGCCTACATCCTTACCTTAGTTAGCTCCCCAGCTAGCATGCTTCCTGCGCACCCATAACCAGTCACTGGCTCTCTCTGCTGCCCAGGACATATTGCTAACCGCAGTCCTCTGGCTTCTTCCTCGTATGCCCAGCTCACTCAGCAGAGCAATGACCGACTTTGCCACAAATCCACGGGAGCCCACTTCTACCGGGCGGACAAAAGCCTTCCATCCATTTTGCTCTGCATCTGCTGCTAACTCTGCATACTTAGCTCTTTTTCTCTCGTTAGCCTCCTCAACTCTATCCTCCCATGGGACAGTCAGCTCTATGAAATAGACTACTTTCTCTGGCTCAGACCACAACAGCAGATCTGGCCGTAGTCGAGTGCTAGCTATCTCACCTGGGACAACCAGTTGGCTATTTAAGTCCGCCCTCATCTCCCAGGCTCCTCCTACCCTTAGCTGTCCCGTGTTATGCCTGAAGCCTGCTCCTCTAGCCTTTTCTCCCTCCTGTACAAACTTAATACATCTATTCTCTCTGTTAATGGGCGTGGAATTTACATTCACCCGTTTTTCCTCTATTGCAGCTGCTAAACATTTCAATACCTGATTGTGACGCCAGGTATAACTTCCTTGGGAGAGACTAACCTTACAACCTGTCAGTATATGGCTAAGCGTGCAGACACAGTGCACAGTGGACAGGCAGCATCCTCACCTACCCACTGTTTCAGGTTCTGGGGAGTTGGCAGCACATCATAAGTAGCCCCTAACATAAATCTAAACCTGCTGGCCTCCATGCTCCAAAGCTCTCTCCACTTCACCTTCCTTTTCTCCACACTCTCCCAGTTCACCCATTGACCCTGCTTAGCCTGCGACACTGCCTTCGAGCATCTAACCGTTTCCTCTTGCCTCTGTACCTCTTCCACTATCATCTTTCTCCTTTCTACTGCTGATGCCTTGCTCCACAGAGGTTTCCCTGCACACAGTCCTAGGCCTCCACGCCCTTGCTGTACATGGCCTATGATATCCCTATGCTTAAGAGCTGCCTGTGCTTGCTGCACTGCCTCTTTTGCCTTCCACTTCCTCCCTGTCTCAATAGTAGGCGCTACACTCCTAACCACTGGATCCTTTGACTGAGTTAGAGTCATTTCCAGTCTAACTCTAATGCACTTAAACTCCTCTGTTAGGCAGGTAACTGGGAGCTCCAGTATGGCTTTCCCATACAACGCTGTGCTACGTAATCAGCATGGGACATCAAGCCACTTTCTGATAAATGAATTACTCATTCTTTCTAGCTTTTCTACCTTTGAAAGGGCAACCTCGTATCTTCTAGTACAAGGAGCGGTTGACGTTGTTGGCCTACATGTTGTCCATGTAGGCCCTAATTGGGGGGAGGCGAAGCCCTCCCTGCAGCCTTTCTCCACCTACCACCCATTTGGAAGCCCTAATAATGACCTCCATTGCCATTGTAAAGGCTAGCGGAGAGATTGTACACCCTGCCATGATGCCTACCTCCAGCTGCTGCCATGCTGTAGTGTACTCTGCTGTGGTAAAGCAGAGCTGAATGTCTAAGAAGTATGCTTTGACTAAGTTTTTTATACTACCTGGAACTCTAAAGAAATCAAATGCTTCCCATAACAAACTATGTGGCACCGACCCGAAAGCATTAGCCAGGACTAAGAATACAACATGCAGGTCTCTCTTCTCCTGCTTTGCTGACTGAATTTGTTGCCAAATCATGCTGGTGTGCTCTAAGCATCCAGAGAAGCTGGGGATCCCAGCCTTTTGTACCGACGTATCAACTAGCCCGTTTTTCACTAAGTAACTAGACAACCTCTGTGCCACAACACTGAAGAAGATCTTCCCCTCAACATTCAGCAGACTAATTGGTCTAAACTGGCTTATTTCCAACGAGTCCCTCTCTTTGGGAATAAAAATCCCCCCTACCCTGTGCCATGCCTTGGGAATAACCTGTAGCAAGCACTATAGCATTCTGACAATCAGATCCAGTGAAATAAATAAATAAAACTTTCTTTTTCTTAACCTTTTACAGGGCACTCAATAAAATTCTTGGAAATTCAAAATTCAAAACTCTAGAGTGTTATTGTACAGCATAAGAAATCTTTTTTTTGGTTGTTTCAGAAATTTTCATTTTCATGTAGAAAAGACGATATAGGGTTCCTTGCCCTGAAGCGACAAACAAATATTAACATATATTTACCATATTAGAACACAAATGTTGATTCAAGCACTTGTCACCATTTACATTATCACATTAGACAACATTAGGCCACTTCTTTGGTGGTACATAATAAATCAGTTATGCTCAGTGTTCATGCAGAGAACCTTGCAGACCACATGAGAATGTTACATTGATCTTTGCTAACTGGCTGGTTGTAAATCACATGCTTCTAAGTCGCACTGAAAGACATAGTGACACAATTTAATGTGTCCAACCCGATTACTCAAGTCACCATAAAAGATGACCCAATTTCAACAATGAAATCTATGTTCTTCACCTGAATACATATTGTTCTGACACAAAGGAAGCTACAGAGGATTTTCTGCAAGGTAACCCGTCTCTCATATGGTGCATTCACTGACATCAAGGATAAATAAATGTACTCTATGATTCAATGAGTCGACTTTTTGATACAACCAGTAGTTAGAGCATACTAGCAAGTATTAATGTTGCGTAATAGCAGCCACCATCCAATGAGGGCCAATGAAGGATGAAGGCTTTTGATGTTTAACTTCCTGTCAGTGCAAGTGAAGTAAACAAATGAGGATTGAGCATAAAAAACATTAAAATCCTCAGCAGTGTAACTATTGCACCACTATTTCTCTTGTTGAAGGGGTTTCCACATACTGTTGAAAGGATGGCATGGTCTAGAGCTGCTAAAATCCCCCAAGAATAACACTGGACTTTTAGTACTATGACAAGTCTTAAAACCTGACACAAAATCACTGAAATGTTAAAAGTAAAAACTGTCTGAACATAAAACTGAGCAAGGATCCTTGCCAGGATAGTACAATGATACGAGTTATCATATGAAACTTGTGTATGTCATATCTGATAAATGATAATATAATTTATAGTATCTGACGTAAACATTTAATGGGAGCAAAGCATAACAATGTGGTTTTATAAGGGCATTTATTCTGTTGAACACTGTTTTCTCTCTCTAGATTATTGGTGTGAATTACTATATGCACAGTATATTTAGGGTGCTTCCAAACCTACTGCATATTTCATTCAGATTAAGAGAGTAGTTAATAAAAGTTGTGTTTAACCTTTGTTCTATTCACAGAAACAAAGCAACTGAGACAAAATTCTCACTATTCACCTTCTACACCTTCGACACTAGACACTTGTAAAATATTTGGGGATTGGACATCATTTTGCAGGATAATTTGAATTCGGGAAAACCTGTAGTTAAAATTGGAAAATGAAATATCGGCAGCCAGTGTTGGCTCATTTGTTGCTGTTCTGTGGTTCATGCTCTAGAATTCTGCATGTTCAGTTTGACGGAGCATCTTTATGCTGAGAAGGCGCACTGCTGCCGCCAGACACCTCTGAAGAACCAAACAAGCTCTATTGTAGCATACAATCACTCTTTCACTTGCCGGCTGGCTAACAAGATGCTGATTTATTCAGACAGAAGATATGTTTAAATTCACAGCTACATCTCTGAATTAAAAGCTACACAGTGTTTATTACAGAACTGAAATGAAACCACTGTCATGACACAGTCCCGGTGGACAGACAATGGAAACGGCAGGTTGTCAAGAGGCCAAGTTGTGTTTTACAATTTCATTTCACTACGTTGGTCTCAGAGGAGCCAGGCTTCAGTATCTGAAGTGTAACAATATGTTTAACAGATTTTCTGAACCAGGGGTAAAACAGAGCATAAATTATCGGGTTTAAACAGGAGTTAAAATAGAACAGACATATAACAAATGCAATAGATGAAGTGTTGAGGAAGGCGTCCTGGCCTGTAAGTGTAACACAGTAATATGGACAGAGACATATCAGAAAAACAGTGATGACAACACCAATAGTCCTGGCTGCTTTCAGTTCAGACTTCTTAGCATTAACACTCACTGAACCCTGTAGACTGATAGCTGCAACATTAGACCTCATGGCACGAGCCTGAGACACAGCCACCACAAATACTCTCAGATACAGAACCACGATAACAGCAACAGGACCAGCAAAGGACAACAGGACATCTACAATTCCTGTAACGTTATCAACAACAACTATACACTCTCCAGAGCAGGATTTATACCTGCCTGGTTGTTCCATATTATCTTTCATAATCTGACTAGGGAAGAGAATAGAACAGATCCAACACAGAGAGACACAGATCTGAACTCTGCTCTGAGTGACTTTGGTGGGATAATGTAGAGGATCACAAATGGCCACATAGCGGTCAATAGATATCAACACCATGGTTCCAACTGCAGCAGAGGTAATAATATAAGCAAATACATAATACAGAGCACACATTAGATCACCAAGGAACCAGCAGCCGTCTATAAGCATGATTTGGAATAACATGATGAGGCCCACGAAGCAATCTGAGACAGCCAGAGAGAGGAGGAGGAGGTTGGTGGGAGTGTGGAGCCGCCTGGAGAAGTTAGAAAGCAACACACTTATCAGTAATAATTGTCATTCAAGTAGATAAAAGCATGACTGAACTCTAGTTAGTTACGGCAGTGTGAGATCTGGCTATCTCTATTTTGTGTTGTATTAATCATTCCTTTCTGTACAGCTACCACATTTAGAACATCACTAAACTTTAGATTACTTGAAGTGGGAGATGGAGATGATGACCAGCAGGTTAAGAGTCACAGTGATCAGAGAGATGAGGGACAGGATCAGGTAAATGAAGACAGACGCTGAGTGAGAACGCATGGTCTTCCTGCAGGAGGAGTTGAGGAGATGTGGAAAGCAGAGTTCAGCCTCCTCAAAGGTCGTCATCATTAGAACAAGGAGGATGAATGAACGTGATATATGACAAAGAGATTCAGCCTGAAGCTCTTTGTCATATATCACATTCTTTCCTCTCTTCCTCCTAATTGCTCCTCCTCTTTCCCTCTGGTGGCCGTTGTTAGCAACAACTAAACAACTAAACTTCTTTCTTCTCCTTACATATCTTCCGAGTTGTCCCTGTTGCTTCTCTTTGCTATTGTTTGTCTCTTATGTTGTGCATGTTGTTTTGTATTTAGGAAAAACTAAGTGAAACCAAGTATAACCACCAGCCATGACCAGATGGTGCAGGATTAAAGCCAAGGAGAACCTTACCGCATGACTCCCAAGTTCCAACTCTTCCTGCTCTGCTAAGAAGCTGGTATCCTATACTTTCTGCACCCCATGTATAGTATGCTGGACCACCAGACTGTCATTGATAAGTTACATTCCCAAGGTCGATCTAACTCTCCTAGGTACTGTAGGTGATGTGCTTGTCTGACCACACTGTCTCAGACCCAATGTTGGCATTGTTCCTCATTCTTTCCACTACATTATTGTGATGACTTGTGTGCTTCCTTGGTTTTTATTTAACAACTAAATCAAGGGGAAGCAAAAAAACTACACATTCAAAGAATGTCAACTTTACTTATATTGAGTTAGTGAGCCATGCATTAAATATACACATAAGAGAATAAAGCAGAGAAGTGGGGAATCCATTTTTATGTAAAGTGACACCCACAGATTAATTACAACCTGCTTCACACGGAAATGAGAATTTAGATGCTGTTCAATCTCTCTATGGACCAATTTAAACCTCCTGGGTAAGAAGTACCTTACTTGAATCTTGATGCCTTTCTGCAGTTTATAACTACAATGCACAATATGTGTTATGCACAAGCTACCTTACAGCAGCCAATTAAAAACTATCTGTCTATTGAATACTTTATGGACGTCCAACACAATGTCAGCAAGAATGTTTGAAGCCAATTTCATCTTAGATTAGTTAAATGATGTAATCTCTCACTTCTAAAGTCAGGTTTGAGCTGTATGGTTTTTAGGGGATGGCAGGGTATTGTAAGAGCTTATGTAAATACTTGTTTAGTACTGTTGAACAAGTTCATTGAATTCAAAAGCTTTGTTCGTTTCCTGTGTAACTAATACCCCGGAATTATATTTGACCATCGTTTCATGTTGACACATTATGAAGCGAAGCATATACAGTGTGTAGTTTGTGTACTTTGTATTGGGAAACGCCCAGAATGAGGATCACACTCGGATTAAGTCATTTTACTCTGAACAGTAGTTCAGCATCAGACATTATTTGGCATCATTTTGGAATAAAAATAACACATTTACATTAAGCAGTATAACTGTCCACTCCTATGTTGACAAGATGATCAAAAACTTAAATAACTTTTTAAGGTATGTTTCATTTTATTCTATTCACCGCTCTATCCAGGTGATGGCAGGGATTGAGCATCATAATCTTCCATAAGATTCATTTGCCACAGGTGAGCAGGAGGTGCTTTCCCTTGTGCTGACTTCTAAATATTCATCCACCTGGGATCCTCTGTGCTGTCAGAAATTTTTCTAATGATTCTCAGCAACCACATTCTGCTTTAAAAATTTACTTATTCAATGTTCATCCTGGTTGTAAAGTATTTCTGTGACATTGACAATATCTAGGCCTACAGGCTGTGATGTGTATATATTTTTCCCCTAGAAAGAAAAACGTGGGTGAGATGTTTTACATTGTCTTTTTGTCTATTTTGTTCAACAATTCCAAAACACACATTAATCTCTGAGCAATGAAATGTATGTAATGTGGATATAAACAGCAACAAACAACTCATTTAGGCTGGTCCAGATGGAATTTCAGGTCAATAGCTCCTCTCTCTCTCACTATACCACATTAGCCTCAGAGGAACCAGGTTTCAGTATCTGAAGAGTAACAATGAGTTTAACAGATTTTCTGAACCAGGGATAAAACAGAGCATAGATGATGGGGTTTAAACAGGAGTTAAAATAGAACAGACACATCACAAAAGCAACAGATGAAGCACTGAGCACGGCATCTTGACCTGTAAGTGTAACACAGAAATATGGACAGAGACATATTAGAAACACGACAATGACGACACTAACAGTCCTGAGAGCTTTAAGCTCAGACTTCTTTGCATTAACACTCACTGAACCCTGTTGAGTGATAGCTGCAACATGAGACCTCATGGCACGAGCCTGAGACACAGCCACCACAAATACTCTCAGATACAGAACCACAATGACAGTAACAGGACCAATAAAGGACAAAAGAACATCTGCAATTCCTGAAACATAATCTACAACAACCACACACTCTCCAGAGCAAGAGCTATATGTGCCTGGATGTTTCAGGTTATCTCTCAGCAGCATACATTGAAAGATTACAGAACCAATCCAACACAGACAAACACAGATCTTTGCTCTGTTCTGAGTGACTTTGGTGGGATAATGTAGAGGATCACAAATGGCCACATAGCGGTCAATAGATATCAACACCATGGTTCCTATAGAGGCACAGGTAATAATATAGTCAAAAAGAAAATACAGGACACACATTAGATCCCCAAGGAACCAGCAGCCATCTATGAGGATAATTTGAAAGAACATAAGGAGGCCCACAAAGAAATCTGAGACAGCCAGAGAGAGGAGGAGGAGGTTGGTGGGAGTGTGGAGCTGCCTGAAAAAGTAAAAAAGCAATACAATTATTATTATTATTCATAGTGACAATCATCATCCAAGCAAATAAAAACATGACTGAAACATGAAAAAGAAACACTTTGCCCTCACAGTCAAATTTCTGATGCAGCCAAACATTTCTTTCTGTACAGCAAAAGTCACGGAACTTTAGATTACTTGAAGTGTGAGATGGAGATGATGACCAGCAGGTTAAGAGCCACAGTGATCAGAGAGATGAGGGACAGTGTCAGGTAAATAAGCATGGATTCTGATGGAGGTCGAATGGTTTTCCTGCAGGAAGAATTGAGGAGTTGTGGAAAGCAGAGTTCATCTTCATCAAGGTCTGTCATTATTAGAACGAAGGAGGAGAAGCTGCTGAGCTCTGCCAGTGTTCTGCGTGAAGCTTGTTTTCATATTCAGCCATCCATTTCCTCCAAATTGCTCCTCCTTCTTTCACTCTGGTGACCATTTGTTTTCAGTTGCAGCAACTGAAGTACCTCCTACTTTATTTTGTGCTGTTTCAGAATCGGTCAGTCTGAAAATTGGCTCCAGTTTTCCCTGGTTGCCCAAAACAGCTCCCAGGTTGACATGGGGACATAAGCCCCTCCACCACATTGATTTGCTGACTTGTCTATTGTGTACTTTTTGCAATAATTTGAAAGGGGAGTCATACTCAAAATGACCCAAATAACCAACATGTATCCAATTACACTAAAATAAGTAGGTTACCACTGTGTGAAAGGACACAAGCTCAATATTGTGTGTCCCTTTATTAGCTAGCAATCATGTCTGTTGTGTGCTAACTGGGGAAGAGTTATGGTTCTGATGAGGAATACATACTGTATTCTGGATAAGTAGGTTGGTGGCAACTGATTGTTCATTTTTTTTTTTCTCCTTGAAGAGTTAGCAGCTATGTGTTAACTTGCTTAACTGCTCATTTTGCTTGTAAACCTGATAGATGTAGTTTACTCTTGGTTAGTACCACAGTGAGCAGGCTCTTGCATCACTGCTGCAGAAAATTCTTATTTAACTACAGTTAACAGTTAAACTATATCTCTACAATTGCCCTAGTTATTATGATGGATATTTTTAATGACTGTTTTGTTTCAATGTACTAGTTGGAAGGCTGGATGTGTTGTCATGTGGTTGAGTACGTTATATATATATATATATATATATATATATATATATATAAATTACTTGCTTTTTTGACCGTCAAAAGCAACTGCCCACAGTACTATGCCTCACACGGGGCACCATACATTTGAGCTCCCTTGGCAATGATTTATGTGGAACTGCAGCACTTCTGAGATCAGTCTCAGATCACTATAAATTTAGAATTACAACCAATTATTATTAGGGACGTCCCAAATGGTTCCCGGGAGATCTGTATCGGGGCGGTCCAGGCATTTTCAAGTTGACTGGATAGGTATCATGCTTCAGTCAAGCCTGATCTTTTGAAGTAATTTATTTTTGGTCAGTCAATAACAAAAACTATTTCCCTATACCATCAAAGTGTCTTCTTCCCCCCATGTTTAACTGGTGGTTGATTAGCACACAAATCAAAGCAAAACAACCTTCTCTTCTGTCTTCTGTTTAGTGGCAGTTGGCTAGTGTCAAAGTTGCCATAAAGTCAAAGTAGAAAAGAGGAAACAAAATCATCACTTGGTGTGTGGATACTTTACTTTGGAAAGTGAAGACCAATGTTGACAACTGGAATAACACTGAGTACATGCTACTGAAATCCTGAATTCTCACGGGTCTGACAAAGTAGGTTCCACCTAACCTGTTAACAGGAATATGAAGGATTCTTAAGTCAACATGACAAAAATCTGAAGTGGCTCTTATCAATAACCCATATCTCTCCAATTGCCCTAGTTGGATAAATAAATGTACTTATGTCTAAATGTACTTGTTGGAAAGCTGGGAATTTATTCCTGTGATTCTGCAATAACCAAAATGCAGAAGTAATATTGCACAGGTGAGAGTAATTGTAATTAGTAATATGCCTATGTACATGTGCTGTAGTCAAGACCACCTAACCTGAGACTGAGTCAAGACCAAGAACGAGGAGGGGCGAGACCAAGTCCAAGACTGAGACCGAACTGAATAAAAAGAAGCATTAGTCTACTTGTCATGTTGAAAAAATTAATTTATTTCTGACAGTAAAACCAACTATCCAATCTTCAAACACACTTCACCCTTCCCCCCATCAAAAAACAAACAAAAAGAAAATCTCCAAGCTAAGTTCATTACTTGAGAGCCCTGGATATAACCAAGTTCTTCAGATGGTAAAATACACACACACAGGCCTATACATTGGTGGAACAATTTCAACCAAAATAAAAATTCTGGAGCCGAAAATGAGGAAACCAACACCAAAAACTGAAAGACAAAACACCGAAAGAAATTAGGCAAACAATATCCCACATCTTCTACAACAGATAACTGTTCATCTAATGCAGGGATTCCCAAAGTGTGGTGGGGGTGTGCGCGCTGCCTCTAGGGGGTGTGCGAGATGAAAAATGCAATGGTGGGGAAGAAGTTTCTTCTTCTTGGCACTCTATATGTGCACCTAGCTGAGCCATCTAACCTGCTCTTGAAAATCCCCACATGTATTTATTTTTATTTTTTTTCTGTTTCTGAGCTTATGCTCGTTGTTATTTATGTGTTATTTAATTTAAATAACTGGCATTCTAATTGCGAAGCAGGCGTGCCCGGAGGGATGTCCCTTTTCTGTGCCGCTGCTGCATGCCTCTCAAATTCAACATAGTGATCTGGATAGTTGGATTTCAGTTGACCTTAATGTTTGGGCTTACTTGAGTGGAAACAAATTCTGTTGGGCTACAGTGTATTCAGATAAGTCTTATAAAGCAATATCATAGTTAATAACCACAATTATTCTATTAATATTATTACATGTGGCATGAGAAATGTGTGGTAAACTTTTCAGTTGTTGGTATCTGGGCAAGTGTAATCACCATTTGGAACATCGATTAATAATCACTGGTTAATGAATTCTTACTACTAATTCCTACTACAAAACAAGATTTGAACTCACATGTTTACCAAGTGTCATGTTTCAAATAATTTAAGCGTGTTTTTTTTATTTCTCTCTGACATTTCCTCCCCTTGCGCTTAAATATTGCTTTCTCCCCTCATTAAAAGGCTCTGCTCATACTGTAATTGGATTGGACTGATTTAACACAATCTGTGACTGAGGGAAAAGAAAAACTACAAGTCACATAATTCTATAAATAAAATTGTTGAGTGATTATCATGTTCTTTATCCACAAAATCTTTAAATTTCAAGGTGTAAAAATGAAATACATTTGGGTTTCTGTGCAAGATGGTTTCAGACACTTCTAGTGATCCTACTGTACTAATATGTGTCCACCAAAGGTATGCATCTTTTCTTCAAAGACAAAAAAGTAGGTGTCATGCCGTTTTAATTTCCATTTCTTTGTGACATCTTTAAGATCATGAACATCTGTGAACTATCTAATCAAACATATTAAATGCACCTGCGAGGTCCAATTCACAGTTCATGTGACAATAACAATAACTTTATGTGTTGCTTAGCAATGCGATGCATGTACTGTAAAAAAGAAAAGAGAGAAAACTGCATACATTTTATGTCAGCGGCTCCTCTCTCTCTCTACACTATGCTGGTCTCAGAGGAGCCAGGCTTCAGTATCTCAAATGTAACAATAAGTTTAGCAGATTTTCTGAACCAGGGGTATAACAAAGCATAGATGATCGGGTTTAAACAGGAGTTAAAATAGAACAGACATATAAGAAATGCAATAGATGAAGTATTGAGCACAGCATCTTGGCCTGTAAGTGTAACACAGAAATATGGACAGAGACATATCAGAAAAACAACTATCACAACACTGACAGTCCTGAATGCTTTAAGCTCAGATTTCTTTGCATTAACACTCACTGAACCCTGTAGAGTGATAGCTGCAATATGAGACCTCATGGCACGAGCCTGAGACACAGCCACCACAAATACTCTCAGATACAGAACCACAATAACAGCAACAGGACCAATAAAGGACAATAGAACATCTGCAATTCCTGAAACATAATCTACAACAACCACACACTCTCCAGAACAAGAGTTATATTTGCCTGGATGTTTCAGGTTATCTCTTAGCAACAGACATACAAAGATTACAGAACAGATCCAACACAGACAAACACAGATCTGAACTCTCCTCTGAGTGACTTTGGTGGGATAATGTAGAGGATCACAAATGGCTACGTAGCGGTCAGTAGATATCAACACCATGGTTCCTATTGAGGCTGACGTAATAATGTAGTCTAAAAGATAATACAGGCTACACATGAGCTCACCAAAATACCAGCACCCATCTATGAGGATAATTTGAAATAACATGAGGAGGCCCACGAAGCAATCTGAGACAGCCAGAGAGAGGAGGAGGAGGTTGGTGGGAGTGTGGAGCTGTCTGGAGAAGTAAGAATGCAACACACATCATTATTTATATAACAATTGTCAATTCAGCAAATAAAGGCATGGCCAAAAACATGAAAACATTATTGAGAATTATGAGACATTTTCCTCACAGACTGAGATCTGGCAATTGTTAATTTGTGTTGCATGAAAGATTCCTTTCTGCACAGTTACCAGCTTTAGAAAGTCATAAACACTTGATTACTTGAAGTGGGAGATGGAGATGATGACCAGCAGGTTAAGAGACACAGTGAGTAGAGCGATGTAAGACAGTATCATATAAATGACCATAGATGCTGACTGAGATCGAATAGTCTTCCTACAGGAAGAGTTAAAGAGGTGTGGAAAACACAGTTCAGTTTCATCAACGTCTGTCATTGTTAGAATAAGGGGCTGCTGAGCTCTGCTAATGTTCTTCTTGAAGCTTCATATACCCGATTCAGTCCTCCACTTCCTCCAAATCACTCCTCACTCTTTTCCTCTGGTGGCCATTTGTTTTCAATATCAGCAACTGAAGTACCTCCTACTTTTGTTTTGTTTCTGTTGTCATCAGTTTTCCTTCAATTTCCTTCAACTCCATTTTGTTCTGTATTAGTGATATACACTGCCTCGCCAAAAACAAAAGTCGCAAAAAAAATAAATAAAAAAAATCGATTTGATTTGTTGGACCACCTTCATCTTTGATTACAGCTCGCATTCACTGTGGCAATGTTTTAATAACCTTCTCCACTGTCTCCAGATTTGTCTCCATCCAGTGTTGCATTCATTGTATTGATGATGGAGAGTCTGACCACTGCTCAAAGCTTCTCCAGCTCATCCCAAAGATTCTCAATGGGGTTAAGGTCTGGACTCTGTGGTGGAACCTCATGCTCCCTGAACCACTCTTTCACAATCTTCAGGTAGTCAGCTGACCTCATTCTTTGGACACATAATGTTGCTGAACCTAGACCTGAGCAACTGCAGCAACCCCAGATCATAGCACTGCCCCATAGCACAGGCTTGGACAGTAGACACTAGGCATGATGGCTGCATCACTTCATCTGCCTCTCTTCTTACCCTGATGCCCCCATCACTCTGGAACAGGGGAAATCTGGACTCATCAGACCACATGACCTTCTTCCATTGCTCCAGAGTCCAATCTTTATGCTCCCTAGCAAACTGAAGCCTTTATTTCCAGTTATCCTCACTGATTAGTGGTTTTTAATTCTACACAGCTGTTCAGTCCCAATGACTCAAGTTCCCTACATAATGGACATGTGAAAATGTTCTTACTTTCACTATTAAACGTAGCCCTGAGTTCTACTGTTGTTTTTCTTGTTCCATTTGATTTCACTAAATGTTTAAATTATGCTGATCACAATGAATCACTTTTTTCTGACCACTTTTCTACCTTGAAGACAATGTTTCTCCACTGTCCTTCCAGTTTTTAATAATGTTTTTTAGTAGTTTCTACAATCGACCACAGGATGTGTCTTTAGACATGGTTATTTAAGAAATAAGAAGCTACTCATTGCATCAGTTGGGGTTAAATAACTTGTTACCAGCTGAAAGATAATCACCCATGCAGTAATTATCCAATAGGAGGCTCATACCTGTTTGCTTAGTGAAATCCAGGTGGAGACTTGACTATTTTTGGCCAGGGAGTGTATATTGCAGTCATGAAGAGGACTTCCAGAGTCCACCTGGATGACCTGCATGTTGCCCTGGCCACCAGGCCCTCAATTTCTAGGCTTGATGTAACTATTCTCAACAAGGAAGATGTATCTTGAGTTGTAATGTTTTCAGTCCAACCCATTACTCTAGCCCGGTTTTCCCAAGTTGCTTAATACAACTTCCATGTTCACATGGGCAAATAAACCCCAAGGCAATTATTTAACTTAAAAACAATAAGTCTGTGAAGGTTCTCAGTCATCCAGGTCATGGTATATCCAAAAAAGAGGTCAAAAAAGACAACTTCAGCTCTGAACTGAAGATGCTACTCAGATGAGTGATGAAATGTCTCTACAAGTCCAGCTGCCTTTTTGTTAATTATTTTTGTTAAATTGGATATTTAAAACCAATAACACAGCTTCATCACTGAATTAGTTGTACTGGGCCTCTAAGAAAAGGTTGTTTTGTTATGTAGGGACGTCCCTACATAACAAAACAACCTTTTCCTCCTCCATTTCCCCTGTCATCGTTTCAAGAATATCTGCGTCCACATGGATCCGTCTCAACACGACTCAAAACACTACTTCATATTCCAGGCCTATAGGTGGCGCTCTTTCAGTTTCAGGAATTCAACAAAAATGTAGAGGAAGACGCGGAGCATGCGCATATTGGCAGGAGAGAGTGGTGGAAGGCTGCTCGAGGGATGTGGCATCATCGAAACGCACAAATGCGTTTTCACCATTTTCGTCATCCACGCGAAAACTCAAGAACTGCGTTTGCGAATTTTTCCACCCTGGGACCAGGTTTCAGAAAAGTACGTTGTAAGGCAATGCTTTTACAGGATTCATGTGGACGAGCGGCCAAAACGATGCAAAAATCTGCGTTTAAACCAAAAAGTGTCTCTGTGTGGATAGCTCCTAAATGCTTTTTACCTGGGATATTATGTGTCATATGCCCTTCTTCAACACCCAAGGGCTGATATTTTGATTTTGAGTGCCCTATGAAGGGTTCACATAATGTATGTGTGAAAAAGAACTACAAAAGTCTCATGTGCCATCATAACTTTACATTCCATTTCTATGACACCTCTAAGGGACGTGAACTATGAAAGCAGGTTCAATTACTTAAAATGAACCAGTGTGGTCAGATTCACAGTTCATGTGAAACTGGCTACAACTTTGACAGTGCTTGTTAGCAAGTAAAAGTTCTATACTACAAATGTTTGAAGTGTTTTTTTTTTAATCATTAATACAACTCTCTCCAATTGACTTACAATTAGATTTGATAAATTAAATGTTTTAATGTACTGAACAGCTGTTGGACAGTGAGACATCTTTCCTGTATACTTGATGTACCATGTGTGAATACATTTTGCTAGCTATGGAATTTTTGTTTGTGATAATAACCAAAATGCAGATAGAATATTGAACATTTAACGTCAATAGTCACCCCCTTGGACAGACTGCATTTGCACTGCACTGCCACTTTAACTCCATTTGCACACTACCTCAATTGCACAGGACCATCACAGTTAATTTCATAGTTTTTATATTTATACAGTTATACAGTTTGTACAGTTAGCTAATTTTATTCTCTATATTTATACTTTTCTATATTTAGAAAACTTCTCTGTGAGCGCTACACAAGTGGCAGCCCTCTGTTCTGAGTGTACACACTACTGTGTGAACAAATGGATGTCCTGATGAAATGTTTTTCCTGTGTACAATTAATACAAAATGTTTTACTGCCACTTGTGTAGTGGTCACAGAGAAGTTCTTTTTCTGGATTTGACCCATCCATTCATTCACAGTGTGTACAGTTGAAGCAGTAAGCTGCCACCTGTGCAATGCACATATTTGAGCCTCTGGACTTTACCTAAGTACTGCCACATTTCATATAATTTCATGGTTATATTGTTATTCATGCACTTTGGTGTTTCCTCCCGTTCATAACCCGATGAGCTGCTATGTCCCCTCATCAAAGAGCTGTGTACATAGATAAAGCTGTTAAACTTAACACAATCTGTGGCTGTGTGAAAACAGAAAAGACTAATTCATTTCAAACTGAGTTCAAACTCCATTTATTTATAATCACATTTGATTGTTTGATTTGGACCACATAAATTCCACGTGAAACAGACTTTAACTTTCAGTGTTTGTTAGCAATGCAGTGCATGTGCTGTAAAACAGAAAAGAGAGAAAACCAAGGTTTACGGAGACCATCCAAACTGTGTCAACATTTTGTTGCAGTGGATCCTCTCTCTACACCATGTTGGTCTCAGAGGAGCCAGGCTTCAGTATCTGAAGTGTAAGAATGAGTTTAAGAGATTTTCTGAACCAGGGGTAAAACAGAGCATAGATGATCGGGTTTAGACAGGAGTTAAAATAGAACAGACATATAACAAATGCAATAGATGATGCACTGAGCATGGCATCTTGACCTGTAAGTGTAACACAGAAATATGGACAGATACATATCAGAAAAACAACTATCACAACACTGACAGTCCTGAATGCTTTCAGCTCAGATTTCTTTGCATTAACACTCACTGAACCCTGTAGACTGATAGCTGCAATATGAGACCTCATGACACGAGCCTGAGACACAGCCACCACAAATACTCTCAGATACAGAACCACGATAACAGCAACAGGACCAATAAAGGACAATAGAACATCTGCAATTCCTGATATATAATCAACAACAACCACACACTCTCCTGAGCAGGATTTATACCTGCCTGGATGTTTCAGGTTATCTCTCAGCACCAGACATGCAAAGATTATAGAACAGATCCAACACAGACAAACACAGATCTGAACTCTCCTCTGAGTGACTTTGGTGGGATAATGTAGAGGATCACAAATGGCCACATAGCGGTCAATAGATATCACCACCATGGTTCCTATTGAGGCCGACGTAATAATATAGTCTAAAAGATTATACAGGCTACACATTAAATCACCAAGAAGCCAGCAGCCATCTATGAGCATAACTTGAAATAACATGAAGTGGCCCACAAAGCAATCTGAGACAGCCAGAGAGAGGAGGAGAAGGTTGGTGGGAGTGTGGAGCTGCCTGGAGAAGTAAGAAAACAACACACCTATTATTCATAGTGAAAATCACTATCAAGCACGACTTCAACATGAAAAAAGAAACACTACTTAGAAACACCTTTACCTCACAGTCAATTTTCTGATGCATTCAAACATTTCTTTCTGTACAGTGAAAGTAACTATGGATTACTTGAAGTGGGAGATGGAGATGATGACCAGCAGGTTAAGAGTCACAGTAGTCAGAGAGATGAGGGACAGGATCAGGTAAACAAGTATTGATTCTGATTGAGAGCGAATGGTCTTCCTGCAGGAAGAGTTGAGTTGTGGAAAGCAGAGTTCAGTTTCAAAGGTTGTCATCCCTAAAATCAGGAGGAGAATCTGCTGAGCTCTGCCAGTGTTCTGCCCGAAACTCATCGTCATACATTTGATTTGATAAACCGCTCCTCCCTCTTGTGGCCGTTGGGAGGAGCAGCAGCTCTACCTGAGCTCCTCCCATATGTCCGAGCTCTTTACCCTCTCTCTCTAAGGCTGAGCCTGGCTACCCTACGAAGGAAACTAATTTTGGCCGCGATCAGTCATTACCCAAAGTTCATGACCATAGGTGAGGGTTGGAATGTAGATCGCCCGGTAAATTGAGAGCTTCGCCTTTAGGCTTAGCTCTCTTTTCACCAAGACCGACCAGTTAAGCATCTGCATTACTACAGATGCTGCTCCGATTCGCCTGTCGATCTCCCGCTTCCTCCTACCCTCACTCTTGAACAAGACCCCAAGATACTTGAACTCCTCCATTTGAAGCAGGACCTCCTTCCTGACCGGGAGTGGGCAATCCACCCTTTTCCAACTGAGGACCATGGCTTTAGACTTGGAGGTGCTGATCTTCATTCCACCTGCTTTACACTCGACTGCGAACCGCCCCAGCAAGAGCTGGAGGTCGTTGTTCGATGAAGCTAAGAGGACCATGTCACCTTCAAAAAGCAGGGACGAAGTCCTCCGATCACAGAAGACAACACCCTCCCCCACCCAGCTGCACCTAGAAATTCTGTCCATAAAAGTTCTGAACAAAACCATTGACAAAGGGCAGCCATGGCGGAGTCCAACCATCGCAGGGAACAGGTCCGACTTACTGTCGGTTACACAGACCAAACTCGCACTCCTTTGGTACAGGGACTAAATGGCCATCCACCCCATACTCCCAGAGCAACCCCCACAGGATGCTCCTGGGGACACGGTCGTAAGCCTTCTCCAGATCCACAAAACACATGTGGACTGGTTGGACAAACTTCCATTTCCCCTCCAGCACCCTGGTGAGGGTAAAGAGTTGGTCCATGGTTCCACGTCCAGGACGAAAACTGCATTGTTCCTCCTCGATCTGAGGTTCAACAATCGACCGGACCCTCTTTTCCAGCACACTGGCATAGACCTTGCCGGGGAGGCTGAGGAGTGTGATCCCCTGTAGTTGGAACACACCCTCTGGTCCCCTTTTGAGGGGATATATTTCGAGTTGATAGTGCCCAACCTCTTTCACAAGCTCCGGTTCCTTCCCCACCAGAGAGGTGACATTACATGTTCCAAAAGCCAGCTTCCATAACCAAGGATCAAACCACCAAGTCCCCCGCCTTGGTCTGCTGTCCGATCCACAATGCACTTGACCCTTCATAATCCTCCTCCGGGTGGTGGGCCTACAGGGAGGCGAGCCCATGTATCCCGTTCAGGCTGGGCCCAGCTGGACCCCATGGGCAAAAGCCTGGCCACCAGGTGCTCGCCCACAAGGCCTGGCTTGAGGGTGGGGCCCCAGTAACCCTCCGGGCCAGGTACACAACCTCCTGTTGGTTTTCTTCATGGACGGTCTTCTGAATCCTTCTTGGTCTGGCCCTTCGCCTCTGCCTTGGGAGACCCTACCAGGGGCAAATTGCCCCGGACAGCATAGCTCCTAGGGTCATTAGGATACTCATACTCCTCCATCAGGATAAGGTGACAGTTCAAGGAGGGCAATACCACAACATTATCACATAATTAACTATAAAAAGTGACAACAACAGCATTCAGTGGAAAACCCAAATAAGTATCTGTCCAGTTACAGTAGTTGATTGGATTGATAATAACCCAAATGTACACAATTAAATTAAGTATGCCAAGTAGGTTAATATTGTGCAAAAGTAAATTAGATCAATAATGTGAAGTCAATTTTAGTGTCAATTTAGAAATCCAACTGATTATTAAATGAATAACTGCAATCAGATTGACTCAAAGAATTTTACAATAAAAGTTTGTCTCAAAAACACACAATTAATAAAGTATGCATGCAGTGTTTCAGGGACCTAACATTAGATCTCCATGTTAAATTATATAATTTAAAACATGTAATTTGATTGACAGTGTATGGAATACCAAGTATGAACCAAATTTGGACAATTATACTGAGAGGTGTGTCTAGGTGTCCAGAAAAGAAAAGGTCTTTAACTTTGTGACTCCTGATGCCATTTTTTGTACTGTTCTCAAGTATGGCGTGAGGAATGCATGGACAACTTTTCAGTAGCTACAAGGTGTATATTTGGACAAGATAATTGATTTCCATTCTTTTAATTCATTTACTACAATAAAATTGATTTGAACTCACATGTTCAACACGTCACATTTCATATAATTTAAGTGTGTTTTTTTCTTCCCCATGTTGGCATTCCTCAGCTTGCACTAAAACATTTTTCTGTCCCTCTTAGAATCTGATGAGCTTCCAGCACCTCCTTACCAAAAAGCTGTGCTCATAGTGTAATTACAGATGCCAAGTTTAACACTTTATGGGGCGACTAACCATATTTGGTAACTTCCACACATTTTAAATTGTGTTCTTATTCCTCTAAGGGAGATTTAGAAGCATGTGCTTTTCACCGGTCAGGGTCAAATGGGATCTACAAGGCCCAGCTCTGCATGAACACTGGGCATAACTGCTTCATTAGGTACCACAACGAAGTGGCTTAACATTGGCTAATGTGATAATATGTATGTTGACAAATGCCTGAATCAGCACTGAAGTTCTAATGTTTATTTTATTATTATTATTTAACATTTAAGGGCAAGGAACCCTATATGGTAACTTCTTTGACCTTCTACGTGAAAATAAAACATTTTGAAAAATGTCACATACATAAAAAAAAGTCTTCTTATGCACTTCAGTAACACTCTGCCCTAAGAAGGGTTAACACATTTTTTGAAAAAGAACTACAAAAGTCACATTAATATCAAGGTTTAATAAAATTGTCAAATTGTCAATTGTCAATTATCCAAAATTTCAGATTTACTCTGGAAGACGCTTTGAGATAAACACTTCTAGTGATCCTAAAAAAAAAAGAAAAAAAAGAAAATCTAATCTAACCTATTGTTAAAATATATGTCCACCACAAGTATGAATTATATATATATATATGAAATTCTGTATGACACCTCTATGATCACAGGCATGAACTATTAAACCATGTTTAAATATTTAAATAAAATGCTCCTGTGAGGAGACCTGTGAGAGGCTACAACTTTAATAATGCTTGTTAGCAATTTGATGCATGTACATGTACTGCAAAACAGTAAAGACAGAAAAATAAAGTTGAGATTGTGTAAAACGTGTTTCAACATTTCATGTCAGTGTCTCCTCTCTCTCTCTCTCTACACCATGCTGGTCTCAGAGGAGCCAGGCTTCAGTATCTGAAGTATAACAATGAGTTTAACAGATTTTCTGAACCAGGGGTAAAACAGAGCATAGATGATCGGGTTTAAACAGGAGTTAAAATAGAACAGGCATATTACGAATGCAATAGATGATGCACTGAGCACAGCATCTTGACCTGTAAGTGTAACACAGAAATATGGACAGATACATATCAGAAAAACAACTATCACAACACTGATAGTCCTCAGAGCTTTGAGCTCAGATTTCTTTGCATTAACACTCACTGAACCCTGTTGACTGGTAGCTGCAATATGAGACCTCATGGCACGAGCCTGAGACACAGCCACCACAAATACTCTCAGATACAGAACCACAATGACAGTAACAGGACCAGCAAAGGACAACAGAGCATCAGCCATTCCTGAAACATTATCAACAGCAACCACACACTCTCCTGAGCAGGATTTATACCTGCCTGGATGTTTCAGGTTATCTCTCATCACCAGACATGCAAAGATTATAGAACAGATCCAACACAGACAAACACAGATCTGAACTCTCCTCTGAGTGACTTTGGTGGGATAATGTAGAGGATCACAAATGGCCACATAGCGGTCAATAGATATCAAAACCATAATTCCTATAGAGGCGCAGGTAATAATATAGTCAAAAAGAAAATATAGGACACACATTAAATCACCAAGGAACCAGCAGCCATCTATGAGCATAATTTGAAATAACATGAAGTGGCCCACGAAGAAATCTGAAACAGCCAGAGAGAGGAGGAGGAGGTTGGTGGGAGTGTGGAGCTGTCTGGAGAAGTAAGAAAACAACACACCTATTATTCATAGTGAAAATCACTATCAAGCACGACTTCTACATGAAAAAAGAAACATTACTTAGAAACACCTTCACCTCACAGTCAATTTTCTGATGCATTCAAACATTTGTTTCTGTACAGTGAAAGTAACTATGGATTACTTGAAGTGGGAGATGGAGATGATGACCAGCAGGTTAAGAGTCACAGTAGTCAGAGAGATGAGGGACAGGATCAGGTAAATAAGCATGGATTCAGATTGAGAGCGAATGGTCTTCCTGCAGGAAGAGTTGAGTTGTGGAAAGCAGAGTTCAGTTTCAAAGGTTGTCATCCCTAAAATCAGGAGGAGAATCTGCTGAGCTCTGCCAGTGTTCTGCCCGAAACTCATCGTCATACATTTGATTTGATAAACCTCTCCTCCCTCTTGTGGCCGTTGGGAGGAGCAGCAGCTCTACCTGAGCTCCTCCCATATGTCCGAGCTCTTTACCCTCTCTCTCTAAGGCTGAGCCTGGCTACCCTACGAAGGAAACTAATTTTGGCCACGATCAGTCATTACCCAAAGGTCATGACCATAGGTGAGGGTTGGAATGTAGATCGCCCGGTAAATTGAGAGCTTCGCCTTTCGGCTTAGCTCTCTTTTCACCAAGACCGACCAGTTAAGCATCTGCATTACTACAGATGCTGCTCCGATTCGCCTGTCGATCTCCCGCTTCCTCCTACCCTCACTCTTGAACAAGACCCCAAGATACTTGAACTCCTCCATTTGAAGCAGGACCTCCTTCCTTACCGGGAGTGGGCAATACACCCTTTTCCAACTGAGGACCATGGCTTTGGAGTTGGAGGTGCTGATCTTCATTCCACCTGCTTTACACTCGACTGCGAACCGCCCCAGCAAGAGCTGGAGGTCGTTGTTCGATGAAGCTAAGAGGACCATGTCACCTTCAAAAAGCAGGGACGAAGTCCTCCGATCACAGAAGACAACACCCTCCCCCACCCAGCTGCACCTAGAAATTCTGTCCATAAAAGTTCTGAACAAAACCATTGACAAAGGGCAGCCATGGCGGAGTCCAACCATCGCAGGGAACAGGTCCGACTTACTGTCGGTTACACAGACCAAACTCGCACTCCTTTGGTACAGGGACTAAATGGCCATCCACCCCATACTCCCAGAGCACCCCCCACAGGATGCTCCTGGGGACACGGTCGTAAGCCTTCTCCAGATCCACAAAACACATGTGGACTGGTTGGACAAACTTCCATTTCCCCTCCAGCACCCTGGTGAGGGTAAAGAGTTGGTCCATGGTTCCACGTCCAGGACGAAAACTGCATTGTTCCTCCTCGATCTGAGGTTCAACAATCGACCGGACCCTCTTTTCCAGCACACTGGCATAGACCTTGCCGGGGAGGCTGAGGAGTGTGATCCCCTGTAGTTGGAACACACCCTCTGGTCCCCTTTTGAGGGGGTTTATTTCAAGTTGCTAGTGCCCGACCTCTTTCACAAGCTCCGGTTCCTTCCCCACCAGAGAGGTGACATTACATGTTCCAAAAGCCAGCTTCCATAACCAAGGATCAAACCACCAAGTCCCCCGCCTTGGTCTGCTGTCCGATCCACAATGCACTTGACCCTTCATAATCCTCCTCCGGGTGGTGGGCCTACAGGGAGGCGAGCCCATGTATCCCGTTCAGGCTGGGCCCAGCTGGACCCCATGGGCAAAAGCCTGGCCACCAGGTGCTCGCCCACAAGGCCTGGCTTGAGGGTGGGGCCCCAGTAACCCTCCGGGCCAGGTACACAACCTCCTGTTGGTTTTCTTCATGGACGGTCTTCTGAATCCTATTTGGTCTGGCCCTTCGCCTGTGCCTTGGGAGACCCTACCAGGGGCAAATTGCCCCGGACAGCATAGCTCCTAGGGTCATTAGGATACTCATACTCCTCCATCAGGATAAGGTGACAGTTCAAGGAGGGCAATACCACAACATTATCACATAATTAACTATAAAAAGTGACAACAACAGCATTCAGTGGAAAACCCAAATAAGTATCTGTCCAGTTACAGTAGTTGATTGGATTGATAATAACCCAAATGTACACAATTAAATTAAGTATGCCAAGTAGGTTAATATTGTGCAAAAGTAAATTAGATCAATAATGTGAAGTCAATTTTAGTGTCAATTTAGAAATCCAACTGATTATTAAATGAATAACTGCAATCAGATTGACTCAAAGAATTTTACAATAAAAGTTTGTCTCAAAAACACACAATTAATAAAGTATGCATGCAGTGTTTCAGGGACCTAACATTAGATCTCCATGTTAAATTATATAATTTAAAACATGTAATTTGATTGACAGTGTATGGAATACCAAGTATGAACCAAATTTGGACAATTATACTGAGAGGTGTGTCTAGGTGTCCAGAAAAGAAAAGGTCTTTAACTTTGTGACTCCTGATGCCATTTTTTGTACTGTTCTCAAGTATGGCGTGAGGAATGCATGGACAACTTTTCAGTAGCTACAAGGTGTATATTTGGACAAGATAATTGATTTCCATTCTTTTAATTCATTTACTACAATAAAATTGATTTGAACTCACATGTTCAACACGTCACATTTCATATAATTTACGTAAGTGTGTTTTTTTCTTCCCCATGTTGGCATTCCTCAGCTTGCACTAAAACATTTTTCTGTCCCTCTTAGAATCTGATGAGCTTCCAGCACCTCCTTACCAAAAAGCTGTGCTCATAGTGTAATTACAGATGCCAAGTTTAACACTTTATGGGGCGACTAACCATATTTGGTAACTTCCACACATTTTAAATTGTGTTCTTATTCCTCTAAGGGAGATTTAGAAGCATGTGCTTTTCACCGGTCAGGGTCAAATGGGATCTACAAGGCCCAGCTCTGCATGAACACTGGGCATAACTGCTTCATTAGGTACCACAACGAAGTGGCTTAACATTGGCTAATGTGATAATATGTATGTTGACAAATGCCTGAATCAGCACTGAAGTTCTAATGTTTATTTTATTATTATTATTTAACATTTAAGGGCAAGGAACCCTATATGGTAACTTCTTTGACCTTCTACGTGAAAATAAAACATTTTGAAAAATGTCACATACATAAAAAAAAGTCTTCTTATGCACTTCAGTAACACTCTGCCCTAAGAAGGGTTAACACATTTTTTGAAAAAGAACTACAAAAGTCACATTAATATCAAGGTTTAATAAAATTGTCAAATTGTCAATTGTCAATTATCCAAAATTTCAGATTTACTCTGGAAGACGCTTTGAGATAAACACTTCTAGTGATCCTAAAAAAAAAAGAAAAAAAAGAAAATCTAATCTAACCTATTGTTAAAATATATGTCCACCACAAGTATGAATTATATATATATATATGAAATTCTGTATGACACCTCTATGATCACAGGCATGAACTATTAAACCATGTTTAAATATTTAAATAAAATGCTCCTGTGAGGAGACCTGTGAGAGGCTACAACTTTAATAATGCTTGTTAGCAATTTGATGCATGTACATGTACTGCAAAACAGTAAAGACAGAAAAATAAAGTTGAGATTGTGTAAAACGTGTTTCAACATTTCATGTCAGTGTCTCCTCTCTCTCTCTCTCTACACCATGCTGGTCTCAGAGGAGCCAGGCTTCAGTATCTGAAGTATAACAATGAGTTTAACAGATTTTCTGAACCAGGGGTAAAACAGAGCATAGATGATCGGGTTTAAACAGGAGTTAAAATAGAACAGGCATATTACGAATGCAATAGATGATGCACTGAGCACAGCATCTTGACCTGTAAGTGTAACACAGAAATATGGACAGATACATATCAGAAAAACAACTATCACAACACTGATAGTCCTCAGAGCTTTGAGCTCAGATTTCTTTGCATTAACACTCACTGAACCCTGTTGACTGGTAGCTGCAATATGAGACCTCATGGCACGAGCCTGAGACACAGCCACCACAAATACTCTCAGATACAGAACCACAATGACAGTAACAGGACCAGCAAAGGACAACAGAGCATCAGCCATTCCTGAAACATTATCAACAGCAACCACACACTCTCCTGAGCAGGATTTATACCTGCCTGGATGTTTCAGGTTATCTCTCATCACCAGACATGCAAAGATTATAGAACAGATCCAACACAGACAAACACAGATCTGAACTCTCCTCTGAGTGACTTTGGTGGGATAATGTAGAGGATCACAAATGGCCACATAGCGGTCAATAGATATCAAAACCATAATTCCTATAGAGGCGCAGGTAATAATATAGTCAAAAAGAAAATATAGGACACACATTAAATCACCAAGGAACCAGCAGCCATCTATGAGCATAATTTGAAATAACATGAAGTGGCCCACGAAGAAATCTGAAACAGCCAGAGAGAGGAGGAGGAGGTTGGTGGGAGTGTGGAGCTGTCTGGAGAAGTAAGAAAACAACACACCTATTATTCATAGTGAAAATCACTATCAAGCACGACTTCTACATGAAAAAAGAAACATTACTTAGAAACACCTTCACCTCACAGTCAATTTTCTGATGCATTCAAACATTTGTTTCTGTACAGTGAAAGTAACTATGGATTACTTGAAGTGGGAGATGGAGATGATGACCAGCAGGTTAAGAGTCACAGTAGTCAGAGAGATGAGGGACAGGATCAGGTAAATAAGCATGGATTCAGATTGAGAGCGAATGGTCTTCCTGCAGGAAGAGTTGAGTTGTGGAAAGCAGAGTTCAGTTTCAAAGGTTGTCATCCCTAAAATCAGGAGGAGAATCTGCTGAGCTCTGCCAGTGTTCTGCCCGAAACTCATCGTCATACATTTGATTTGATAAACCTCTCCTCCCTCTTGTGGCCGTTGGGAGGAGCAGCAGCTCTACCTGAGCTCCTCCCATATGTCCGAGCTCTTTACCCTCTCTCTCTAAGGCTGAGCCTGGCTACCCTACGAAGGAAACTAATTTTGGCCACGATCAGTCATTACCCAAAGGTCATGACCATAGGTGAGGGTTGGAATGTAGATCGCCCGGTAAATTGAGAGCTTCGCCTTTCGGCTTAGCTCTCTTTTCACCAAGACCGACCAGTTAAGCATCTGCATTACTACAGATGCTGCTCCGATTCGCCTGTCGATCTCCCGCTTCCTCCTACCCTCACTCTTGAACAAGACCCCAAGATACTTGAACTCCTCCATTTGAAGCAGGACCTCCTTCCTTACCGGGAGTGGGCAATACACCCTTTTCCAACTGAGGACCATGGCTTTGGAGTTGGAGGTGCTGATCTTCATTCCACCTGCTTTACACTCGACTGCGAACCGCCCCAGCAAGAGCTGGAGGTCGTTGTTCGATGAAGCTAAGAGGACCATGTCACCTTCAAAAAGCAGGGACGAAGTCCTCCGATCACAGAAGACAACACCCTCCCCCACCCAGCTGCACCTAGAAATTCTGTCCATAAAAGTTCTGAACAAAACCATTGACAAAGGGCAGCCATGGCGGAGTCCAACCATCGCAGGGAACAGGTCCGACTTACTGTCGGTTACACAGACCAAACTCGCACTCCTTTGGTACAGGGACTAAATGGCCATCCACCCCATACTCCCAGAGCACCCCCCACAGGATGCTCCTGGGGACACGGTCGTAAGCCTTCTCCAGATCCACAAAACACATGTGGACTGGTTGGACAAACTTCCATTTCCCCTCCAGCACCCTGGTGAGGGTAAAGAGTTGGTCCATGGTTCCACGTCCAGGACGAAAACTGCATTGTTCCTCCTCGATCTGAGGTTCAACAATCGACCGGACCCTCTTTTCCAGCACACTGGCATAGACCTTGCCGGGGAGGCTGAGGAGTGTGATCCCCTGTAGTTGGAACACACCCTCTGGTCCCCTTTTGAGGGGGTTTATTTCAAGTTGCTAGTGCCCGACCTCTTTCACAAGCTCCGGTTCCTTCCCCACCAGAGAGGTGACATTACATGTTCCAAAAGCCAGCTTCCATAACCAAGGATCAAACCACCAAGTCCCCCGCCTTGGTCTGCTGTCCGATCCACAATGCACTTGACCCTTCATAATCCTCCTCCGGGTGGTGGGCCTACAGGGAGGCGAGCCCATGTATCCCGTTCAGGCTGGGCCCAGCTGGACCCCATGGGCAAAAGCCTGGCCACCAGGTGCTCGCCCACAAGGCCTGGCTTGAGGGTGGGGCCCCAGTAACCCTCCGGGCCAGGTACACAACCTCCTGTTGGTTTTCTTCATGGACGGTCTTCTGAATCCTATTTGGTCTGGCCCTTCGCCTGTGCCTTGGGAGACCCTACCAGGGGCAAATTGCCCCGGACAGCATAGCTCCTAGGGTCATTAGGATACTCATACTCCTCCATCAGGATAAGGTGACAGTTCAAGGAGGGCAATACCACAACATTATCACATAATTAACTATAAAAAGTGACAACAACAGCATTCAGTGGAAAACCCAAATAAGTATCTGTCCAGTTACAGTAGTTGATTGGATTGATAATAACCCAAATGTACACAATTAAATTAAGTATGCCAAGTAGGTTAATATTGTGCAAAAGTAAATTAGATCAATAATGTGAAGTCAATTTTAGTGTCAATTTAGAAATCCAACTGATTATTAAATGAATAACTGCAATCAGATTGACTCAAAGAATTTTACAATAAAAGTTTGTCTCAAAAACACACAATTAATAAAGTATGCATGCAGTGTTTCAGGGACCTAACATTAGATCTCCATGTTAAATTATATAATTTAAAACATGTAATTTGATTGACAGTGTATGGAATACCAAGTATGAACCAAATTTGGACAATTATACTGAGAGGTGTGTCTAGGTGTCCAGAAAAGAAAAGGTCTTTAACTTTGTGACTCCTGATGCCATTTTTTGTACTGTTCTCAAGTATGGCGTGAGGAATGCATGGACAACTTTTCAGTAGCTACAAGGTGTATATTTGGACAAGATAATTGATTTCCATTCTTTTAATTCATTTACTACAATAAAATTGATTTGAACTCACATGTTCAACACGTCACATTTCATATAATTTACGTAAGTGTGTTTTTTTCTTCCCCATGTTGGCATTCCTCAGCTTGCACTAAAACATTTTTCTGTCCCTCTTAGAATCTGATGAGCTTCCAGCACCTCCTTACCAAAAAGCTGTGCTCATAGTGTAATTACAGATGCCAAGTTTAACACTTTATGGGGCGACTAACCATATTTGGTAACTTCCACACATTTTAAATTGTGTTCTTATTCCTCTAAGGGAGATTTAGAAGCATGTGCTTTTCACCGGTCAGGGTCAAATGGGATCTACAAGGCCCAGCTCTGCATGAACACTGGGCATAACTGCTTCATTAGGTACCACAACGAAGTGGCTTAACATTGGCTAATGTGATAATATGTATGTTGACAAATGCCTGAATCAGCACTGAAGTTCTGTTTATTTTATTATTATTATTTAACATTTAAGGGCAAGGAACCCTATATGGTAACTTCTTTGACCTTCTACGTGAAAATAAAACATTTTGAAAAATGTCACATACATAAAAAAAAGTCTTTTTATGCACTTCAGTAACACTCTGCCCTAAGAAGGGTTAACACATTTTTTGAAAAAGAACTACAAAAGTCACATTAATATCAAGGTTTAATAAAATTGTCAAATTGTCAATTGTCAATTATCCAAAATTTCAGATTTACTCTGGAAGACGCTTTGAGATAAACACTTCTAGTGATCCTAAAAATTCTAAAGAATATATGAAATTCTGTATGACACCTCTATGATCACAGGCATGAACTATTAAACCATGTTTAAATATTTAAATAAAATGCTCCTGTGAGGAGACCTGTGAGAGGCTACAACTTTAATAATGCTTGTTAGCAATTTGATGCATGCACATGTACTGCAAAACAGTAAAGACAGAAAAATAAAGTTCAGAGATTGTGTAAAACGTGTTTCAACATTTCATGTCAGTGTCTCCTCTCTCTCTCTCTCTACACTATGTTGGTCTCAGAGGAGCCAGGCTTCAGTATCTGAAGTATAACAATGAGTTTAACAGATTTTCTGAACCAGGGGTAAAACAGAGCATAGATGATCGGGTTTAAACAGGAGTTAAAATAGAACAGGCATATTACGAATGCAATAGATGAAGTATTGAGCACGGCATCTTGACCTGTAAGTGTAACACAGAAATATGGACAGATGCAGATCAGAAAAACAACTATCACAACACTGACAGTCCTCAGAGCTTTAAGCTCAGACTTCTTTGCATTAACACTCACTGAACCCTGTAGACTGATAGCTGCAATATGAGACCTCATGGCACGAGCCTGAGACACAGCCACCACAAATACTCTCAGATACAGAACCACAATGACAGTAACAGGACCAGCAAAGGACAACAGAGCATCAGCCATTCCTGAAACATAATCAACAGCAACCACACACTCTCCTGAGCAGGATTTATACCTGCCTGGATGTTTCAGGTTCTCTCTCAGCACCAGACATGCAAAGATTATAGAACAGATCCAACACAGACAAACACAGATCTGAACTCTCCTCTGAGTGACTTTGGTGGGATAATGTAGAGGATCACAAATGGCCACATAGCGGTCAATAGATATCAAAACCATAATTCCTATAGAGGCGCAGGTAGTAATATAGTCGAAAAGAAAATATAGGACACACATTAGATCACCAAGGAACCAACAGCCATCTATGAGGATAATTTGAAAGGACATGAAGAGACCCACGAAGCAATCTGAGACAGCCAGAGAGAGGAGGAGGAGGTTGGTGGGAGTGTGGAGCTGCCTGGAGAAGTAAGAAAACAACACACCTATTATTCATAGTGAAAATCACTATCAAGCACGACTTCAACATGAAAAAAGAAACACTACTTAGAAACACCTTCACCTCAAAGTCAATTTTCTGATGCATTCAAACATTTGTTTCTGTACAGTGAAAGTAACTATGGATTACTTGAAGTGGGAGATGGAGATGATGACCAGCAGGTTAAGAGTCACAGTGATCAGAGAGATGAGGGACAGGATCAGGTAAACAAGTATTGATTCTGATTGAGAGCGAATGGTCTTCCTGCAGGAAGAGTTGAGTTGTGGAAAGCAGAGTTCAGTTTCAAAGGTTGTCATCCCTAAAATGAGGACTGATCTCTGCCAGTGTTCTGCCTGAAACTCATGGTCATATATTTGATTTGATAAATTGCTCCTCCCTCTTTCCCTGTTGTGGCTGTTTGCCTTCAGTAGCAGCAACGAAAGTATTCCCTAACATGTGAGACAGTTCTGTATTAAGTAGGGCTGCTCGATATTGGCTTTTCTGCCGCTATCCGATATTCCGATATTGTTTAACTCTTAATTTCCGATACCAATTATTTTACACCAAAATTGTTAGGTAACAACATAACATATCACCTATTATGGAATTAACACATTGCCTAATTTTATTGCGATGTCCCATTGGATGGAAACATAAATGCAACATGGCTTTTGAAATGTAAACACTGTGCAAAATAAGTTACTGAAAAAAGTGCCAAAAAGTGCCATTTATTTATTTTTTAGTGTTTTTAGAGAGAAAATTTTCCCTCAAACACTACAGACAATATCAAAACAAGGAAGACAAATGTAGCGTATAACTCCACATGATTCTTCTTGAGGTGGGAGATCAAATTTGATGTATTAAAGCACAGATACTCATTGCGCTATAATTGGCGGCTCGCATATAGCTTACAGTATCACACTGCCACTTGCCTTTAATTGCAATCCACTGTTTACCGGCAATGCTACTTAAACTGCCATCTCGTGGCGATAAGTTGTAATACATTTCACGCAGCTGAATCACGGAAAGCGCAAATGAAAGTAGCCATGTGGCATTGTTTACAAAACTTGACCGCAACGCACGTTTGCAGGCAGGCGACGTAAGCTCCGCTAGCTAGCGTAAAACACAAAATGGACCGTTTTTTAATAAAAAAAAAAGAGAGACAGAAACGAGCTCATTAAAGTAAATCTGGTCTTAAATGAAAATGTATTGTATTTATTTTTTGTGGGATGTCCAATTTGTATGTTGTCGTGGCTCACCTTTTGATTTTGCACTGCCAATGTGGCTCTTGTGAAAAAAATAGTGAGGATCACTGTATTTAAGGAAGACGCCTTGTTTCCTCCTCTCATAACCACCTTTGCTTTGCAGTCATTACAAATCGCATATTCACTGTTAGTAGGTGACACTTGGAAATACTTCCAAACCACGGACATCTCATACACCGGGCGAGCTAGCTTGTTAGCCACGGTTAGCAACCTACGAGACTAGCGTGTCGTTGTTGTTATACGTCATCAAGCACGCGCCTGTTAACGTCCCATGCTGCGTTCATGCAGACTCGGAAATGCTGAAGCCAACAGAACAAATATCGGTTATGAAAACCCGATACTGATAATTCACGATATTACATTTTTAACTCAATAACCGCCGATAATATCGGACATCCGATAATATCGGACATCCCTAGTATTAAGGAAATGATAAGTATATTACAGCCAAGAGCACGACTTACAGAGTTCACCTTGATGACATGCATGTGGCCCCATGTACCAAGTTCTTGCTAGATAGGGACACATCTTACCCATAATTAAGATGTGTGTTGAAGTTGTATTTTTCTTTAGTTCGGACTTTGGCGTCTCTGTGAGGCTGACCCATTACTCTGGCCTAGTTTTCCCAGGTTGCCCAATACAGCTCCCATGTACACATACACACATATATAAATCCCTCCACAAGTGGTGACTTGTCTACAATGACTTAAGCAGAGTAGGATGTAGCTGATTTAACTCAAGACTTTGTGTTTTGACCACTACACTAAGAAGTAGAAACACGTTTGAGAACCATGTAATTCAGAAGCTAAACAACACACTTTCAATGACATGAACTGATGTCAAGCCAGAGCAGTTAATGTGTATTAAAAACAACTGTAAATTAAGAATTGGTTTGCATGTGTAAGAGGTTTCTCTGCACGCTGTGTTTAAAGTGTGTTCAGAGCTCATGTCTGGGATCCTGCTGGATACCAGTGTCTGGTTAGAAGAAAGATCGTCACTTTGCATATTAACTTGTGTGTGTGAAACATGACTCATCAGCTAAGCAGTGTGGCAAAGGTAATTACTCAACTTATTACCACAATGTTATCCCTCAATTAACTGAAAAGTCACAACAGTATTCAGTGGAAAACCCAAATACATATCTGTACAGTTACAGAAGTTATTTGGACTGATAGTAACCCATGAGTAATCAGTTAAACTAAGTACGCCAAGTAGGTTACCTCTGTGTGAAAGGAGATGAGTTCCATTAATGTGTGTCCCTTTTTTTCAAACTAGCAATCACGTCTGTTGTGTGCCAGCTGGGAAGGAGTTACAGTTATGATGAGTTATGAGTTATGATGTAGACTTTTCTTTCTGGATAAGTAGGTTGTAGACAACTGGTTGCTCATTGGTTATTAACTTATTTTATACCTCCCCTTTCTTGGTAAACCTGGTAGAGGTAGCTTACTCATATCCATAACCCCATATCTGTAAATAAATCAATTTACTTCCTTTGTTTAAAAGTACAGCTGGATGTTTATTCATGTGGTTGACTACACATTATGTGTTGTGTGGAAAACTAGTTCTTTCACATATTAACCAAAATGCATTAGTAATATTAGGCAGTTAACAGTAATCGGCATTAGTACCATGCCTCTCACAGGGCACCATACATGTTTGGCCTCACATTTTTTTTGATCCACAGCATTTTCTGATCAGTCTACTAAAGTAAAAATAATAAACCATCAATTTAGATTTAAAACTATTTAAACAACAACATGTATGGGGAGTTTTCAGGGACTTAACAACGTTGGGTCTATCCATCTTAAGTCATGTAACGCAAAACATGTAATTTAGTTGATAGTATAGGGAATACTAAACTAGGAACCAAATTTGGATACATAATTATACTGAGAGGTGTGTCTAAGTGTCCAGCAAGAAAGGTCTTTAACTTCGTGACTCCTGATGCCATTTGTGTACTGTTCTCAGGTACGGCATCAAACACCTTTTCACCGGTTGATTGAAAAACATTCAGTTGGAGGTGTCAGGGTACAAGGTGTATATTAATAACATATTTGCACTTGTTGGAGATGAATTAATTTACTTCGAGAAAAGGGAGATTTGAACTCTCAGCTTTACCACGTCACATTTCAGATCATTAATGTGTGATTTTGTGTTTTCTTCCTTATGTAGGCATCTCCTCCACTTTCATTAAAATCTCTCTCTCTCCCTCTAACAAATCTGATGAGCTGCCAGGACGCCCCTCACCAGAAAGCTGTATCAAAATTAATACATTTGATGCTTATTAAGATGCTTTAAGATAAATGTAAGTCTGTTCTATTTCAACTAGAACAGACTTACATTGCAATAAATGAAAAGCAGAGTAGAAAGAGGTCTGCCTTGGATTATTTTTTTTTATTTTTAATTTTAATGACCTTGTGTCTCGACTACTAAACTAAGAAGAAGCAAACATACTAGGTTTCACAACTGCACTGAGATACTCAAAACTCATTTTCAAGCGACTCAGACCATGTCAAGCTAATGAAGGCACTGTGTATTTAACACTAAATTAGGTAATTATTGTGAAATAAAATCTGAGAAGACTCAACTGGGCTATAGACATGAAATGTGAAAGTCTGCTTTACGTGCAGCTATACGTGAAATGATATGAACTGAAGAGTTTAGTTGTGTTGCAAATTCAAGTAGCAAAGCTTGATATTAAAGAGGTGATTTTAACTTATAGGGTAAGAGGAGTCTGTTCATGTTCATTGTATGGACACAAAGCTCAATGCTAGTTTGATATTTAATTTAGCACAGTATAAGGTTGGGCAAGCAACTACTATTGTTAGCAGAGACCAAATCAAGACAGTTTCCGTCAAAGTTGAGGTCATTCTGGTCACTCCTAAAACCAGACTGGAGCTGCAACCTTTTTGGGGGGATTGAATGGTATTGTGTTACTGTAGGACTTTGGCAACATCATGTCACAACATTCAAGTGACAAGCATCAAAATGTGAAATCACATTGTGTATGAATAAGCTGAACACGTGGCAGTGGTTTTCTACAGGTCACGTATCACATCATTCAAGGACGGATGTGTTATGCAGGCCGTCTGTCAGCCTGAACCCATAGCCTGAAAACTCCAGAGCAAGAATGAAAAAACTGCAACAAAAAACAAAAACAAATCTCCCTTTCACTGAAAGAAACATTGAGCAGAACCCAGCTTCATGAAAACAAAACAAAAAAACAATTATCAAATATAAGTTGCTTTCTTCTAAACATTTCATTCGATCCCATTGTAATTATGTGCATCCAACATGTGTGTCTAAAAGCTGAAGATGCATGTAATCTGCTTTTCTAATGTGTTTTACCACACTTTCTTCTTAGTGGTGTGAACGATATGTACTGTATTTCTATTTACACGAGAAACAATCTCTTCTAACTCATAATTTCTTCTTTTTAAAAAAATATACTCATGGATTTCAAACGGAAAGATTTCATGTCAGTGGCTCCTCTCTCTCTCTCTCCCTCTACAGTACGTTGGTCTCAGAGGAGCCAGGCTTCAGTATCTGAAGTGTAACAATGAGTTTAGCAGATTTTCTGAACCAGGGGTAAAACAGAGCATAGATGATCGGGTTTAAACAGGAGTTAAAATAGAACAGACACATCACGAAAGCAACAGATGAAGCACTGAGCACGGCATCTTGACCTGTAAGTGTAACACAGTAATATGGACAGAGACATACGAGAAACACGACTATCACAACACTGATAGTCCTCAGAGCTTTAAGCTCAGATTTCTTTGCATTAACACTCACTGAACCCTGTTGAGTGATAGCTGCAATGTGAGACCTCATGGCACGAGCCTGAGACACAGCCACCACAAATACTCTCAGATACAGAACCACGATAACAGCAACAGGACCAGCAAAGGACAACAGGACATCTATAATTCCTGAAACATAATCTACAACAACCACACACTCTCCAGAGCAAGAGCTATATGTGCCTGGATGTTTCAGGTTCTCTCTCAGAACCAGACTCTGAAACACTATGGAACAGATCCAACACAGATAAACGCAGATCTTTGCTCTGTTCTTAGTGACTTTGGTGGGATAATGTAGAGGATCACAAATGGCCACATAGCGGTCAATAGATATCAACACCATGGTTCCTACTGAGGCTGATGTAATACTATAGTCCAGAAAAAAATACAGGCTACACATGAGGTCACCAAGGAACCAGCAGCCATCTATGAGGATAATTTGAAATAACATGAGGAAGCCCACGAAGCAATCTGAGACAGCCAGAGAGAGGAGGAGGAGGTTGGTGGGAGTGTGGAGCCGCCTGGAGAAGAAAGCAACAGGATTATCATTACTGGTTATAGCAAATATACAAACATGCCACTTTCCCCTCACAATCTAATAACTGGATATTTAACTTCTGTAGCATGAAACATTTGTTTCTCTAACACTACTACTTTTATAAAGTCAAAAAAAAACTTTTGACTACTTGAAGTGGGAGATGGAGATGATGACGAGCAGGTTAAGGATCACAGTAACCAGAGAGATGAGGAACAGTATCATGTAAATGAGCACAGATACTGAGTGGGATCGCATGGTCTTCCTGCAGGAGGAGTTGAAAAGTTCTGGAAAGCAGAGTTCAGCCTCATCAAGGGTTGTCATCTTTGTGATCAACGAGGAGGAGAAGCTGCTGAGCTTCTGACAGCTTTCTGCATGAAGCTTACCGTTATTCCTTAAATCGCTCCTCCCTCTCTTCCTACAGTGGCAGTTTCCTTTCTGTACTTTTACTGTTACATAGTGAAGTTAGGGTTGGAACTTTCCATAAAATATTGAAACCTGTGACCTGCCCTTTACTCAAGCATGGTTGTATGTTAACGGGTTCACTGAGAATAAATCAAAGTAAACATTCACAATCACATAAAAGGTCACAATGACACCAAAAGTTGTATTTTGACACAGTCAGGTAGTGCAACGTGAGCCCGACTGAGGTGTCAATATACTTAAAACTCATAATTTGCAGAAACATACACCAGTCAGCCACAACATTATGACCACCGACAGTAGAAGTGAACAACATTGAGCATCTTGTGACAGTGGTGTGGATGTTACTTAGACATGTCACAGCCACCTAGACCAGACCAGGCACCCCCACAAAAATACTTTAGGAACAACTCGGTGTTGACCTGGCCTCCAAATTCACTCGATCCCAAACTGATCAAGTATCTGTGTTATGATCCCCCCTGGCTTGGCATAAACACAAGCTAATGGTAGCGCCATAATCCTGTTGCTCACTAGCAGTCCCTACGCGCGTGACAGAAATAAGCCATTTCCGGTCAAGACCTTTTAAGAACAAACTTCCCACCAATGGCTCGTCCAAGTTGGAGATCCAGGGGACAGGTACGTTAGGACCGACAGAATCCCAAGTGGCTTAACACCTCAACCCAATCCACTGATCCAGCTTTGTGAAGGATCTCTCTGTCTAGCAAAGTAGATCTGCCTGCAAGTTGAGCATGGTGTTGTACCTGAACTTAAGCCTGAACTTAAGACAAAAAACTGAAATCTAATCTGAGTCAGGGCAAAAAAGAAGAAAATAGAAAAGTCAAACCAAGAAGTTAAATTTAAACTACTGATATTGAATAATGTCAAATATGAACTCTGACATATAGATGAAGCTTCTCTTTAGAACTGTACAGTATGAAGTATATATTTAAGGTATTATTCACCTTAGTGCTGAATTTTGTATGTCTCTCTGCCATGTTGCATAAGGTGATGTTTGACTGCTCGGCTGCATCTGGGCTCAACATCTGTCACCTGTTCATCCCTGTAGGTAAAAATCATCAGTGACACGACTTACAATGACACTGTCAACATTTCCTGTCCTGTTACATTCCAGACCAGATCTCTAGAGACTGGACCTGAACATTTAAGCTCGGAGATATTTTCCTTTTGTCCTGGGCCGTTTCTTAAAAACACGCCACGTATTCAAACCCATTATGGATCACACACAAAGAACGTCTTTTGAAATCTAAATATAGACCCGACACAGGCTGTCTCTAGGCTGAAACTAATCAATCAATGCCTGCAGGTTTTTACATAGGAGTCCCGTCAATGCTAATATACTGCAACGGACATTTTATGTTTTAAGATTTTCTTTAAGCTTCAGCTCTTTGTAATAAATCCCAATTGACTATTTTTTTTGTTGTTATTTTACTTAAAAAATTCCAACACGTGCCAAAAAAGTTGCTGTACTCCATCAATAGATTTGATGATGACAGGAGTGAAGCATTGATAAGCTGACACTTAACTTTGTCAAGCTGTAATCACTGCCTTAATCAGCAAGTCCCCCTTAATTACAGAGTATTTGGAAACTGGAATGTTCCGTGAGAGAAACTAGTTCGGGAAGACAAAAGGTCACATGAATCTGTCAGAATGTCTTCACTCTACTGGGGAGTAAACACGGCTGTGAAGTTTATAGAACAGACAAAGGGCTGTGTCGTCCACACAGAGGGATAAGGAGGCTGATCAGTCAGAGCTGCAGCATCCAGCAAACGTTCTACTCAGACACAGAGCTGCTCCACTTCTCTACTTTCTCACAATTCCTTCACAGGGTAAGACACCTGGAAACCTTATGTCTGCATATTTTCATTTTTTAATATTTTCATTTTTCTTGCATTATTCTTTCCCAGAGGCTTTGTGGATATCAATATACACATTGGGGTAATACTTATAAAATATGCAAAATATCCTAGAAATAAGAGCTTTTCCTCAGACCGGCTATTCACACACCTTTACATGGACACAGAAATATTTCAAAATAAAATGCTCTGTTTCAGACAAGCGAGACACAGCTCATAGATAAAGCACTATACCTTTAATGTTCAAAATATTCTGAAACGACTGCGGAGAATATTTAACTAGAAAAGGGAAAACCTCAGCTCTGCATCTGTACAGAGATGTTTGTGTAAGATTTTTTCAGACCTTTCATTTGTGGCTCTTTACATCTGTTAAATTCTGCCTGTGAAATTGCAGTAACTTGTTGGTTGCGCACAGCACTAAAGTCTGCTGCACTTATTGAGGTTTGTTAAGTTTCTTGTTAAAGACTGTTTATAATCAAGCACAGTCCATCAACAACCTCAGGTGGGTAAGAAGAGATTTGGATTAAAGCCCAGAATACGATTTCCACATTTGTTCTAACAGTTTGGATAACAAGAAATATAAGAGAAAAATAAGAAAATGTTCATGTGTGAGGCCTGGGAGTAATATTAGTGCGTCGTGAGCTCAAGTCCCAAAGATGGAGATGATGGACTGAGCTTTTTTGCTTTTGAAGTTTTGTTTTTACACAGAAACGTTTAATTTATCTGTTCTCTAGACCTTATCAAGTATCTAAAAAATATTACCCTGAGGAGGAAATGTGACAAAACTTCAAACTATAATGTATAATTTCAATTGCAAGTTGTCCAAATGTTTTCAGTTTCCTGTCAGTGGACCACCAGGATGGTCAGCCTCCTGCTCTACCTGGCTGCATTCTGCACGCTGAGAGGTAACAAAGCGCCTCATCAATACTCACTGTGTCAAGCTAATAAGTAATCAAGTGAACAACATCCTGTAAAACTACAGTTTGTGACTTTTCCACTTCATGTTATCGACTCGACAAACCAGCGGTGCAAGTTTCTGTTTCTTGCTCATGGGCACAAAAACTAAAATAAAAGTACTGTGTCATGTAAAATACCTGGTTTGGTGATATTGTCGTTTTATTGCGTCTCCATATCTTCAGGCGCTGCAGCAGCAAACCAGACTTTCACCGGCTCTGGTGAGATGAACATCAGCTCGTGCCCCATCACCTATTACGGACAGAAATACGACAAAGTCTATGTGAGTAAGACAAAATGTCTAAAGATATGAAACACAGCTTGAGGCTTTTTACACGACAAGAAGAGCAGGACGACAAAGAAGTGACTGCAGAACTACAAAAACTAAAACATTTGAAAATACCTTTATCTGTGTCCCCTCTTCCTGAACAGATGGCCTTCGATCAGAACAGATTTGCAGTCTGCTTCAACAGCTTATACGAGCCTGGAATCAAAAACGACTGTATCCTGGTGTCCAGAGGGACGGCTGACCGAGGAAACCTGGCAGTGCTTTCAAGGGAAATCCCAACTGGGTCTGGACTTCATAAACTTCTACCCAACCTGAAGGGTGCTGGACAATGTGTCAACATAATACCACTGAGAGACAGTCAACACTCTGAGGTGAGTGCTTTTCTGATTGGTTGTGTGTTACTTTCTGTACTATTACATCAACATCATCATCATCAGTGTAATGTCATGAGAAGGAACATTTCTAATCATTTCCTGTTGTCAGATTGAACAAGTTGAACTTGGCAACTTTGGGGCTCAAGCAATTCTGGCAATCAAGACATATTCTGGGTACACAAACGGTGACGTGGTAAGTGTACATGTGATAATCTGAAGTGGAGATGTTACAATTAACAAAGTTAATTTTAGTAAATTACATTAAGAAATCAAACAGGAAACTGGAAGATACCTGGTGAGCTCCTGCAGCAGGACAGTAGTGATCTCCAACCATGTATTTTCTGCATACATTGTCAGGTGTGGCTTGTTGAGGTAATTAAGTCCATGCACTGCCAAAGTCAATTGCACTGTCATTATAAGGACAGTGGGGGGCGCAGAGGGGCCTAAAAACATGTTTAGTGAGGAAACTATGATCATGGATTCTGAAGACCAAGCTCTTATCACTTCATCCCTGAATCAGCAGGACTTTTGTGTCAGCTTTAAAGAAATTTCCTCATGCTTTCTGAGCCGGGGGAATCCAAACTTTAAGTTCCTGTGTCTCCACATGCGTCCCCAGCCAGCTCTGTAGATGTGATCTCAGTGTGTGTGTCTGTAAATGAGCAGCAGCGCCATCATGTGGTCAGTAGAATATTAATGGATCTCTACCTACCACTGGATCAGAACCATCAACAGCTGCTTGGTGACTTGGAGACATGATCCACATTTAGGAACCAGATGGAAACACTCTCACATGATAAGTTCTTCTTGATTTATTGTTAGGTACCAGCTACAAGGCCAAAGTCTTTTAAAAGGCTCTCATTACTAATGAACAGACATCACTTATTGAATGAATGAGTTCTCCTCCTCTTCCTCAGATCAGCCCTGTTGCGTAGGTGGTCTTTAATGTGACCCAGGACTCATTGTATGTTCATACCTGCATTTAGAGCTAGCCATTTGCAATCAAATCACCCAGGATGGATGCTAATGTGAAATTTGAACAGGGCCAGGTATGACAAGATCCACAAATTAAACAACAATTAGAGAAAAAATAGAAATTTTACAACCGACCATTTTACAGATCAGAGAAATGCAATAAAATGAAAAAACTCGTCTTCTTTCACATGGGAACAGTATTTTCTTTATAATGAGTGTGTGAGGTTTTTATTTTTCTCAGACTGGACGGATGACTTTAGCTACCTCACATAATTTATGGAAATACAACTCCTTTCAAACTGGCTGGACCAGTTTTTTAGTCAACTTTTGAACTCAAAATTAGATGGAGTACAGAGCGTTTTTGTGTGTGTGGTTTTAACTCAACATTTGTTGACACCATCTAGGAGGCAGATGTGCTGGTCGACGGCCTCACAGTTTCTGAACAGAGATTCCAGACGGCTGAGACGATTAAAGGCGTCATCACGGATGTGAGCGGATGCAGACTCTCAGGTTGATAAATTCTGAGTGAATTGTAAGGAATGTGCTTTATATTGTATTTGAAATAGCTGTTATTTAATGACTTATTTTTTTCCTAACTGGTAGGTGCTGTTTATAAGACTAATACAACAGTGAGGGACCCAGACATCTGCGCCACTGTAACCTGTGACGTGAATGGGTACGCGAGTGCCGTCAGTGACTGTGGTCCCATGGAGCGCTGCCAGGGAAATGGCAGGTAAATATTTAAAGGAAATAAACAGGAGTAACTACAATGCTACAACTACAAATCTGACACTGCTGGATTCATCCATTTCACTGACTTTCCAGTTTTTTTTATATCATTAATGTTTCATTATGAATGTTTATTGAAGCCACCTTTAATTACTTCATACTTTACACATAATTTTATGGTCAGATCAAAAGTTGTGGATCACATATCAATAGCATAGCATTCTGTGTTGTGTCTAACACAGTGACATATTTAATATTTTTTTCCCATTTAATTAAAACGATTATTTAAAAGATAAATGTGTCGTCTTAAAATATGCATGAATTAATTCCAAATTAGTGGAGTTTTTAGATATTTGTGTGTGACTGTTGTCCTCAGTTTAAAAAAAATAATTAAAAGTTCTTTAAACACTTCAGTAAAATATATTTTGACTATTATGATTCTTCTGATTCTTGCCAGAAGAAAACTGCAATCATTTAGGGAATGTAATTCATTTTTTATTTTTCTTTGTAGCTGAGATAAGCTATTATTTCACTGTCCTGTAGTCCTTTACTGAACTGCTGAACTAAGGGAAAACAGAAGGAAACCTCAAGCCCTTGACCTCATCATCAGTGTTTCCGTCTCTGCTGATTATATTCTGTCCTCACCTCTTTCAGTTGCATCTTAAACGCTGTGTGCTCTGTGACCGGACCCACTGTCGTTGACTTCATTGGAAGAGTTCACTCTGTCCCTGATCGTTGTGGATACAGTCTGCTGAAGCCCTCCACCATCCCAGGCTTCCAGGTGCTCGGTGTTTTCAAGGAAAGACGCCGTAAAGATGTTAGTTTTCTGGACCATGTGATCCTGCAGACAGACGGTGTTCAGATTTCTCTGGAACAAGGCAGCAGAGTTCTGGTAAGAAACCTACAATACTGCAACAATACCTGTGGCCTACTCACGTGTACTCAAATTCAAATCAGGAAACATCAAAGTAGAGAATAACATGCAGCAAAGGTCTCTGGCTCGACAGCATCATTATGTTATAGACACCAGAATCTGTGGGTTACTAAAACCCCCTACAAGGCTTCAGCTGGGTAGTGGATGTGGCATACATAACATATAGTTTGGCTTTTTCTGTCGATCACGGTAGTGCCTCTCTGTCAAGTGTATGGATCTCACTTCATGGTTTCTTTCTTCAGTATTTTAGACACATATCATAACGAACCCTTTCACCACCTTTTCACATTTTGCCTCTGGTAACACTGAAAACACAACAAAAATATGTTCAGTCACAACATTCACTCTGGATTTGTGTATTTACAGGAACTTGTGCAGTGTCTGAAATGGCCACAGACAAACAGCATTTATCTGCATCTCAACTCCATGTCACATTGTGCATCTATTTGTTTTGGTGGCATTCGTTGGTATCAGCTTCCCTTGATTGCTCTCTAAATGCAGAGATGTGGCAATGTGTAACTGATGAGTTCTCCTGTGTTATCACTCCAACATTGTTCAATGACACTGAACCGTAAATGTGTCCTCCACTTTGTCCCTCTGCTGTGCTGAAGGTTAACGACAAAGAGCTGATGCTCAGTACCACGGCTCAGGTGGTCTACGGTGTAGAGCTCTCTAAGGACCGGACAGGCGTGACTGCTAAGACAACATCCTCCAACTACACCGTCTCTATCGTCTTTGATGGCTACACTGCACTAATCCACATGACAGGTACAGTTTTAATAGGTAATCCTTAAAACTGAAGCCAGTCCACAGGCTGCTTCCCATATCACACTGAATATGGCCCCACATGTTTAGAAGGGTAACACCGGCCGATTTCACAATGGCAGCTTTCCCCCTTGAAGATGAGACCACAAAGGCGTTAATGACTCCACACACCCACCCAGGTGTTTTCATTGTTTGGGCTGACTGAACATATGCTCAGATGTAGGGTGGGCAGAGCCACGGTGTCAAATTCATGCTGGTCTAAATCATGTGACAAAGCTACAGGGGAACAGGGGAATGTGGAAGGTGTCAGTCTGGCACAATATATATTCAAAAGGTTTAACCTACCAACAATGACTGAAATCAGGGATGCCTTGGAGTAAAAGCAGTGTATACCTCCATTGTAAAAGCTTCTTGATATTTTCCGCATGGTTTCCTGAAACCCTCCAGGACCAAATGGAGCACCTGTGAATGGTTTATGTGGTGATTCCAGCTCGACTCTGAATGAAGACAGGGTCTCTGAACACAGTCCACCTGAGTAAGGAGCGGCACTATCTTTCAGAACAAACCCACAGGCCAGTCTCCATATGTTTATCCTGTTTGTTTCCCCCACAGCTGTAAGATAACATATAATGAGGCTGCCGACGGCGCAATCAACTGCAACACTACCACTGAATGGTAAGCACAGAGTTCAGTAAATATGATCAATAACAGACCTACAAACAGAAAACAGAAAATCTCCATCGCTCGTAGGTGTAATGTCCTGAAGCAGGCTCCTTTCTCTGCTTGCAACTCATACGTTGACCCAGAGCCCTACATAACTGCCTGTGCTCAAACTTTGTGCAAATACCCTGTGGTGGATCACCTCGAGTGCCAGTTCCCTGAGGCTTACATCCGAGCCTGCAGGTACCAGGGTAATGTCACAGTGGAGGACTGGAGGGCAAAGACCAGCTGTTGTAAGATAACTGTATCTATCTATCATTGGCTAATTTGGAGAAAACATTAAAAACAACAACGACTAAATCTTTCTTTGTATTGTCTGTGTGTTTGTTTTTGCAGCTGATGTTTCTCAAGCTTTCTGTCAGGACAAGTTCTGCAGTGCTCATGAGTTTTGTGGAGTTGACAGTGTTAGTGGAGAAACTCGCTGCCACTGTCGGGCCATCTTTGCCACAAAGTACAAACCAACAAGCAGTTTCGGTGAGTTGGCTATGACACAAGAAAGTCACGGATGTCTCAAATGCTATCTCATTAGAGACACAGAGGAATTGTGACAGTTTCAGATTTAGGAAATGACTTATGAAAATCCTAAAAGCAAGGATAATAATATAAAACTAAATCGTCAAAGAGCCCAGATATGTTAAACCAGAGCTAAAACATTTTAAATGTTGAACTAAATGTTGTGTCCAGGTGAGCCGGCCGCCTGTGGGAAGAAGTCTTCAGCTTCAGTAACTCTAGCCAACTGTCTCTTGGAGGATGAAGGGATTGACTACTCGGTCTTACACCTCAACGACAAGGCCTGCAAAGGCAACATAGACAACCAGACCCACATGGTGACATTCAGCTTCAATGGCAACAATGCTTGCGGTGCAGTGATCATGGTGTGTATCCACTTTTAGTGACTAAATCAGATCTTAGTAAGGAGCCAAATCCCTTCCAACCTTATGCTGGACGCTGCACTCATAGCAATCATTCTGAGGTCATAGGGGCGAAGACGCCTGGCACACAGGACAGTTTGTTAAACAGGAAGTCAGAATGGAAACTAACAAAACAATACTTTGGAGGTGATTAGATGAACCACTTCTCTATCTTTAACCAGTCATGTAACATATTAGGACATCTGCAGCATATTTAAGCACGGTGGGCATTTAATGCCAATCACTTTAAAGAGTGACTGTTGACAGAACTAATGCAGCTCTCATGAGTTCCTCTCATGAAACTGATAGTCTGCACCTCTGTGGATCAGCCACAAGTGCATAACTTGCACTGTGGCAAGATGAATTGTCATGCAGTTTTGTCTTCCAGCTACCTAGCCGAATTAGCACTGATTGGTTATAGCCTAGAATATTTGTTTATTAGAATATAAAAGATGTTCACCTAAACTCATACTAACTATCTGTGTGTCCATGTGAACCTACAGGCAAACAACAGCCAAATTATCTACAAGAACACAATCATGACACAGAATGTCTCCATGTTCGGCCTCATCACCCGTCATGACCATTTGCACATAGATTTCGCCTGTAATTACAATCAGCCGGATGTCAACAGCTTGGCCATCAAACTCAAACACAAGTATGTGGCGGATGTATGGCATCTAGCTTCAGAGAGTTAACTAGTGAAGACTGACTGAGCCTTAACTTGCATTTGCATATTGGAGCATGTAAGCACCAACTATGTTTTCCCTTTCCAGTTCTGTGATCCAGCAGATTACCTCTGGAGAATGGAATTACAATCTGACCATGAAGGCCTACACCAGCCCGGACCGCATGCAAGCTATTGAGTCAAGCACCAACATTCAACTCAATGAAAAACTCTGGGTAGAGCTGAGGACTGAAGGACTAGATGGAGAAATGGTTGCTGTGGTGACTGACTCCTGCTGGGCAACTGATCAACCTTCACCAAGTGGAAGCCTGAGATATGACCTCATCATAAAAGGGTGAGATTCTCATGATGTAATCAAGTTGATCTTTGTTGTTGTGTGCCAATCCCTGTCATGTCTATTTTCCTGGTTCTGAGCAGCTGCCCTAACCCTGCAGACCAGACGGTGAAGGTGGAGGGCAATGGAATGGGAACGTCCAATTACTTCTCTTTCAACACATTCCAGTTCTCTGGCAATAGTGGTGATGTCTACCTGCACTGCAAAATAGTGCTGTGTGTCAAGCAAAGCAATACCTGCGCACCGGTACTTCTAGTTTCTGAATCTCACGAATATTCACAAATAAACATCTACTATTTCTAATTAAAGAATGTTGCCATGAACAGTATGTGCATGTGATTGCATCAGTTGGGACGCAAAAGCTTATACTGAAACAAAAAAAAAGTGAACCTCTGACTTTTAACTCCCTCCCAGACCTGCAACCAGGCTCAGAGAAGGCGCAGATCTACCATGCCAAAATATGAGGATGAAAACCCTGCCTTCATCAGCATGGCCTGGACTTATTAAGGTAAGTTCAACTCTATTCCAGCTGGTAAGTCAGTTCCAGGCTGGCACAATAATCAGCTTTTTATACAACTGACATACACAATATAAACACATTCACAAATAGTAGGGATGTCCCGATCGGTATCAGGAGATAGGTTAGACACTTTGAAAATGAATGGATCGCATAGCTATTAGGCTTCAGCCAAGCATGAATATCCTGCCTATCATTTGCCTTTCGGCATTGCTCTCTCTTCACCACGACTGACCTGTTAAGCATCCGCATCACTGCAGATGCTGCTCCTATCTGCCTGTCAATCTCCCACTCCCTCCTACCCTCACTCGTGAATAAACCCTGAGATACTTGAACTCCTCCACTGAGGAGCGGAGGAGTGGATTAACTGTGGTTGGCTACCATCAAAGCTACCAATAAAATGAGGAAGACGACATCTTCTACAAATAATCACTGAACGTTATGTTTAGAAGAAGAGAAAAGTTTCCTTGAGACAGCGTCAAGGAGAAACATCTTCCAGAGAGGGTTAGGGAGTTTATGGCAGCGTTGGATGAGCAGAGAGAACACAAGGTACCAGCTACCCTCTCCACACTACATTAACTTTGACTGGAAGATTTATTGGACTGAATCCAGTCCACTCTAGGAGAAGACAAGGAAGACAAGGACAGACTTTAGGAAGACACAGGAGACCAACTCTAGGAGAAGACAAGGAAGACAATGACAGACTTTAGGAAGACACAGGGGACCAACTCTAGGAGAAGACAAGGAAGACAAGGACAGACTTTAGGAAGACACATGAGACCAACTCTAGGAGAAGACAAGGAAGACAAGGACAGACTTTAGGAAGACACAGGAGACCAACTCTAGGAGAAGACAAGGAAGACAAGGACAGACTTTAGGAAGACACAGGAGACCAACTCTAGGAGAAGACAAGGAAGACAAGGACAGACTTTAGGAAGACACAGGAGACCAACTCTAGGAGAAGACAAGGAAGACAAGGACAGACTTTAGGAAGACACAGGAGACCAACTGGGCGACTGTGGCTCAGTAGGTAGAGCGGGTTGTTAACGAACCAGAGGGTTAGCGGTTCGATCCCCGGAATGTGCCACATGTCGAAGTGTCCTTGAGCAAGACACTGAACCCCCAGTTGCTCCCAGTGCGTGGCACTGGTGTGTGAATGTGTGCGTGCTTGTGTGAGTGAATGGGTAGATGTGTCACTGACTGTAAAAGCGCTTTGAGTACCAATAGGTAGAAAAGCGCTATATAAAAGCAAGGCCATTTACCATTTACCATTTACCAACTCTAGGAGAAGACAAGGAAGACAGGGACAGACTTTAGGAAGACACAGGAGACCAACTCTAGGAGAAGACAAGGAAGACAAGGATGGATTTTAGGAAGACACAGGAGACCAACTCTAGGAGAAGACAAGGAAGGACTTTAGGAAGACACAGGAGACCAACTCTAGGAGAAGACAAGGAAGACAAGGACAGACTTTAGGAACTAGGCTTTCCCCCTCTAGATTTTAGGATCCGGACTCAGATCACCCTGCAGTGATTACATTAAAAGATCAGTATTAGACATCCCAACAAATACAGAAGATCATTCAGCAAAGCATGTCAACTAACAATGATTTGGTTACCTTCTTTGATTTTCACAGACACTTGAACTGACCAACAAACTCGAACAGATGGCTATTTCAGCTCCATCCTAATGAAGAATCATTTGTCACTGCTGGCAATTCTTGAATATGTATTTGTTACATTGAGATTATACATTTGTTTAGTCTCGTTTCATAGAGACAACCTTAACAATACCCCCTTTGAGCCTGAATATGTGAGCCAATTTGTCTCAGTAGAATGTGGCTGGGCCTTTCTCCAAGCTTAATAGGTCGATGAAATAGGGATGCAAAGTAAGTTTGTTTTTGATATTGGGGGAGGGTACCAGTACCATTTGTTCTAATTACTATAATCCAAGAATAGATATATGCGGGCTGAATGTAACTTTCAATCTGTGGCCAAAGCTGCATGTTTATGATTTACCTTTATTATAACAGCAATTAAAAGCTCAAGCGTCCTGAGATATCATTTGATCTTTGTTTTTGTTTCAATGTTGACACAAAGTTGCCATGGTTTCAATGGTGCGTCATTTTACACTGACCAGCCATAAGATTACGACAATCTGTTGCGACAATATTGTATAAGTTCCACCCCAAAACAGCCCTGACTCGTTGACCTCTGAAGGTATGCTATCTGGCACAGATCCCGAAGATCTGAGGCCATCACAGGCCAAGTCAACACCTTGAACTCATTGTATTGTTCCTCAAAACATTCTGCAACAAGGTTTAGGCAGGTGGTACATGCACATCCACATTAGAACACTGTCTCTTCTGGTTTATCTTCCGCCCATAAAGCATCCTGGTATTATGTGTTCACTAAGCAATAGACACACACCTGGGCATACAAGTGATGTTAAGGAAAGCATGAGCAGTGTCAGCAGTGTCACTGTTATTAGGTACTGCCCACAGACTAGGAGCAGACTAGAAGCTGCAGTTCTGGAGAAACATTGACCCAGTCATCTAAACATCAGTCAAAGTGAACTTTGAGATTATCAAAGCAGAGTTTACACCTCTGTGGGACCTAGACATTGTAACCTACATATGTAGCCTACACCAGAGTGAGCCATCTATACTTGTGTGCTTGTCAGTCTGCCTCACTCTGCAAAAGCACCACCTAAATGCTAATCTGTGCTGTGTCTTTTGTGTCAGTCGGGTCCATCTTTGTTTCCGCTTCCTACTGCACTCAACCATGGCGACTGAAACGTTCTCTGAAATTTTGCGGAAGACAAGACATACAAAACCTTTCCTGAATGTTTTCCATCTTTATTAATTTAAAACCACGTTGAGTTAACACACAAGCTACGGAGACACCTATGCAGAACCTTCACAGACTCTAACGCTGAAACTGACATGCAACTCCCCAGAAATGTAACTATCTGCCATGGAGATGCGGAGCACAAGTACCATGATTGGTCCACTTGGTAGTAACTTGTTTCAACTTTTGCGTTTCCGGATGCTTCTACATCTCCACAATGTTCGAACTGATTGCCTTGAATCAATAAACATGGAACACATGACTTAGGAGGCTCAAAGATACAAAGGTTTGTATGACTTGTGTTTGGCAAAATTTGGGCAAAATTACAATGAAAGTTTCAGTTGTCACACTTGAAAGTGAACTAGGAAGTAGAAACAAAAGTAATGCCAAAGTTGATGACAAATGGTGAACTGTGTCCTTAAAGCCCTTGTGGGTAACATGTAGACAACAACGGAGGAGGGACATTGGTCCTCAAAGAATCTTAGAGGAGGGTCAGAAGAGCTACATAAACAATAAGACTCTGAATTGTGGCCAGGAGGCTGCCAGAGCTCAGCAGCTCTCTCCTCCTCTCTCTGACAATGGAGGGAGATGAACTCTGCTTTCCACAGCTCAACACCTCCTGCAGGAAGCTAAAGCGTTCTCTCTTTGACACTGTGTGTATTCATGTTATCCTGTCCTCCATCTCTCTACTGACTGCAGCTCTCAACCTGCTCGTCATCATCTCCATCTCCCACTTCAAGTAGACACTTATTTCATCTCTTTCTAAAACTGGACAGATATGACTGTGAAAGTAGCTTTAATAGAAATGTTCTTGAATGCTTAATGATGTGATGTGAGTTATCTGTTTAGATAATAATCACTACCAGTAATAATAAGAAGTGTGTTGCTTTCTTACTTCTGCAGGCAGCTCCACACTCCCACCAACCTCCTCCTCCTCTCTCTAGCTGTCTCTGATTTCTTCGTGGGCCTCCTCGTCTTCTTTCAGATTACACTCATTGATGGATGCTGGTATTTTGGAGACCTGATGTGTGTCATTTATTACGTTTTGGACATAGTTATTACTTCTTCCTCAGTAGGAACCATGGTGCTCATATCTGTTGACCGCTATGCTGCCATTTGTTATCCTCTACATTATCCCACCAAAGTCACTCAGAGCAGAGTTCAGATCTGTGTCTCTCTGTGTTGGATCTATGATCTCTTCTATGTAGGTGTGTTGATGAAGGAGAGTCTGAAACAACCAGGCAGGTTTAATTCCTGCATAGGAGAGTGTGTGATTGATTTTGATATTACCAAACAAGTTGTAGATCTCATTCTGACTTTCATTCTGCCCATAACTGTCATAATAGTTCTGTATCTGAGAGTATTTGTGGTGGCAGTGTCTCAGGCTCGTGCCATGCGCTCTAATACTACAGCTCTTCCTCTGCAGCGTTCAGGGAAAGTAACTGTTAAGAAGTCTGAACTGAAAGCAGCCAGGACTCTGGGGGTTGTTGTACTCGTGTTTCTAACATGTCTCTGTCCATATTACTGTGTTTTAATCTCAGGCCAGGAGGGACTGATCAATCCTTCATCTGCTTTATTTGTAACTTGTCTGTTTTATTTTAACTCCTGTCTAAACCCAATCATCTACGCTTTTTCTATCCCTGGTTTAGAAAATGTGTTAAACTTATTGTGACACTTCAAATCCTGAAGTCTGGCTCCTGTAATGCCAACGTACTGTAAAGAGACTCTTTGGAGTGACTCAGATTAGGCCTCTACTGTGCTGGTGGAGATGTAACATTGATGTCAAGTCAAACTAATTGTTTAAACCAACATATTACAAATGTATTCTGTGGAACAGATGGTCAGCTACATCTCCACCAGCACAGTAGAGGCCTAATGTCACAGTGTACTGGAAACAGGCTAATATATGAAGATAAAAGTATGTAAGAAAAGTGCTTTTATATTTTGATATATGCCTCTCTTCTCTTCGTCTTCTCTTCAGTGACTGATGAATAATAAATGTCATAAAACTACATCTCAAATTGTGATATTATATTGGACATGATATTGACATATTATAGTGGACATGAAAGTATATTTCATGTCCACTATATACATACAATCAAAGAGTTTTCCCAGAATTTCTCAAACAGACACATCATCAGATTAACTTAATCAAATTTTCCTGTTGTTTTCAGAGAAATGAGACACGTGGAATATGAAGAAAACATTTATGATGTACAGTAACTTTAATAATTTCAGTTATAACAAGTTATGTCGATTTCCTGCACTAGTTATAATATTTTTACTTCACCTTAACATTTATTACTTATATTACCTTTATTTATTTTTTCTATGCTTGTGACATGTAGCTGCCACAAGAGATGTTGCCAAACGAAATTTCGTTGTATTCGTGTACAATGACAATAAAGCTTCTTCTTCTTCTTACTGCAGATACTGTTCTACATTTTGTTCAATACAGCCCTCTCCACTATTTCTTGTGCAACCATTAGTGGAGTATATTGTGACAGCAGGGCTCAGTAGTAGATACCTGTATGTGATGGATCGCCTATTAGTTGACCACAGGTCTGGATAAGTTTTAACTTATCGATCTTCTGCACCATCAAACTGCAAAGTTAGGTGTAAACACCTCTATGAACAATAACACAGAGCCTCTATTAAGTGTGGGTACACTTCAACCTGACAGTCTATCACAATCACTGAACACAGTAACACCAGTCAGGGAAACAATAAACATCAAAGGCACATATCTTATTCTGGATCCTTCAGCTACTCTATATTTTGTTTCATAAAACTCAGAAACAGACGTGAGTTATATAATCAGATTACAAGACAAATGACCACCTTAAGTAGTCATTCCCATCTTGTTTCAAACCATGATATAGAACCATAGTCTGTATGTACATGATGAACAAAACATTGACACTTCCTGTGAGAAGGTACAAATATGATGAATGTTGTAATCTTGTGCTGGTAATGTCATTGTAACCAGAGCATGTGCAACAGAGCTTCAAATAAGCCTCTAAAACTGCATGTGTTGAGTCTAGAATAGAAAAGAATAAAATATATTTTTAGACCAGTTTAGACCAATTAGTCTGCTGAATGTTGAGGGGAAGATTTTCTTCAGTGTTGTGGCACAGAGGTTGTCTAGTTACTTAGTGAAAAACGGGCTAGTTGATACGGCAGTGCAAAAGGCTGTGATCCCCAGCTTCTCTGGGTGCTTAGAGCACACCAACATGATTTGGCACCAAATTCAGTCAGCAAAGCAAGAGAAGAGAGACCTGCATGTTGTATTCTTAGACCTGGCTAATGCTTTTGGGTCAGTGCCACATAGTTTGTTATGGGAAGCATTTTACTTCTTTAGAGTTCCAGGTAGTATAAAAAACTTAGTCAAAGTATGATTCTTAGACATTCAGCTCTGCTTTACCACAGCAGAGTACACTACAGCATGGCAGCAGCTGGATCAGGCATCATGGCAGGGTGTACAATCTCTCCACTAACCTTTACAATGGCAATGGAGGTCATTATTAGGGCTTCCAAATGGGTGGTAGGTGGAGAAAGGCTGCAGGGAGGGCTTTGTCTCTCCCTAATTAGGGCCTACGTGGACGACATGACAACAACACCATCAACCGCTCCTTGTACCAGAAGATTGCTGGATAAGTTAAATAGCAATCTGCAGTGGGCTAGGATGAAAGTGAAGCCTGTTAAATCTAGGAGTATTTCCATTGTTAAAGGAAAAGTGGTAGATATGAAGTTTGTTATAAATGATGAGGTAGTTGCCACAGTGCTGGAGAAGCCAGTATAGAGTTTGGGAAGATGGTACGATGCAAGTCTTAGTGATAAGACGCAGTTTGAAGGGCTGAGGCAGGAAATGATTCAAGGCATTTCAAGCATAGACTGGTCAGGGCTACCAGGCAAGTTAAAATTGTGGTGCTGGCAATTTGGTTCACTGCCCCGGCTAATGTGGTCGCTGACGGTGTATGAGGTTGCCCTTTCAAAGGTAGAAAAGCTGGAAAGAATGAGTAATTCATTTATCAGAAAATGGCTTGATGTCCCACGCTGATTAAGTGGCACAGCTTTGTATGAGAAAGGCATACTGGAGCTCCCAGTTACCTGCCTAACAGAGGAGTTTAAGTGCATTAATGTTAGACTGGAAATGACTCTTACTCAGTCGAGGATCCAGTGGTTAGGAGTGTAGCACCTACTATTAAGACAGGGAGGAAGTGGAAGGCAAAAGAGGCAGTGCAGCAAGCACAGGCAGCTCTTAAGCATAGAGATATCATAGGCCATGTACAGCAAGGGCGTGGAGGCCTTGGACGGTGTGCAGGGAAACCTCTGTGGAGCAAGGCATCAGCAGTAGAAAGGAGAAAGATGATAGTGGAAGAGGTACAGAGGCAAGAGGAAGCAGTTAGATGCTCGAAGGCAGTGTCGCAGGCTAAGCAGGGTCAATGGGTGAACTGCGAGAGTGTGGAGAAAAGGAATGTGAAGTGGAGAGAGCTTTGGAGCATGGAGGCTAGCAGGATTAGATTTATGTTAGGGGCTACTTATGATGTGCTGCCAACTCCCCAGAACCTGAACCAGTGGGTAGGTGAGGATGCTGCCTGTCCACTGTGCACTGTGTCTGCACGCTTAGCCATATACTGACAGGCTGTAAGGTTAGTCTCTCCCAAGGACGTTACACCTGGCGTCACAATCAGGTATTGAAATGTTCAGCAGCTGCAATAGAGGAAAAACGGGTGAATGTAAATTCCATGGCCGTTAACAGAGAGAATAGATGTATTAAGTTTGTACGGGAGGGAGAAAAGGCTAGAGGAGCAGGCTTCAGGCATAACACAGGACAGCTAAGGGTAGGAGGAGCCTGGGAGATGAGGGCGGACTTAAATAGCCAACTGGTTATCCCAGGTGAGATAGCTAGCACCCGACTACGGCCAGATCTGCTGTTGTGGTCTGAGCCAGAGAAAGTAGTCTGTTTCATAGAGCTGACTGTCCCGTGGGAGGATAGAGTTGAGGAGGCTAACGAGAGAAAAAGAGCTAAGTATGCAGAGTTAGCAGCAGATGCAGAGCAAAATGGATGGAAGGCTTTTGTCCGCCCGGTAGAAGTGGGCTGCCATGGATTTGTGGCAAAGTCGGTCATTGCTCTGCTGAGTGAGCTGGGCATACGAGGAAGAAGCCAGAGGACTGCGGTTAGCAATATGTCCCGGGCAGCAGAGAGAGCCAGTGACTGGTTATGGGTGCGCAGGAAGCATGCTAGCTGGGGAACTAGCTAAGGTAAGGATGTAGGCCGCATGTAGGCCGCATGTAGGCCGCATGTAGGCCGCATGTAGGCCGCATGTAGGCTGCGGTTGATTTGTTTCCTGCGCAATTCGTTTGTTTGTTACGTGTTTCGGCTTGCAGCAACAGAGCGGAGCATGGTAGATTTGTTTCTTTGGCTCGTGGTTATTAGTTTTCATACTAGTTGTTGATAGACATCTAATGGTGAGGAAGATAGGGTTGTGCAGTGGCGGTGTGGAGGGGGGTGATTCCAGGACACTGGAAATCACTGTTAAGCCTTCTTGAGGTGTCGTGGGCCTAACTTAACGAAACATCAGTGAAAGGAGGTGCCCACTTGAAAGCCCCAATGATATGCTCCTTACTGCTGTTGTTCAGATCAGGTTCCTGTTGTTTTAATGCTAGGTAGCCATGGTTTGCTGCTGAGCGGGCCATACAAGCCAGCAGCGTTTCGTTAGGTATGTTTTACAATGTTTGAAGTATCCTCTGCTGCTCAATGGGCTTATAAGCCAGCAGCTTCTAGTTAGTCTAGGTAGGATATAGCTTATTGGTCATATTACATGACTGTAGGCTTGGTAGGGCCTCTTAGTCTCTTAGTCCAACAGGGCCTCTAAACGTGTTTTGCCTGGGATCTTTGCACAAGGGATTGTAACATCTTGTCCTGTGTATTACTAAATGTTTTTTGTCATTGGCAACTGGTCTCTTTACAATCCTCAGTTGCTCCCCTGCATGGCACTGGTGTGAATGTGTGTATTCTTGTGTGAGCGAATGGTTCTCGAATGAGGTCAGGGTCCACAATGTTGCTGTCAGAAACCCACGATCTCTACCCATGTAGGCAAACCACAGGCTGTCCAGGGATGGTGTCCTTGATGTACTTTAGGAGGATCCTCTTGAACCACTTCATGATGAGGGGTCAGAGCAAAAGGACAGTAATCTTTGAGGCAGGTGATGGTTGTTTTTTTTGGGCACAGGTACAGTGACACTTGGTGTTGGTGCAGGATGAGAGGCTGATGCTGCTCCTCGGGTCAGGAAGATGTACAGTCTTTCTACTGCTTGGAGAGTCAAACCGAAGAAGCTGTTTAAGGTGTCAGGCAGAGTGGGGTCATAGCTGACCTGTTTGTCGATGCGCCTGTAGTCATGGTCCTGATGCCTTTTCACATATTATGTGGACTGTTGTTGTTGAAATGCTCCTGCTTGTACCTGTATTGTGCCAGCTGGATGCCTTTTTTCAGTTCTTTCCAGGCCCTGTTGTAGGTCAGCTTGTCTCCTGATCTACAGGCTGCATCCCGTACTTTAAACAGTGGCCACACAGTATGAAAGAATCAGGACAGAAGTGAATGTAGGACAGCACAGATGACATATGAACAATAAAAGAAAATAGATCAGTGTCTTCTTTGAACACTCCCCAATCTGTAAGCTCAAAGTAGTTCTGTAAGGCTGAGGAAGCCTGCTCAGTCCAAACCTGAATGATTCTGGTGGTGGGTTTAGTCCTGCAGATCAGAGGTCTGTAGGCAGGGATCAGTTCTACAGAAATGTGATCTGACAGTCCAAAGGGAGGAGCTGCAGTAGCCTTGTATGTAATGCATTTCAGAGTTGATGCTTAATGGTAAACAGTGTCCTTAAAGCCCTTGTGGGTAACATGTAGACAACAACAGAGGAGGGACATTGGTCCTCAAAGAATCTTAGAGGAGGGTCAGAAGAGCTACATAAACAATAAGACTCTGAATTGTGGCCAGGAGGCTGCCAGAGCTCAGCAGCTCTCTCCTCCTCTCTCTGACAATGGAGGGAGATGAACTCTGCTTTCCACAGCTCAACACCTCCTGCAGGAAGCTAAAGCGTTCTCTCTTTGACACTGTGTGTATTCATGTTATCCTGTCCTCCATCTCTCTACTGACTGCAGCTCTCAACCTGCTCGTCATCATCTCCATCTCCCACTTCAAGTAGACACTTATTTCATCTCTTTCTAAAACTGGACAGATATGACTGTGAAAGTAGCTTTAATAGAAATGTTCTTGAATGCTTAATGATGTGATGTGGGTTATCTGTTTAGATAATAATCACTACCAGTATTAATAAGAAGTGTGTTGCTTTCTTACTTCTGCAGGCAGCTCCACACTCCCACCAACCTCCTCCTCCTCTCTCTAGCTGTCTCTGATTTCTTCGTGGGCCTCCTCGTCTTCTTTCAGATTACGATCATTGATGGATGCTGGTATTTTGGAGACCTGATGTGTGTCATTTATTATGTTTTGGACATAGTCATTATATCTTCCTCAGTAGGAACCATGGTGCTCATATCTGTTGACCGCTATGCTGCCATTTGTTATCCTCTACATTATCCCACCAAAGTCACTCAGAGCAGAGTTCAGATCTGTGTCTCTCTGTGTTGGATCTGTGCTCTCTTCTATGTAGGTGTGTTGATGAAGGAGAGTCTGAAACAACCAGGCAGGTTTAATTCCTGCATAGGAGAATGTGTGAGTTATGTTGACATTACTACACAAGTTGTAGATCTCATTCTGACTTTCATTCTGCCCATAACTGTCATAATAGTTCTGTATCTGAGAGTATTTGTGGTGGCAGTGTCTCAGGCTCGTGCCATGCGCTCTAATACTACAGCTCTTCCTCTGCAGCGTTCAGGGAAAGTAACTGTTAAGAAGTCTGAACTGAAAGCAGCCAGGACTCTGGGGGTTGTTGTACTCGTGTTTCTAACATGTATCTGTCCATATTACTGTGTTGTACTCACAGACCAGGACACGTTGATCAATTATTCATCTGCTTTCTTTGTAATTTGTCTGTTCTATTTTAACTCCTGTCTAAACCCAATCATCTACGCCTTTTTCTATCCCTGGTTTAGAAAATGTGTAAAACTCATTGTGACGCTTCAAATCCTGAAGTCTGGCTCCTGTAATGCCAACGTACTGTAAAGAGACTCTTTGGAGTGACTCAGATTAGGCCTCTACTGTGCTGGTGGAGATGTAACATTGATGTCAAGTCAAACTAATTGTTTAAACCAACATATTACAAATGTATTTTGTGGAACAGATGGTCAGCTACATCTCCACCAGCACAGTAGAGGCCTAATGTCACAGTGTACTGGAAACAGGCTAATCTATGAAGATAAAAGTATGTAAGAAAAGTGCTTTTATATTTTGATATAGGCCTCTCTTCTCTTCTTCTTCTCTTCGGTGACTGATGAATAATAAATGTCATAAAACTACATCTCAAATTGTGATATTATATTGGACATGATATTGACATATTATAGTGGACATGAAAGTATATTTCATGTCCACTATATACATACAATCAAAGAGCTTTCCTAGAATTTCTCAAACAGACACATCATCAGATTAACTTAATCAAATCTTCCTGTTGTTTTCAGAGAAATGAGACACGTGGAATATGAAGAAAACATTTATGATGTACAGTAACTTTAATAATTTCAGTTATAACAAGTTATGTCGATTTCCTGCACTAGTTATAATATTTTTACTTCACCTTAACATTTATTACTTATATTACCTTTATTTATTTTTCTATGCTTGTGACATGTAGCTGCCACAAGAGATGTTGCCAAACGAAATTTCGTTGTATTCGTGTACAATGACAATAAAGCTTCTTCTTCTTCTGACTGCAGATACTATTCTACATTTCTTTCAATACAGCCCTCTCCACTATTTCTTGTGCAACCATTAGTGGAGTATATTGTGACAGCAGGGCTCAGTAGTAGATACCTGTATGTGATGGATCGCTTATTAGTTGACCACAGGTCTGGATAAGTTTTAACTTATCGATCTTCTGCACCATCAAACTGCAAAGTTAGGTGTAAACACCTCTATGAACAATAACACAGAGCCTCTATTAAGTGTGGGTACACTTCAACCTGACATTCTATCACAATCACTGAACACAGTAACACCAGTCAGGGAAACAATAAACATCAAAGGCACATATCTTATTCTGGATCCTTCAGCTACTCTATATTTTGTTTCATAAAACTCAGAAACAGACGTGAGTTATATAATCAGATTACAAGACAAATGACCACCTTAAGTAGTCATTCCCATCCTGTTTCAAACCATGATATAGAACCATAGTCTGTATGTACATGATGAACAAAACATCGACACTTCCTGTGAGAAGGTACAAATATGATGAATGTTGTAATCTTGTGCTGGTAATGTCATTGTAACCAGAGCATGTGCAACAGAGCTTCAAATAAGCCTCTCAAACTGCATGTGTTGAGTCTAGAATACAAAAGAATAAAATATATTTTTAGACCAGTTTAGACCAATTAGTCTGCTGAATGTTGAGGGGAAGATTTTCTTCAGTGTTGTGGCACAGAGGTTGTCCAGTTACTTAGTGAAAAACGGGCTAGTTGATACGGCAGTACAAAAGGCTGGGATCCGCGGCTTCTCTGGATTCTTAGAGCACACCAGCATGATTTGGCACCAAATTCAGTCAGCAAAGCAAGAGAAGAGAGACCTGCATTTTGTATTCTTAGACCTGGCTAATGCTTTTGGGTCAGTGCCACATAGTTTGTTATGGGAAGCATTTTACTTCTTTAGAGTTCCAGGTAGTATAAAAAACTTAGTCAAAGTATGCTTCTTAGACATTCAGCTCTGCTTTACCACAGCAGAGTACACTACAGCATGGCAGCAACTGGATCAGGCATCATGGCAGGGTGTACAATCTCTCCACTAGCCTTTACAATGGCAATGGAGGTCATTATTAGGGCTTCCAAATGGGTGGTAGGTGGAGAAAGGCTGCAGGGAGGGCTTTGTCTCCCCCTAATTAGGGCCTACATGGACGACATGACGACAACACCATCAACCGCTCCTTGTACCAGAAGATTGCTGGATAAGTTAAATAGCAATCTTCAGTGGGCTAGGATGAAAGTGAAGCCTACTAAATCTAGGAGTATTTCCATTGTTAAAGGAAAAGTGGTAGATATGAAGTTTGTTATAAATGATGAGGTAGTTGCCACAGTGCTGGAGAAGCCAGTGAAGAGTTTGGGAAGATGGTACGATGCAAGTCTTAGTGATAAGGCGCAGTTTGAAGGGTTGAGGCAGGAAATGATTCAAGGCATTTCAAGCATAGACCGGTCAGGGCTACCAGGCAAGCTAAAATTGTGGTGCTGGCAATTTGGTTCACTGCCCCGGCTAATGTGGTCGCTGACGGTGTATGAGGTTGCCCTTTCAAAGGTAGAAAAGCTGGAAAGAATGAGTAATTCATTTATCAGAAAATGGCTTGATGTCCCACGCTGATTAAGTGGCACAGCTTTGTATGGGAAAGGCATACTGGAGCTCCCAGTTACCTGCCTAACAGAGGAGTTTAAGTGCATTAATGTTAGACTGGAAATGACTCTTACTCAGTCGGAGGATCCAGTGGTTAGGAGTGTAGCACCTAATATTAAGACAGGGAGGAAGTGGAAGGCAAAAGAGGCAGTGCAGCAAGCACAGGCAGCTCTTAAGCATAGAGATATCATAGGCCATGTACAGCAAGGGCGTGGAGGCCTTGGACTGTGTGCAGGGAAACCTCTGTGGAGCAAGGCATCAGCAGTAGAAAGGAGAAAGATGATAGTGGAAGAGGTACAGAGGCAAGAGGAAGCAGTTAGATGCTCGAAGGCAGTGTCGCAGGCTAAGCAGGGTCAATGGGTGAACTGGGAGAGTGTGGAGAAAAGGAAGGTGAAGTGGAGAGAGCTTTGTATCATGGAGGCTAGCAGGATTAGATTTATGTTAGGGGCTACTTATGATGTGCTGCCAACTCCCCAGAACCTGAACCAGTGGGTAGGTGAGGATGCGGCCTGTCCACTGTGCACTGTGTCTGCACGCTTAGTCATATTCTGACAGGTTGTAAGGTTAGTCTCTCCCAAGGACGTTACACCTGGCGTCACAATCAGGTATTGAAATGTTCAGCAGCTGCAATAGAGGAAAAACGGGTGAATGTAAATTCCATGGCCGTTAACAGAGAGAATAGGTGTATTAAGTTTGTACGGGAGGGAGAAAAGGTTAGAGGAGCAGGCTTCAGGCATAACACAGGACAGCTAAGGGTAGGAGGAGCCTGGGAGATGAGGGCGGACTTAAATAGCCAACTGGTTATCCCAGGTGAGATAGCTAGCACTCGAGTACGGCCAGATCTGCTGTTGTGGTCTGAGCCAGAGAAAGTAGTCTGTTTCATAGAGCTGACTGTCCCGTGGGAGGATAGAGTTGAGGAGGCTAACGAGAGAAAAAGAGCTAAGTATGCAGAGTTAGCAGCAGATGCAGAGCAAAATGGATGGAAGGCTTTTGTCCGCCCGGTAGAAGTGGGCTGCCATGGATTTGTGGCAAAGTCGGTCATTGCTCTGCTGAGTGAGCTGGGCATACGAGGAAGAAGCCAGAGGACTGCGGTTAGCAACATATCTCGAGCAGCAGAGAGAGCCAGTGACTGGTTATGGGTGCGCAGGAAGCATGCTAGCTGGGGAACTACCTAAGGTAAGGATGGCCGCATGTAGGCCACGGTTGATTTGTTTCCTGCGCAATTCGTTTGTTTGTTACGTGTTTCGGCTTGCAGCAACGGAACGAAGCATGGTAGATTTGTTTGTTTGGCTCGTGGTTATTAGTTTCCATACTAGTTGTTGATAGACATCTAATGGTGAGGAAGATAGGGTTGTGCAGTGGCGGTGTGGAGGGGGGTGATTCCAGGACACTGGAAATCACTGTTAAGCCTTCTTGAGGTGTCGTGGGCCTAACTTAACGAAACATCAGTGAAAGGAGGTGCCCACTTGAAAGCCCCAATGATATGCTCCTTACTGCTGTTGTTCAGATCAGGTTCCTGTTGTTTTAATGCTAGGTAGCCATGGTTTGCTGCTGAGCGGGCCATACAGGCCAGCAGCGTTTCGTTAGGTATGTTTTACAATGTTTGAAGTATCCTCTGCTGCTCAATGGGCTTACAAGCCAGAAGCTTCTAGTTAGTCTAGGTAGGATATAGGTTATTGGTCATATTACATGACTGTAGGCTTGGTAGGGCCTCTTAGTCTCTTAGTCGAACAGGGCCTCTAAACTTGTTTTGCCTCGGATCTTTGCACAAGTTATTGTAACATCTTGTCCTGTGTATTACTAAATGTTTTTTGTCATTGGCAACTGGTCTCTTTACAATCCTCAGTTGCTCCCCTGCATGGCACTGGTGTGTGAAATTGTGTATTCTGGTGTGAGCGAATGGTTCTCGAATGAGGTCAGGGTCCACAATGTTGCTGTCAGAAACCCACGATCTCTACCCATGTAGGCAAACCACAGGCTGTCCAGGGATAGTGTCCTTGATGTACTTTAGGAGGATCCTCTTGAACCACTTCATTATGAGGGGTCAGAGCAAAAGGACAGTAATCTTTGAGGCAGGTGATGGTTGTTTTTTTTTTTTTTGGGCACAGGTACAGTGACACTTGGTGTTGGTGCAGGATGAGAGGCTGATGCTGCTCCTCAGGTCAGGAAGATGTACAGTCTTTCTACTGCTTGGAGAGTCAAACCGAAGAAGCTGTTTAAGGTGTCAGGCAGAGTGGGGTCATAGCTGACCTGTTTCTCGATGCGCCTGTAGTCATGGTCCTGATGCCTTTTCACATATTATGTGGACTGTTGTTGTTGAAATGCTCCTGCTTGTACCTGTATTCTGCCAGCTGGATGCCCTTTTTCAGTTCTTTCCAGGCCCTGCTGTAGGTCAGCTTGTCTCCTGATCTACAGGCTGCATCCCGTACTTTTAACAGTGGCCACACAGTATGAAAGAATCAGGACAGAAGTGAATGTAGGACAGCACAGATGACATATGAACAATAAAAGAAAATAGATCAGCGTCTTCTTTGAACACTCCCCAATCTGTAAGCTCAAAGTAGTTCTGTAAGGCTGAGGAAGCCTCCTCAGTCCAAACCTGAATGATTCTGGTGGTGGGTTTAGTCCTGCAGATCAGAGGTCTGTAGGCAGGAATCACTTCCACAGAAATGTGATCTGACAGTCCAAAGAAAGGAACTGCAGTAGCCTTGTATGTAATGCATTTCAGAGTTGATGCTAAATGGTAAACAGTGTCCTTAAAGCCCTTGTGGGTAACATGTAGACAACAACGGAGGAGGGACATTGGTCCTCAAAGAATCTTAGAGGAGGGTCAGAAGAGCTACATAAACAATAAGTCTCTGAATTGTGGCCAGGAGGCTGCCAGAGCTCAGCAGCTCTCTCCTCCTCTCTCTGACAATGGAGGGAGATGAACTCTGCTTTCCACAGCTCAACACCTCCTGCAGGAAGCTAAAGCGTTCTCTCTTTGACACTGTGTGTATTCATGTTATCCTGTCCTCCATCTCTCTACTGACTGCAGCTCTCAACCTGCTCGTCATCATCTCCATCTCCCACTTCAAGTAGACACTTATTTCATCTCTTTCTAAAACTGGACAGATATGACTGTGAAAGTAGCTTTAATAGAAATGTTCTTGAATGCTTAATGATGTGATGTGGGTTATCTGTTTAGATAATAATCACTACCAGTAATAATAAGAAGTGTGTTGCTTTCTTACTTCTACAGGCAGCTCCACACTCCCACCAACCTCCTCCTCCTCTCTCTAGCTGTCTCTGATTTCTTCGTGGGCATCCTCGTCTTCTTTCAGATTACACTCATTGATGGATGCTGGTATTTTGGAGACCTGATGTGTGTCATTTATTCAGTCTTAGACTTAGGCATTACTTCTTCCTCAGTAGGAACCATGGTGCTCATATCTGTTGACCGCTATGCTGCCATTTGTTATCCTCTACATTATCCCACCAAAGTCACTCAGAGCAGAGTTCAGATCTGTGTCTCTCTGTGTTGGATCTGTGCTCTCTTCTATGCAGGTGTGTTGATGAAGGAGAGTCTGAAACAACCAGCCAGGTTAAATTCTTGTATCGGAGAATGTGTGAGTTATTTTGACATTATCAAACAACTTGTAGATCTCATTCTGACTTTCATTCTGCCCATAACTGTCATAATAGTTCTGTATCTGAGAGTATTTGTGGTGGCAGTGTCTCAGGCTCGTGCCATGCGCTCTAATACTACAGCTCTTCCTCTGCAGCGTTCAGGGAAAGTAACTGTTAAGAAGTCTGAACTGAAAGCAGCCAGGACTCTGGGGGTTGTTGTACTCGTGTTTCTAATGTGTCTCTGTCCATATTTCTGTGTTTTACTCACAGACCAGGAGACTTTGGTTAGTCCTTCATCCTATCCCTTTGTATTTTGTCTGTTCTATTTTAACTCCTGTCTAAACCCAATCATCTACGCCTTTTTCTATCCCTGGTTTAGAAAATGTATAAAAGTTGTTGTGACACTTCAAATCCTGAAGTCTGACTCTTGTAATGCCAACGTACTGTAAAGAGACTCTTTGGACTGACTCAGATTAGGCCTCTACTGTGCTGGTGGAGATGTAACATTGATGTCAAGTCAAACTAATTGTTTAAACAAACATATTACAAATGTATTCTGTGGAACAGATGGTCAGCTACATCTCCACCAGCACAACAGAGGCCTAATGTCACAGTCTCTTATTGTTAAGTCAGTAAAATATACTTTAAATGTAGGTGACTGTTGAATAATAAATATCATAAAACTACAACTCAAATTGTGGTAAAATATATTTCATGTTCACTGTATACATACAATCAAAGAGGTCTCTGGAGTTTCATTTTTCTACCTTCCTAGAATTTCTCAAACAGACACATCATCAGATTAACTTAATCAATCTTCCTGTTGTTTTCAGAGAAATGAGACACGTGGAATATGAAAGACATTTGTAATGTACAGTAACTTTAATAAAATCAGTTCTAACAAAATAAGAAGTGTTGATGTCCTGCACTCACTGCACTAGTTATAATACAGAGTATTTAATAACTTTACTGCACCTTAACATTCATTACTTATATTACCTTTATTTTCTTGTATGCTTCTGACATGTAGCTGCCAGAAGAGATATTGCCAAACGAAAGTCTGTTGTATTCATGTACAATGACAATACAGGTTCTTCTTCTTCTTGCTGCAGATAATGTACTAGTCTACATTTAGTTCAGTACAGCCCTCTCCACTCTTGTGCAACCATTAGTGGAGTGTACCGGGACAGCAAGGCCCAGTAGTTGAAATGATGGTGATAGATTATTCATTAGTTTACCACAAGTCTAACTTATCAGTCTTCTGCATCGTCAAACTCCAAAGTTAGGTGTAAACACCTCTATGAACCTTAACACAGAGCCTCTATTAAAACAATGACAAGTGTGGTTACACTTTAACCTGACAGTCACTCACAATCACTGAACACAGTGACACCAGTCAGGGAACAATAATCAGCAAAGACACGTGTCCTTTTTCTACATCCTTCAGCTACTCTATATTTTACAGGTGAGATTATGATCCTAAGGTCATGGGAATCAGTGTTTCAGAAAGCTCAAAAACAGAAGTGGTTAAATAATCAGATTAAAAGCCAAATTACCAGCTTAAGGAGTCATGTCCATGTTGTTTCAAACCATGATATAGAACTATACACATCACACTTGCTGTGAGAAGGCACAAATATTAGGACTGTTGTAATCTTGTGCTGGTAACATCACTGTAACCAGAGAATGTCCAACAGAGCCGCACATAAGCCTCTAAAACTGCATGTGAATAGAAAAGAATAAAATATCTTTTTTTTTGTCATTGGCAACTAGTTCCTTTACACGAAGTTACTCATTGCATAGCAGTGGTGTGTGAATGTGTGTATTCTTGTGTGTGTGAATGGCTCTCGAATGAGGTCAGGGTCCATGATGTTGCTGTCGGAAGCCCATGATCTCTCCTCAGTGTTCATAACTCTCCCATTCGACAAGGTACTTATACCCATGACCCCGATGTTGAGCCGCCAGAGGGCTTTTGACAGATACCACCACCACGGTTCACCGATTGAGGTCCTGTCCTGTCCTCCATCAATGGTAAAGAGAGTTCTTTGGTAGGGAGCGAAGAACTCTCCTTAGCACTCTTGAGGCGGGCTACATGGAATTTGGGATGGATCTTCATGGAGTGGGGGAGTTGGAGACGCACAGCCATAGCATTAATCACCTTAGAAACAGGGAATGGACCCTCAAACTGAGGAGCCAGCTTCTAGGATTCAACATGCAATGAAAGGTTTGGCATCGACAACCACACCCTTTGACCTGTAAGAGGGAGAGGAAATCCACCAGTGGTCTGCCATCTTTTTGTTATGCCATCGTAACTCCAAGCAGAGAACAAAACCCCTTCCAAAACTGGAACACAAATTGGGACCTCAGTCAGACACTGCATCCCTGGGGAAACCATGCAGGCAAAACACATGAGGCGAAACACAGCAAAAATGGCACCATTTTCTTGGTGGTGGGTGTCTTGGGTAGGGGAATGAAATGAACCATCTTAGAGAATCTATCCACAGCTGTGAGAATGGTGGTGTTGCCTTCAGAGCGAGGTAAACCTGTGACAAGGAGGTCGAGTGTGAGTAGGGGAAAGCTGGGTCTGCCAACTGAGTAGGAGATAGGACTCAAATATATACACGTCACCAGTCACGCCCCCTATAGACCATATTGGGCTTGTAAGGAATCATCCACAGTGAAATGCTAGACCTTCTACCAAGTTACCAAATTTGATGCCTTTCGCTTGCAGTCTGTCCTGGGCAGACACTTTTACTGAAGCAGAATAATAAGGTGAAAATTAAACTGAACTGAAATAATATTAATAATTAAAATCAGAAGAAAAACAATACGGATCCTGCAACATCATTGCATGGACACCTTATAAAGTGCAGCTTAGTGCAAGTCCAGTCTTGAGATTTCCTACTGTCCTGCTGCTGAAGACGTGTGATCTGTTTGATTGTCATGTTAGAGTTGAGTGTGTGTGTGAGAAGCTGAGTGTGCGTGTTGGTGGTAGTGGGGGTTGGGGGGTGGGGGGGGGGGGTTATGTGTGAGGGTTCTGGAGGGGGATGGGATGTGGTGTTTTGCTACAGGGGACTGTGATGTCCTCACATTCCTGTGCAACTGACGTGCACTGTCACACTGAGACACGGGAAGCTTTCGATGGTGGCTATGTAAAGGTGTGAACACCTCTATGAACCTTAACACAGAGCCTCCATTAAAACAATGACAATTGTGGGTACGCTGACTATGACCTCACTAGTCTTGCTGATGTTCAGGATGAGCTAATTCCTGGAGCACCACTGTGTCAGATTCTGGACCTCTCCTCTGCAGTGGGTCTCATTATTGTTAGATATTCAATTCAATTCAATGCAATTCAATTTTATTTATATAGCATAAGGGACACACAGCAGTTAACATGCTATATACAGTCATAGCACAGAATTGCATGACTAGTAGTAGATAGGAAATTAGAGGACAATAGCTATGTGGCAGAGAAAAAGTGGACAATGCGATAGAAGAGAGAGAAGAAAGAAGGTGCATTGTCCCCCAGCAGCCTAGGCCTATAGCAGCTGAAAGTTTTACCTTCCATTACATTTTTTGAAACTCTAGGAACCACAAGTAGGCCTGCACTTTCAGACCGAAGTGATCTGTTGGGATGATATGGTACAATGAGGTATTTAAGATATGATGGAGCTAGGCCTTTGAGGGCCTTGGATGGAAGGAAGAGGATTTTAAATTCTATTCTAGACTTCAAGGGGAGCCAGTGAAGAGAAGCTAAAACTGGAGTAATATGATCTCTCTGGTTAATTCCTGTCAATGCTCTTGCTGTGGCATTTTGAATCAGTTGGAGGTTTTTTAAAGAGTTATTTGGGCAGCCAGACAGTAATGAATTACAATAATCCAGTCTGGAAGACACAAATGCATGAACTAGATGGTCAGCATCACTCTGAGACAGGATGTTCCTAATTTTGACGATATTACGCAAGTGAGAGAAGGCAGTCCTGGTTACTTTATGTGACATTTAACAAATCCTCATCAAATATAACACCAAGGTTTTTCACAGTAGTACTGGAGGCCAAGGTAATGCCAGCCAAAGAAAACTGGTTAGAAAAAAAATAGAGATAAAAAATGGAAGTTTATGCCATGTTTTCTAATAATCTTCCCTAATGGCAACATGTATAAAGTGAAGAGTATTGGTCCTAGCACAGAACCCTGAGGAACGCCATAACTTACTTTTGTATAAGTAGAGGAATCATGGTTGACATGAACAAACTGGAATCTGTCAGACAGATAGGATTCAAACCAAAACGCAGTGCAGTGCAATGCAGTTCCTTAAATCTTGATCTAACTTATAGAGACAAGTCCACTGTCTGAAGCCATCAAGAGGTCATTGGTAACTTTAACCATATTCAACCGTACATGATTTTGGGGTTCAACCTGACACCTTATCTGGACCTGCAGCCTTGTTAATGTTGATCTTCCTGAAGGAAGTCACTTGGTGCTAGTGCAGGACGAGAGACTGATGCTGCACCTCAGGCTCAGGAAGATGAACAGTCGATCTGCTGCTTGGATACCCTTTTTTCAGTTCTTTCTGGGGCCCCCCCTCTGGGGGTTGTTGTACTCGTGTTTCTAACATGTATCTGTCCATATTACTGTGTTTCACTTACAATGCAGGACGATTTGATGAATGCTTCATCTACTTTCTTTGTAACTTGTCTGTTCTATTTTAACTCCTGTCTAAACCCAATCATCTACACCTTTTTCTATCCCTGGTTTAGAAAATGTGTAAAACTCATTGTGACACTTCAAATCCTGAAGTCTGGCTCCTGTAATGCCAACGTACTGTAAAGAGACTCTTTGAGTTTTATTCATGTTTCGTGGCCCCCTGTTTCCTGGCTTACTTTGAGTTTTTGATTTCCTGCTTGACTCCCTGTGTTTCTGTGATGATTGTGTTATTGGTTTCACCTTGTCTTGTCTCTTGATTTGCCTCACCTGTGTCTTGTCGCCCGTCTTCCTTGTGTGTGCATATATAGCCCTGGCTTCCCCTTTGTTTCTGTCGTGTCATTCCCTATGGTTTGTTACCGCGCGTCTCTATGGTTTTCTCCAGTGTTTTTTGCCTTTAGTTTTTTGTTGTCCTACCATTGGATTTTCCTGCTGTTCCACCAGCACTTTATGTTCTCTTTTGTTTGATTAAAATCAGTTTTATTTTTCCTGCCTCAAGTCCCGCATTTGGGTTCTACCATTCCCCCCTGGACAGAAACCATAACAACTGCAGTTCAATTCAATTCAATTCAATTCAGCTTTATTTATATAGCATCAAAAACAATACAAATCGTCTCAAGACGCTTTACAAGACCCGGCCTGAAACCCCCAGAGCAAGCCTGCAGGCGACGGTGGCAAGGAAAAACTCCCTTTTAACAGGAAGAAACCTTGAGCAGAACCCAGCTCATATGGAGGGACCCATCTGCCTAAGGCCAGCCGGGTACAGACAGAGAAAGAGAACAGCAAGATAAACATACATCAGTCATAGATACACACATCTGACTAAAGCATACAGGTGGGATGCTATGGTACAAACTAATGATGTTACATGACGGTTAGAAAATGTAAGGGGAATCATCAGCAGGTTGGAGAATCGTTCATTCAGGTAGGAGTGGATAACAGCAGGATTCCATGGAGACTGGGCAGGCTGATGAGACCACGACAACAGATGTAGTATGGCGCTCCACAGGAAACACTCGACTCCAGGCCAGAGATACTCGGAAGAAGGGAGAGCAGCAGTAAACATTCTACATAGTAATAGCACAGAATTGCATGACTAGTAGCAGATAGGAATTTAGAGGACAGGAGCTCTGTGCCAGAGAAAAGAAAGTGGAGGACACGAGAGAGGAGAGAGAAGAAAGAAGGAGAACATGTGTTTGGTGCATTGTCCCCCAGCAGCCTAGGCCTATAGCAGCATAACTAAGAGATGGTTTAGTCCAGCCCTAACTATAAGCTTGATCAAAAAGGAAAGTCTTAAGCCTGACCTTAAAAATAGAGAGAGTGTCTGCTTCCCGAACCCAAAAAGTTGGCACCAATGAGAAGCTTAATCTGAGCCGAGGATTTGCCCGTGTCTTGACGGACATCCAATTGAATCCTCTGACTTGCTCTATCCCGTGACACAGACACACACAACAACACTGTCCCAACAAGTCCCTTTCACCCTATCTGTGTCATCCTCAAGTTCGGCTCCCAGAGGCCTGGGAGTTTGAGGGTTCTCCTCAGTATCTTATCTGTTCCTAGGACGGCGCTCTTCTGGACTGAGGCTTCTGATGTTGTTCCTGGGATCTGTTGGAGCCACTCGTCCAGTTTGGGCGTCACTGCCCCGAGTGCTCCTACTACCACGGGGACCACGCTCGCCTTGATCTTCCACATCTGCTCCAGCTGTTCTTTCAACCCTTGGTACTTTTCAACCTTTTTGTGTTCCTTCTTTCTGATGTTGGCATCTGCTGGTATTGCCAGATCTATCACCACCGCCTTCTTCTGCTCCTTGTCTACCACCACTATGTCTGGTTGATTGGCCAGGACCTGTTTGTCAGTCTGGAAGCTGAAGTCCCACAGCACCTGGGCCCTGTTGTTCTCAGCCACCTTCTGTGGTGCTTCCCATTGGGACTTGGGTACTTCTATTCCATACTGGGTACAGATGTTCCTGTACACTATTCCAGCCACTTGGTTATGTCTTTCCATGTACGCTGACCCAGATAACATCTTACACCCTGCTATTATGTGCTGGACTGTCTCAGGGGCATCTTTGCGTAGTTTGCACCTTGGATCTGATCTACTCTTGTAGATCTTGGCCTCTATGGCTCTTGTAGCTAGGGCCTGTGCTTCTGCTGCCATGATCAGTGCCTCTGTGCTGTCTCTGAGTCCAGCCTTTTCCAGCCATTGGTAGGTCTTCTCGATATCAGCCACTTCTTCAATTTGGCGGTGGTACATGCCGTGTAGGGGCTTGTCCCTCCAGGTGATTTGCTCCTCTTCCTCTGCACTCTTATCGGATTTCAGTTGCCTGAGACATTCACTTAGCAGTTCATCCGTTGTGGCCATCTTTCTGATGTACTCTTGGATTTTTGATGTTTCATCCTGGATAGTGGCCTTGATGCTCACTAGTCCTCGGCCTCCCGCTTTCCACTTAGTGTATAGTCTCAGGGTGCTGGATTTGGGGTGAAACCCTTTGTGCATGGTGAGGAGCTTTCTTGTCTTGATGTCTGTGGCTTCTATCTCTGCTTTTGGCCAGCTTATGATCCCAGCAGGGTATCTGATGACGGACTTTTCAGGACCTGCCTCACTCTCTGGAAGTATTTGGTTGTGGTTGACTTCCTTGCTTCCTTGATGTCATCCATGTAGAGCAGGTGGCTAATTGTTGCTCCACTTCAGAATTGGTACCCGTAACCACTCTTTGTGATAATCTGACTCAGGGGGTTCAGGCCTATGCAGAACAGCAGTGGTGATAGTGCATCCCCTTGGTATATGCTGCATTTGATGTTGACTTGGGTTGAGTTGGCCTCTAGGGTTGTCTTCCACATTCCCATCGAGTTCTGGATGAAGGCCCGTAGGTTCCTGTTGATCTTATACAGTTCCAGACATTCCAGTATCCATGTGTGTGGCATTGAGTCGTAAGCTTTCTTGTAGTCAATCCAGGCGGTGCACAGGTTGGTCTGTCTGCTCTTACAGTCTTGAACGACTGCTCTATCGACCAGTAGCTGGTGCTTGGCTCCTCTGGTGTTGCTACCAATTCCCTTCTGAGCCCCGCTCATGTATTGAGCTATGTGCTTACTCATCTTAGCCACAGTGATGCCTGACAGGGCCTTCCATGTTGTGGAGAGACAGGTTATTGGCCGGTAGTTGGATGAGATGGGCCTCTTCTGGGGGTCCTTCATGATTAGGACCGTCCTCCCCTGGGTTAGCCATTCTGGGTGGGACGCATCCTTTAGCGTTTGAATCGTTACAAAGAGGTAAAATCTTTTTCAAGATAGCTCTCAGGAATGCCTACCAGTGAGTACAGATAAGGGATTGGTGATGTGTGCTAACAATACACTGTCATGCTCTGCTACTAGTCTTGCCCTACTGGTCTTGTTTCTATGGCTACCAGTCACCTTTTTCCCAGAACCAGAAGAGGAAGTTAGTGTACTCTCCGAATTGGCTTTGGCTCCCCAGTGTCAGCACATTTGGAGATGGGCTCATCAGGGGCAAAAATGTGGCAAGTTATAAGGCAACTGCTGATTGCTGGTGTACAGCAAGCACCAACCTATCAAGTTGGTGAGAGAATATGGCAATCCACCAAGGACCTTCCCCTCTGCACTTACTCTCATACGAGAGAGGAAGCTTTGATTTGTAGCTACAGTGCATATATGCAAAATACAAATATCCAGCCATAAGATGACGTACAGTTTAGTTAGCAGCATACAACAATATAATTTTTAATATATGGTTACCATCGGCTTTGTTAAACCCATGACGCATATAATTTATAAAGTCACTAAGACATTAGAACTTCTGAATACGATTTAACACTGCATTAATTAGCATTGCAGCTTGCAATATACTTTGACACTGGTAACAGACTTAACAAAAGTCTATTTAAGCAAAAGTTTTAAGCTAGTTCGCTAGTTGTAAGCTGTTGACATGAAAGTTTTGAATTAACACCTCGAAGAAAACAAAATTAACTTAAAATTAGCTGTACCAATGTTTAGCTGAGCTGGTGAATCAACTATTACTGGTGGATCCAATGCATTGCTGAGTTGATGACAATGGTGAACTGTGTCCTTAAAGCCCTTGTGACTAACATGTAGACAACAACGGAGGAGGGACATTGGTCCTCAAAGAATCTTAGAGGAGGGTCAGAAGAGCTACATAAACAATAAGACTCTGAATTGTGGCCAGGAGGCTGCCAGAGCTCAGCAGCTCTCTCCTCCTCTCTCTGACAATGGAGGGAGATGAACTCTGCTTTCCACAGCTCAACACCTCCTGCAGGAAGCTAAAGCGTTCTCTCTTTGACACTGTGTGTATTCATGTTATCCTGTCCTCCATCTCTCTACTGACTGCAGCTCTCAACCTGCTCGTCATCATCTCCATCTCCCACTTCAAGTAGACACTTATTTCATCTCTTTCTAAAACTGGACAGATATGACTGTGAAAGTAGCTTTAATAGAAATGTTCTTGAATGCTTAATGATGTGATGTGGGTTATCTGTTTAGATAATAATCACTACCAGTAATAATAAGAAGTGTGTTGCTTTCTTACTTCTGCAGGCAGCTCCACACTCCCACCAACCTCCTCCTCCTCTCTCTAGCTGTCTCTGATTTCTTCGCGGGCATCCTCGTCTTCTTTCAGATTACGATCATAGATGGATGCTGGTATTTTGGTGACCTGATGTGTGTCATTTATACAGTTTTAGACTTAGTCATTACTTCTTCCTCAGTAGGAACCATGGTGCTCATATCTGTTGACCGCTATGCCGCCATTTGTTATCCTCTACATTATCCCACCAAAGTCACTCAGAGCAGAGTTCAGATCTGTGTCTCTCTGTGTTGGATCTGTGATCTCTTCTATGCAGGTGTGTTGATGAAGGAGAGTCTGAAACAACCAGGCAGGTTTAATTCCTGCATAGGAGAGTGTGTGATTGATTTTGACAGTATCAAACAACTTGTAGATCTCATTCTGACTTTCATTCTGCCCATAACTGTCATAATAGTTCTGTATCTGAGAGTATTTGTGGTGGCAGTGTCTCAGGCTCGTGCCATGCGCTCTAATACTACAGCTCTTCCTCTGCAGCGTTCAGGGAAAGTAACTGTTAAGAAGTCTGAACTGAAAGCAGCCAGGACTCTGGGGGTTGTTGTACTCGTGTTTCTAATGTGTCTCTGTCCATATTTCTGTGTTTTACTCACAGACCAGGAGACTTTGGTTAGTCCTTCATCCTTTCCCTTTGTAATTTGTCTGTTCTATTTTAACTCCTGTCTAAACCCAATCATCTACGCCTTTTTCTATCCCTGGTTTAGAAAATGTATTAAACGCATTGTGACACTTCAAATCGTGAAGTCTGGCTCCTGTAATGCCAACGTACTGTAAAGAGACTCTTTGGAGTGATTCAGATTAGGCCTCTACTGTGCTGGTGGAGATGTAACATTGATGTCAAGTCAAACTAATTGTTTAAACCAACATATTACAAATGTATTCTGTGGAACAGATGGTCAGGTGTATCCTCAACAGCACAATGTTGGCCTAATGTCACAGTCTCTTATTGTTATGTTAATGAAATGTATTTTAGTTGTAGGAGACTGTTGAATAATAAATGTCATAAAACTACAACTCAAATTGTGATGTTATATTGGACATGATGTGGACATATTATAGTGAACATGAAAGTATATTTCATGTTCACTGTATACATACAATCAAAGAGGTCTCTGGAGTTTCATTTTTCTACCTTCCTAGAATTTCTCAAACAGACACATCATCAGATTAACTTAATCAAATCTTCCTGTTGTTTTCAGAGAAATGAGACACGTGGAATATGAAAGACATTTGTAATGTACAGTAACTCTAATAAAATTAGTTCTAACAAAATAAGAAGTGTTGATGTCCTGCACTCACTGCACTAGTTATAATACAGAGTATTTAATAACTTTACTGCACCTTAACATCCCTTACTTATATTACCTTTAATTTCTTGTATGCTTGTGACATGTAGCTGCCCGAAGGGATGTTGCCAAACAAAATTCTGTTGTATTCATGTACAATGACAATACAGGTTCTTCTTCTTACTGCAGATACTGTACTATTCAACATTTAGTTCAGTACAGCCCTCTCCACTCTTGTGCAACCATTAGTGGAGTGTACCAGGACAGCAAGGCCCAGTAGTTGAAATGATGGTGATAGATTATTCATTAGTTGACCACAGGTCTAGATAGGTTTTAACTTATCAGTCTTCTGCACTGTCAACTCCAACTCCAAAGTTAGGTGTGAACACCTCTATGAACCTTAACACAGAGCCTCTATTAAAACAATGACAAGTGTGGGTACACTTTAACCTGACAGTCACTCACAATCACTGAACACAGTGACACCAGTCAGGGAACAATAATCAGCAAAGACACGTGTCCTTTTTCTGTATCCTTTAGCTACTGCATATTTTACAGCTGAGATTATGATCCTAAGGTCATGGGAATCAGTGTTTTATAAAGCACAAAAACAGAAGTGAGTTATATAATCAGACCAAATGACCAGCTTAAGGAGTCATGTTGTTTCAAACCGTGATATAGAACCATAGTCTGTACAGTATATACATGATGAACAACACATTAACACTTGCTGTGAGAAGGTAGAAATATGAGGACTGTTGTGCTGGTAACGTCACTGTAACCAGAGCATGTGCAACAGAGCTGCAAATAAGCCTCTAAAACTGCATGTGTTGAGTCGAGAACAGAGGAGAAGAATAATATATATATATATATCGTTTTTGTCTTGTCATTGGCAGCTAGTTCCTTCATGTGAAGTTGCTCACTGCATAGCAGTGGTGCGTGAATGTGTGTATTCTTGTGTGTGTGAATGGCTCTCGAATGAGGTCAGGGTCCATGATGTTGCTGTCGGAAGCCCATGATCTCTCCTCAGTGTTCATAACTCTCCCATTCGACAAGGTACTTATACCCATGACCCCGATGTCGAGCCGCCAGAGGGCTTTTGACAGATACCACCACCACGGTTCACCGATTGAGGTCCTGTCCTGTCCTGTCCTCCATCAATGGTAAAGAGAGTTCTTTGGTAGGGAGCGAAGAACTCTCCTTAGCACTCTTGAGGCGGGCTACATGGAATTTGGGATGGATCTTCATGGAGTGGGGGAGTTGGAGACGCACAGCCATAGCATTTATCACCTTAGAAACAGGGAATGGACCCTCAAACTGAGGAGCCAGCTTCTAGGATTCAACATGCAATGAAAGGTTCGGCATCGACAACCACACCCTTTGACCTGTAAGAGGGAGAGGAAATCCACCAGTGGTCTGCCATCTTTTTGTTATGCCATCGTAACTCCAAGCAGAGAACAAAACCCCTTCCAAAACTGGAACACAAATTGGGGACCTCGGTCAGACACTGCATCCCTGGGGAAACCATGCAGGCAAAACACATGAGGCGAAACACAGCAAAAATGCCACCATTTTCTTGGTGGTGGGCAACTTGGGTAGGGGAATGACATGAACCATCTTAGAGAATCCATCCACAGCAGTGAGAATGGTGGAGTTGCCTTCAGAGCGAGGTAAACCTGTGATAAAGTGACAGGAGGTCGAGTGTGAGTAGGGGAAAGCTGGGTCTGCCAACTGAGTAGGAGATAGGACTCAAATATTTACACGTCACCAGTCGCGCCCCCCCCCATAGACCATATTGGGCTTGTAAGGAGTCATCCACAGTGAAATGCTAGACCTTCTACCAAGTTACCAGGTTTGATGCCTTTCGTCCTTGCAGTCTGTCCTGGGCAGACACTTACTGAACTACTGCTGAAGACTTGTGATCTGTTTGATTGTCATGTTAGAGTTGAGTGCGTGTGTGAGAAGCTGAGTGTGTGTGTCTGGTGGTGGTGGTGGTGGTGGTGGTGATGGTGGTGGGGGGTCATGTGTGAGGGTTCTGTAGGGGGATGGGATGTGGTGTTTTGCTACAGGGGCCTGTGCTGTCCTCACCACCTGGACTAAGACCTCCCATTCCTGTACAACTGCCGTGCACTGTCACACTGACACAGGGTGCTTTCGATGGTGGCTGTGTAAAAGTTTGCGAGCAGCTGCGAGGAGAGTCTAGTCCGCTTCAGCTTCCTCAGAAAGAAGAGCCGTTGAAGTGTTCAGAGTCTAGGAGAGGTCAGAGGAAACGTGGATGTCCAGGACCTTTATGCTGTCCACATGCTCCACTGCCTTCCCATGTATTCAGAGAGGCGCATGTTCAGTCTTTCTGGTGTGACAATCACTGACTAAACTGAATAGTTACTGTCACTTCAACAACAGATTATAAAAGCAGACCGAGGTGTTAGATACTGTTTCTCCTGGTTCCACTGTGCTACTATCACAAAGCGGTCACGTGTGCGTCAGTGTAATCAGTGAGCCAGGAAATCGTGCACTGACAAAAGTTTTGCGTTGTTTGGAATGCAAACTGTGATTACATATGTTTTTTGAATGTGATAATTTTTTTGTAATTAATTAAAAGTAAACAATGTGTTAAAGTCCCACCCCTAATATTCATATATAGGGGTGGGACAGGGGACATTCAGGGCATTATGAATTGATTAGTGTGTGTGTGTGTGTGTGCAGAATTCAGCTTTTACTTTTCTTATAACAAGAGTCTGTTACATTTAAGTTATATTGTCAATAGTGGAGAAACCAATATGTAACCAGGTTTCATAAACACAATGCTTGCCAACTTCCGTACAGAGCAGGCCTCATGCTCTATCTCACTGTAATCAACTATTTCTACAAGACAGAAGAAGTGACAAAAAAAGATGGACAAACCTGTCAAAGGAGACATGTCATCATATGTGTAACCTGGCCTTTTATAACAAGACTCCCTCAGCTGATGCAGGCCCATTACAGGCAGATCAGACCTTGGCATTTGTCAAAATGTGACCGAATGGTCATTAAGCATCCAACACTGTCCCCATTGGTTTCAGCTATAGTCAGTGAAAGCTTTCTTTTGTTCAGTGGGAGGCAAGTTCCTTTTTTCCCAAGGGACTTTCAGTTCCACAGTAAGACACTCTGCCTCTCCAACACTCACATCTGGGATAGTCTCCCCAAACCCTCTGCAGGATTAGTGGTTGTAGACAGAGGCGGTCCTGGCTAGATTTACGCCCTGGGCGAACCCCCCCCCCCCCCAAAAAAAAGGAAATCCACAAATCCTTCATAACCATGCTTGAAAAATCCCTGAAGAAAGCTAAAAAAAAATAAAAATAAATAACTACTTAAAAAAGGTTCCTGCACTAAAACAACTATTTTGTATTTTACATACGAGTTTTGATTTGCATCATCCTAATACCTTCTGAACAGTTCCAGTTATGATAACACATAAGTTTTGTACATAGAGAAACAGCAGATAATTAACATAATCTGAATTCAGTGCTCAGACTGTAGAAGACTTTTCAACCTGGGGTTTTCACCCCGTTTACAACTGCCATTATCATTAACAACAGGTATAAAGTGCAATTTCCTTAATTCTAATAGTTGCTAGTTAAACAAAACTAAAAACAAATACAGTCGTCTTCTGTGGCTAATAGCTACATATTAGCAAGAGGCTAATAAATAGCCTGTAGCCTACTGTCACTCACGTCACTTATAGAAATCTGCATACCTTCATCTTTTGCCCGTTTCTCCTCTTCTCCTCTAATTCTTTTTAATGAACTGGGCACCTGATGCTTCTTTGGTCTTTTACTTTGATCCATGATGAAGATGAAGATGAAGACTCGACATCATTAACTTTTGCATTAACTTTTTGCCGACACCGTCTGTTCGCCTGTCAAACAACCGGAGTTACGTGAGTGACGTAATGACTGCACAGATTTTTTATTTTATTTTATTATTATTTTTTGGTCACTTTTCACATAACCCAATTAATTACATGTGGGTATAGGTCTATGTTAATTTTAGGAATGAAATACAATTTATTTGGAAGCAGTTTGTGTTGTGTGGCCTGGGATCAGTCTATCCCTCGCCCCCCTCCTCTTTGCCGACCTCTGCAGTCGCAACTTGATCTCCCATCCCCCTCTCCCGTATGACTCTGAGCAGCAGCAAGTTGACGTGACAATGAGTCCACTAACTTGACGTGGAAATGAGCGGTAGTCTAGAGTAGGTAGTCTGCCGCCCACAGGCCACAGCCTTTCATCACTGGAAGGAATGCAGCTTTTTCTTCAGAAATATTGGATATTATTATTCGATACTTCTCACATCTCCTCTATCTGTTGGTGCCTAACTCAAGACTGAGCGGGAGAAGAAGTCTCTGGCCAGATCATTACCGCATCCCCTGAGACAGTTTTAGCTCTTCTTACCCACAAATGGAAGGCATTTTTAGTGAAATTTCCTTCTCATTCCGTTCACTGTCACAGCTCGTGGTTGTGTCAGCTAAACTGAGTGCTCCTAGCTCAGCACAAGGCAGAATCGCTGTTTTACATCAGATCAGAAATGAAGAATTCATGGACTCCATGTATGCTGGTCAACTGTGAAAATGTGTCCAATGGAGATAGGCATCAGAGGCTAGGCCTTTCACCTTGTAGCCACACTCCTCTGCCTAACTTGTCAACCTGGCATACAACACTTTGCTTTCATGAGCCTCCTTGATTCCATTCTTCTAAGAGAGTGTCAGCTCCACAATGAAGATACAAAGACAGGACACATTCGGCTTTGAAATAGCTGACACAATAGCACATCTGAATAGGATTTAACATTGATTACACGTTAATTAGCATTGCAGCTTGCAACACACATTGACACTGCAGATTTAATGAAAGTCAAATTATAGATTAATCATAAACATTTTAAGCTAGTTGGCTACATGCTATGTCTTGACTCACCAGACCATGATTCTAACTTAAAATGAGTTGTACCAATGATTAGCTGAGCTTGAACTTTCACTTTCACTGTGACCAGTCTGAAACCTGCCAGTAATAACAGATTAACCAATCAGATTGTTCTATCCACTTACTGACTAACTGCTTCCATTCGTTTTCTGTAACCGTTTGATCTTGTTAAGGGTTACTGGGTCTGCTGCAGCGTATCCCACCTGTCATCGGACGAAAGGCGGGGAATACCCTGGACAGGTCGCCAGTCAGTGCATTGTAGAGTTGATGACTTATGGTAAACAGTGTCCTTAAAGCCCTTGTGACATGTGACCTGTGTGACATGTAACATGTAGACAACAACGGAGGAGGGACATTGGTCCTCAAAGAATCTTAGAGGAGGGTCAGAAGAGCTACATAAACAATAAGACTCTGAATTGTGGCCAGGAGGCTGCCAGAGCTCAGCAGCTCTCTCCTCCTCTCTCTGACAATGGAGGGAGATGAACTCTGCTTTCCACAGCTCAACACCTCCTGCAGGAAGCTAAAGCGTTCTCTCTTTGACACTGTGTGTATTCATGTTATCCTGTCCTCCATCTCTCTACTGACTGCAGCTCTCAACCTGCTCGTCATCATCTCCATCTCCCACTTCAAGTAGACACTTATTTCATCTCTTTCTAAAACTGGACAGATATGACTGTGAAAGTAGCTTTAATAGAAATGTTCTTGAATGCTTAATGATGTGATGTGGGTTATCTGTTTAGATAATAATCACTACCAGTAATAATAAGAAGTGTGTTGCTTTCTTACTTCTGCAGGCAGCTCCACACTCCCACCAACCTCCTCCTCCTCTCTCTAGCTGTCTCTGATTTCTTCGTGGGCCTCCTCGTCTTCTTTCAGATTACGATCATAGATGGATGCTGGTATTTTGGAGACCTGATGTGTGTCATTTATTCTGTTTTAGCCTTAGTTATTACTTCTTCCTCAGTAGGAACCATGGTGCTCATATCTGTTGACCGCTATGCTGCCATTTGTTATCCTCTACATTATCCCACCAAAGTCACTCAGAGCAGAGTTCAGATCTGTGTCTCTCTGTGTTGGATCTGTGCTCTCTTCTTTGTAGGTGTGTTGATGAAGGAGAGTCTGAAACAACCAGGCAGGTTTAATTCTTGTATCGGAGAATGTGTGATTGATGGTAACATTACCAAACAACTTGTAGATCTCATTCTGACTTTCATTCTGCCCATAACTGTCATAATAGTTCTGTATCTGAGAGTATTTGTGGTGGCAGTGTCTCAGGCTCGTGCCATGCGCTCTAATACTACAGCTCTTCCTCTGCAGCGTTCAGGGAAAGTAACTGTTAAGAAGTCTGAACTGAAAGCAGCCAGGACTCTGGGGGTTGTTGTACTCGTGTTTCTTGCATGCCTATTCCCATATTACTGTGTTTCACTTGCAGCCCAGGAGGCTTTGATCAATTATTCATCTACTTTCTTTGTAATTTGTCTGTTCTATTTTAACTCCTGTCTAAACCCAATCATCTACGCCTTTTTCTATCCCTGGTTTAGACTATCTATAAAGGTCATTGTGACACTTCAAATACTGAAGTCTGGCTCCTGTAATTCCAATGTACTGTAAAGTGGAACTGTGGATTGCCTTTTACACTGATGGCAATGTGACCTTAAGCCAAATAAACACTACAGAGAAATGCTGTGGATCAAGTCAATGGTTCAAGCATGAAGTCTTAGTCTTACATACTGTTTCCCGTCGTCCCACTGTGCTACTATGACAAAGAATACACAGTAGAATATGTATATATACACATATGTATATACACACTGATCAGCTACGTTATTATGACCACTAACAGGAGAAATGAATAACATCGACCATCTTGTGACAATTCAGTGTTCTGGTGGAAAACTTTTGGACCTGGCATTCACTGGTGTGGATGTTACTTAGACATGTAGTCCCACCTAGGCACCACCTTCTCCAGCACATAAATTCTCAATTCTCAATGGGGTTGTGGTTTGGACTCTGTTGTGGCCAATCCATGTGTGAAAATGATCTCTCATGCTCCCTGAACTACTCTTTCACAATCTAATCTTTTTCCAGTTAGCCTCACTGATTCGTGGTTTTCTTAAGACTACACAGATGTTCAGTCCCAATCCTTTGAGTTCCCTTCGTGCGTGTGGAAATGTTCTTACTTTCACTATTAAACATAGCCCTGAGTTCTACTGTTGTTTTTCTTCTGTTTGATTTCACCAAACATTTAAATGATCACTGATCACCATCAATCAGGATTTTTTTCCAACCACATTTCTTCTTGGAAGACGAGGGTTCTCCACTATTCGTCCAGTTTTTAATAATGCCTTGGACAGTTCTTAATCCAGTTTTATTTGTTTCTACAATCTTCTTAGATGTTTACTCTGCTTGATTCATGTCGATGATTTGACAGTTCTCAAACAGACTAACATCTTTTCCACAACCACAGGATGTGTCTTTAGACATGGTTGTTTAAGAAATGAGAAGCTACTCATTGCATGAGTTGGGCTTAAATATATTAAATAACAGCTGAAAGATAATCATTCACACATGAAGTAATTATCCAATAGGAGGTTCCAACCTATGTGATTAGTTAAATCCAGGTGGTGACTTGTTTTTTGGCCAGGCAGTGTATATACATATCTATAAAAGGTGATCAGCCACAACATTATGACCGGACAGGACAGGAGAAGTGAATAACATTGAGCATCTTGCTCCAGTTCAGTGTTCTGCTGGGAAACTTCTGGACCTGGCTTCATTCATTGGTGTGGATGTTACTTAGACATGTAGCACCCACCTAGACCAGACCAGGCACCCCCAAACCATAGCAATGACACTCTTTGATAGAAGCAGCCATCCCCAGCAGCCTGACACACAGACACACACACACAAAAACATTTTAGGAACAATTAAAAAACAACATGAAGTTCAGCACAAGGTGTTGATAGATAGATAGATAGATAGATAGATAGATAGATAGATAGATAGATAGATAGATAGATAGATAGATAGATAGATAGATAGATAGATAGATAACTTAATTGATCCCTTTGGGAGGTTCCCACAGGGAAGTTGACCTGGCCTCTAAAGTCATTAGATTCCAAGCCAATCAAGATGATTCCTGTATTCATTTAAATTGTATTAATTCACCTGTTCAGAATATTCAGAATCAGATTTAAGGCATTGTGGCCTGATTAATCCAATTTCTCACTCATAAACTGAATTATTTTGACTTTCTTTCCCGTTAATGTGGCCAAAAAGCAGTGACGAGATCCTCCAATTGCCGGACATGACACCCTCCCCCACCTGGCTACGCCTAGAAATTCTGTCCATAAAAAGTATGAACAGAACCAGTGACAAAGGGTCCAACCCTCACTGGGAACAGGTCCGACTTACTACCGGCTACACAGACCAAACTCACACTTCTTTGGTACAGGGACAGACTGGCCATGGGGACACGGTCGTAAGACCTCCTACAGATCCACAAAACACATGTGGAATGGTTGGGCAAACTCCCATTTCCCCTCTAGCACCCTAGTGAAGGCAAAGAGCTGGTCCATGGTTCCATGCCCAGGACGAAAACCGCATTGTTCATTGTCGAGCTGAGGTTCAACAATCGACCGGACCCTCTTTTCCAGCACCCTGCCATAGACCTTGCCAGGGAGGCTGTGGAGTGTGATCCTCCTATAGTTGTAACACACCCTCTGGTCGCCTTTTTTGAAAGTGGCACTCCAGAGGTACTGCCCCTGATGTCTACACAATGTTGCAGAGGCGTGTCAGCCGTTCCTGCTCCTGTACCGTCCTCGATTGTTGGCTCATGCCCCGCTCCTGCTCCTGTACCGGCCCCAGAGGACAGCTCATGCCCCACTCCTGTTCCGGTACCGGGTTCAAGGGTCGGCCCAATCCTTGCTTCTGTCCCTGTACCGGCCCCAAGGGTCGGCCCAAGCCTTGCTCCTGTCCCTGTACCGGCCCCAATGGTCAGCTTGAGCCATGTGCCTGTTCTCTTACCGGCCTTGAGGGTTGGCTCATGCCCCACTTCTGTTCCGGTACCGGGCTCGAGGGTCGGTCCAATCCTTGCTCCTGTCCCTGTACCGGCCCCAAGGGTCAGCTTGAGCCATGTGCCTGTTCTCTTACCGGCCTTGAGGGTTGGCTCATGCCCTGTTCCTGCTCCTGTACCGGCCCCAGAGGACGGCTCATGCCCCACTCCTGTTCCTGTACCGGGCTTGAGGGTCGGCCCAATCCTTGCTTCTGTCCCTGTACCGGACCCGAGGGTCGGCACAGGCCTTGCTCCTGTCCCTGTACTGGCCCCAAGGGTCGGCTCGAGCCATGTTCCTGTTCCCTTACCGGCCTTGAGGGTCAGCTCAAGCCATGTTCCTGTTCCCTTAACGGCCTCGAGGGTTGGCTCATGCCCCACTCCTGTTCCTGTACCAGCCTCGAGGGTCGGCTCAAGCCTTGCTCCTGTTCCTGCATCGGCCTCAAGGGTCGGCTCATGCTCCGCTCCTGGTCCTGTGCCTGTTCCGGCTCCCAGGTTGGCCTCTTCACCGGCTCCTCTCCCGGCACTGGGGGTCCCTTCAGCTCCAGCTCCTCTCCTGGCTCCAAGGGTCGCTTCAGCTCCGGCTCCTCTTCCGGCACCGAGGGTCGTCTCATGCCCTGCTCCAGTGCTGCTTCCTGTCCCTGTTCTGGCTTCTGCTCCTGGGGATCGGTCCCTGTCTCCCAATCCTGCTCCTGTTCCTGTGCTGGATCCTGTTCCCGCTCCTGTTCCTGTGCTGGATCCTGCTCCCGATCCTGTCCAAGGTGGCTCCAGTCTCAGCCACGTCAGCCCGGCCTCCCGATCGGAAGCCTGGACTCTCTGCCATGCACGCCCCACCTCCCGGTCGGCCCCCTGAACACTTTGCCATGTCGGCCCGGCCTCCTGGCCGACCACCAGAACTGTCATGTCTGTGCAGGCTCCCTCCCTCCTGTTAGGGACGTCTAGGATTTGTCCCTTAAGGAAAGTGAAGGAAAGTGTCATGTTTTTTGTCATATCTTCTGTCTTGTCTTCCGTCTAGTCTTTCGTCCTTTTTGTCTTGTTTTCACAATCACTGTTTAGTTCTGTCATGGTTTAGTTTCTTGTGATTTGTTGTATCTTACACTCTCGGTTTTTTATAGTCATGGTTTAGTTTTTCGTGGTCATGGTTTAGTTTTTCAGTTTCCTGTTTCATTTTGTCAAGTTCTTTGATTTCCTGTTTATCACTTCTGTTTTCCTTTTGATTAGATAAAGGGTTTCATCTGATCTCATTTCTTGATTTGCTTCACCTGTGTCTCGTCCCTGTGTCTCGTCAGCCCTCTGTTCCTCATGTGTATATATAGCCCTGCCTTCCCTTTTTGCATGAAAAAGTTAGCAAAATTAGCACAAATGGGAATATGGATTTGAATTTAAAACAAAATCATCACCTTAATCAAGCATATAATATATATATTAATATTGCATTGTTAAATCTTTTGGTGATCAGATTCATATTTAATTCAGACTGTTGAACAAAATATCTTCCATTACTTACCAGTTCCTGTTTTGACTGAAGGTTTAGCTTTACAATCATTGTTTATCTTCACACAGAGAAAAGATCCCAATTAATGGACTGACGGTACAGTTGACTCAGCGTAGAAGAAGAGCAACAGAAGGAAGCAGTGGCTCACTAGCGCCCTCTTCCATGAGGAAGAAGTACTGGCTGTCTCATCTTGTTGTTTGTCAGTGCAATTTAATGTCAGATAAACAAGACTAAATATGTTACACCCATACATGAAATACAGGATATGGGAGGTTATGACACCTGATAAAATGTGGGGACTTAAAACAGTAGTTATTTACAACAAATTATTAATGAATTATCAGTTTATGAATAAATTAATTATCACCACACTGCACCTGCACAAGTAAAACTGGACATCTAGTACCACATCTATGTGGTAGACAAGTGGGGTTGAACCTTAAGACTTTTGGCAAGTCTAAAAGATGTTTAAAACTATTTTTGGATTTGTCAAAATTATGCTGGAATTAATATTGCACAATTACAAATAATTGACAACAGTACTCTGCCTCACGCGGGGCACCATTTAGGCGGGGCCAGTGTGCTAAGGCACTAAATATTAGGGTTTCATAAATGATTAATAATTATCAAAAATAATTATTTATTATTAAATAATTGAATCTGAAATACTAGCTCACTCTGGGGAAACACCATTCTGAGAAGGGAAATTCTAGTCAATGAATCAAATCAGTCTCATAATAATTACTAAATTGTCATTTTGGATTTCTGTAGAGGTTGGCAGTGTAGAGGCTGGCAATATTCACTCTTGTGCAACATTAAACATGTATGTTTAAAGGACATTTATTAACAATAATACAAGTAAAACCTGTCTGAGCAGCTGGTGGTCTCCACAGGAGAGGTGTGGAGATGGGAAAAGAGAGGAATAATAGCCAAGCAGAGGCTTTTATATGACCTGATGACCTCATATGCAACTGTCAGCCAGTGATAACTGATGGGTCAGTTTTCACACTTGAAGTATTGTGGGACTTAGAGTTCTGGTGCTTCCTTTGTTTACAAGACAAAGACTCAACTTTTTTTATGCATGGTGAGCTTCCATCGCTCACCACCGTGTTCAGGTCCCAACATACTGCAGATTTAATGAAAGTCAAATTACTTTAGCATGCCGTGACTTAGCATCAAGAGTAGCAAACGTTTTAAGCCAGTTAGCTAAGTGCTAGGGGTTTTGACTCATCAATGTTTGAGGGACATTGGTCCTCAAATAATCTTAGAGGAGGGCCAGAAGAGCTACATAAGCAATAAGACTGGATTGTGGCCAGGAGGTTGCCAGAGCTCCGCAGCTCTCTCCCCCTCTCTCCTGCAGGAAGCTAAAGCGTTCTTACTTTGCCACTGTGTGTATTCACGTTATCCTCAGCTCCCTGTCTACTGACTGCAGCTCTCAACCTGCTCGTCATCATTTCCATCTCCCACTTCAAGTAGACACTTATTTCATCTCTTTATAATGGTAACACAATTGTGTCTGAAAGACAAATATGACTGTGAAAGTAGCTTTAATAGAAATGTATGCAACAGGGTAAATCTGGACTCATCAGACCACATGACCTTCTTCCATTGCTTAATTACGTAGCCAAATGCTCCCTAGCAAGCTGAAGTCTTTTCTTCCAGTTAGCCTCACTGATTAGTGGTTTTCTTAAGGCTACACAGCTGTTCAGTCCCAGTCCCTTGAGTTCACATTCACAGAGTACGTAATGAAATGCTCTTACTGTCACTATTAAACATAGACGTCTGTGTAGGTTCTCAGTCATCCAGGTCATGGTAATCCAAAAAAGGTTTCAAAAAAGGCAACTGGACTACAAGTCCAGTTGCCTTTTTTGAAACCTTTTTTGGATTAAACATAGACCAAACAAGAGTTCTACTGTTGTTTTTCTTTGATTTGATTTCACCAAACGTTTAAGTGATCACAGATGACAATTAATCAGGATTTTGATTGTCAGGAACCACATTTCTTCCTGGAAGATGATGGTTCCCCACTATTTTTTAATAATATGTTGGAAAATTCTTAACCCAATTTTAGTAGTTTCTCCAATCTCTTTCGATGTTTTCTCTGCTTGATGCATGCGTGTATTATTACTGGTAAGCATATAAGTGGGGCCTGAAGATGAAAATGTGTAGATGGCTGCAGTTTAGTAGACATCAGAGGCCAAGCCACTTTCACCTTATAGCCCCTCTCCTCTGCCTCAGTTGTCTGCCGGCATACCACAGCACCTTGCTTTCATAAACCTTATTGACACCATTCTTTCAAAGGGACTGTCGGCTCAACAATGAAGACTCAACAACAGGACGCATACAACTCTAAAGTCGCTAACACTATAGTTCATCTAAATAGGATTTAACATTAATTACATATTAAACAACATTGCGGCTGGCATCATTACATATATTACAAATTAATAGTTAAGTGCTAGGAGTTCTGTCTGTGATTTAATACTATTGTCATAAAACCTTGAATTAAAACTTCATGAGAAAACAAAATTAACTTAAAATAAATTGTACCAATGTTTAGCTGAACTTGACCTTTCACTTTTACTGTGACCAGTCAGCAGTTAGTCGGTAAGTGTATGGAATCAATGCATTGAAAAGTTAATGACAAATGGTAAACAATGTCCTTAAAGCCCTTGTGGGTAACATGTAGACAACAACGGAGGAGGGACATTGGTCCTCAAAGAATCTTAGAGGAGGGTCAGAAGAGCTACATAAACAATAAGTCTCTGAATTGTGGCCAGGAGGCTGCCAGAGCTCAGCAGCTCTCTCCTCCTCTCTCTGACAATGGAGGGAGATGAACTCTGCTTTCCACAGCTCAACACCTCCTGCAGGAAGCTAAAGCGTTCTCTCTTTGACACTGTGTGTATTCATGTTATCCTGTCCTCCATCTCTCTACTGACTGCAGCTCTCAACCTGCTCGTCATCATCTCCATCTCCCACTTCAAGTAGACACTTATTTCATCTCTTTCTAAAACTGGACAGATATGACTGTGAAAGTAGCTTTAATAGAAATGTTCTTGAATGCTTAATGATGTGATGTGGGTTATCTGTATAGATAATAATCACTACCAGTAATAATAAGAAGTGTGTTGCTTTCTTACTTCTGCAGGCAGCTCCACACTCCCACCAACCTCCTCCTCCTCTCTCTAGCTGTCTCTGATTTCTTCGTGGGCCTCCTCGTCTTCTTTCAGATTACGATCATAGATGGATGCTGGTATTTTGGAGACCTGATGTGTCTCATTTATTATGTTTTTGGCATAGTTAATACTTCTTCTTCAGTAGGAACCATGGTGCTCATATCTGTTGACCGCTATGCTGCCATTTGTTATCCTCTACATTATCCCACCAAAGTCACTCCAAGGAGAGTTCAGATCTGTGTCTCTCTGTGTTGGATCTGTGTTCTCTTCTATGCAGGTGTGCTGATGAAGGAGAGTCTGAAACAACCAGGCAGGTTTAATTCCTGCATAGGAGAATGTGTGAGTTATGTTGACATTACTACACAACTTGTAGATCTCATTCTGACTTTCATTCTGCCCATAACTGTCATAATAGTTCTGTATCTGAGAGTATTTGTAGTGGCAGTGTCTCAGGCTCGTGCCATGCGCTCTAATACTACAGCTCTTCCTCTGCAGCGTTCAAGGAAAGTAACTGTTAAGAAGTCTGAACTGAAAGCAGCCAGGACTCTGGGGGTTGTTGTACTTGTGTTTCTAACATGTATCTGTCCATATTTCTGTGTTTTAATCTCAGGCCAGGAGGCTTTGGTCAATTATTCATCTACTTTTGTTGTAGTTTGTCTGTTTTATTTTAACTCCTGTCTAAACCCAATCATCTACGCCTTTTTCTATCCCTGGTTTAGAAAATGTATAAAACTTATTGTGACACTTCAAATCCTGAAGTCTGGCTCCTGTAATGCCAACTTACTGTAAAGAGACTCTTTGGAGTAACTCGGGTTATTGCCCTCTGTGCTGGCAGAGATGTATCCTTGATGTCAAAAAAACTTAATTGTTTATACCAACATATTACAAATGTATTATGTAGAACAGATGGTCAGCTGCATCTCCACCAGCACAGTAGAGGCCTAATATCACACTGTATTGGAAAACAGGCCAATCTATGAAGACAGAAGTATGGAAGAATAGAGTTTTTATATTTTTGATATACACCCCTTTTCTTTCTCTTATTGTTTAGTCAGTGAAATGTACTTTAAATGTTGGTGACCGGTGATTAATAAAAGTCATAAAACTACGACTCAGTTTGTGATATATCGTATATTTGACATATTTTAGGTATATTTCATAACCACTCTATACATACAATCAAATAGCTTTCTGGACTTTCCTTTTTATACCCTGCTAGAATTTCTCAATCAGACACATCATCAGATCAAATCAATCAAATCTCACTGTTGTTTTCAGAGAAATGAAACACGTGGAATATAAAAAAAAAAAAACATTTATGATATATAGTAACTTTAATCACTTCAGTTCTAACAAAATAAGACGTGTTTATGTCCTGCAGATACTATTCCATATTTAGATCAATACAGCCCTCTCCACTATTTCTTGTGCAACCATTAGCAGAGTATATTGGGACAGCAGGGCTCAGTAGTAGATACCTGTATGTGATGGATTATTTATTAGTTGACCAAAGGTCTGGACAGGTTTTAACTTATCAACCTTCTGCACCATCAAAATGCAAGGTCAGGTGTGAACACCTCTATGAACCTTAACACAGAGCCTCTATTAACTCTTCAGTCTTCATGTGATTCAACATACAGTGGAATGCAAAAGTTTGGGCACCCCTTAGGAAAATCATTGCATCAGTTTGTCACTTGCTGAGCTTTTGAAGAAGCAACTTTATTTTAACAAATGTTATACCTTATGGAAACAGAAACATCTCAGTAGTGAAATCATTTTCATTGGTCCAACAGAAACATTTTTATGTATATTTAAACAAAAAAAGGCATGTGCATAAATTTGGGTACCCCGAAGAAATAATTCCATTAATATTTAATAGACCCTCCTTTTGCTGCAAGAACAGCCTGTAGACGCCTCCTATAGCCACTGACAAGTCCCTGAAGTCTGGCAGGTGGTACTTTGGCCCATTCCTCCAAACTCAAGAATCTGCTGATACTGAGAGGAATTCATGTGGCCCTCAACTTTAACAAGGTTTCCAGTCCCTGTGCTAGCCACACAGCCCCATAACATGATGGACCCTCCACCATATTTCACAGTAGCCAATAAGTTCTTCTCATGGAATTCAGTGTGTTTTTTTCACCATGCATACCTCCTCTTGTTCTGACCAAATAACTCCATCTTAGTCTCATCTGACCACAGTATTTTTTTCCAAAATGCTTCTGGCTTGTCCAGATGTGCTTTTTCATACCTCATGTGACTCTTCTTGTGACAAACACTCAGGAAAGGCTTTTTGTGCATCAGCCTTCCAAAGAGCTTTTCCTGGTGCAAAGTGCGCTGGATTGTGGAACGATGAACAACTCCACCATCAGTAGCCAGATGTTCTTGTAGTTCTCTGGAGGTGGTCTGTGGCTTGTCTGTGACCATTCTAACCATCCTTCGTCTGTATCTTTCCAGTATTTTTTTGGTCTACCACATCTTTCCTTCACAATGACTGTTCTTCTGGCCTTCCATTTCTGCACCACATTTCTGACTGTGGAAATAGACATCCCAAACCTTCTTGATCATTTCTTGTACCCTTCTCCTAATTCATGATAATGAATTATCTTAGTTTCTTGGTCAGTGGAGAGTTGTTTTGATGCCCCCATGTTGCCAGGAGCAGAGGAGGTCTCACAAGCTAATCAAAGCAGTTTTGGGCTGCAACATGTCAGCTACAAATCCCTACAGGTCTTGAAATCAATGTGATTAAAAGGGTGCCCAAACTTTTGCACATACATTTTTTTTTACATTTTAGTTTATTATAATAAAACTTTGTAATGATACTCTAAGAATTTTGGTCTGGAAAACACACAAATGTCTACATCTCTGTCTTTTATAAAGTCTTGTTGCTGTGATTGTCTTTTATAAAGTTAGAGCAAATTGTTATGAAATCTTAGAGGGGTGCCCAAACTTTTGCATACCACTGTAGACAATACTCATTCATTCATCTTCTATACCCGTGGAGTCCTGTTAGGGGTCACGGGGGTCTGCTGGTGCCTATCCCAGCTGTCATTGGACGAGAGGCAGGGGTACACCCTGGCCAGGTCGCCAGACTATCACGGGGCCAATGATACTAAACACTATAGCACATCTGAAAATGATTAAACATTAGTTACACAACCATTAGCATTGTAGCTTGCAACACACATCGACACAGCAGATATAATGAAAGTCAAATTACATTAGCATAGCGTGACTTCATCGTTACTAGCAAGTGTAGCTAGTTAGCTAACTGCTAGGAGTTTTGACTCACCAAACTGTGATTGTAAGCTGTTGACATGAAAGTTTGAACTAGAACCTTGATGAAAATAAAATGAAATTAAAATGAGTTGTATCAATCTTTAGCTGAGCTTGAGCTTTCTCCTTCACTGTGACCAATCAGCAGTTAGTCAGGAAGTGGTTTATCTGTCAATACTGGTGTACTCGGTACATTTCAGAGTTGATGACAAATGGTAAACAGTGTGTAGCAAGTGCTTATGTGAATAGAGTAGGTGATAGGCTAATCAGAAGATAAGGCGGGAGGATTAAATTGCTCTGATGTACAGAATGTGAATGAAAACCAAAGACAAAGGAAGTTTGAATGAAGTAAAGTGTATTGTACACAGGTGAATTATATACAAAATATACAGTTGGCCAAAAGCTTAATAGTGATAATTGAATTATCAATAGACTAAGTCTCGTTCAGTATACTTCGATTCAACAGGCAATGATCAGTCACACACACAAATAGTAAGTCACACCAGTATCAAAACCTTGCAGCAAGTTGCTGCCAGCCCAATAGTCCCTTCTCGTCCATCCCAAAAGAGAGGGAGAGAGAGAGAGAGTCTGTATGAGGTAGGTGGCTGTGTATTGTCCGGGAAGGGGGAAGAAAAGGGGATTGGGCTGGTGGTTGTGTGGGTGAGGGTGTGAGGGGATGCCTGGAGTAGAGCACCAAGTGCTATCGTTGGTGTCTTGCTGCACAAGCAGACACGTGGGTCTGGTTCCTTCCAGTCCTAGCTCGCCATCAGTATCTCAGGGCAACCAATTCCGCTGTTCATTCAAGCACACAGTCACTGACTCGACCCAAATCGGCGGCCGTGAATGCACCCAGCGGCTTCCTGCCACAGACAACGCTGTTGCTCCCACGCTCAGTTCACTCTCTCTTTCAATCTGACCTGCTGCTACCGCTACTGCCGTATAACGTGCCTAGCGGAAGCTCTGATTGGCTCAACCAACTCTCACGAGATGCACACACGAATCTCGCGAGAACAATGATGACGTCATGGTTAACAGGTATCTGGAACCTGGGTTACATCCTCCCCCCCTAAACCCATGTACGCCCCTGTACATGTGAAATGGTTACACTACATGAATCTCAGGAGAAGGAGAAGAACTTAAGGCATCAGTGTAAGCAGACAAAAGGCTTTGGAAAAGAGTCTGCGCAACAGAAATTAGAGGATTACCTAACCGAGCATACTGTAATCTATGTGGACGTTCTCGGGATCTTTGAGAGCGTCTAAGTGAAGTGACAACTTCAACTGGGTCAGTCTCAAGATTAGCAGCAGCTTCGGCCGGTTCTTCAACCACAGGACACTCAGGATCTTCGGCTGCTTCAACAGGTGAGTTTCCTTCAGGTAAGTTGTCTTCAGCTTGATTTTCCTCTTCAGGTTCCGGCAGTTCATCAGAATCCACATTGGTTTCCACAAGTCCAGGTAAGTGATTCCTCCCAGGTGAGTCAGGGAAATCCATTTCCTCCACAGCGACAGGGGGAGATTCAGTCGAGGGGAAAGATTGAGAACTCTGTTGCTGGGGGACAGATGACAAATTTCCAGCTTTGCTGTCAGCGTCCACACTCAACCCCAACAAGGGAACTGAACATTGTGGAATCCAATCAGAATCATCCTCTTCCTCATCACCGATGGAACTGGTTTCACTAACAGGATGCTGACGGGTTCGGGGCCTACGGACAGGAGTAGATGGATAATCCTCGTCCGCTGCTGACAGGGGAAGAAACCCACAGGGAAGCAGGAGATCCCGATGTAAGGTACGGTTGGGACCATCACGGGTTTCTGGCTTCACTGTATAGACAGGGAGATCACCTGCCCGTTTAATGACCACATACACGTCAGACTCCCACTTGTCCATTAGCTTTTGTTTTCCCCGGATCCTCACATTTCTTACGAGCACTCTGTCACCAACCTCCAAGACTGATGTTGTCACTTTCTGATCGAACCGGGTTTTGTTCCTCTCAGCTGTCTTCAAAGCGTGTTGAGATGCGAGATTGTAGCTCTCCTCCAGTCGAGCTTTCAGGTTCTTGACATACTCAGAGTGGGATTGATGCTGCTTGCTTCCAACGGGTAAGCCAAAAGCCAAATCGACAGGTAATCGTGGTGTTCGTCCAAACATGAGCTCATACGGAGTGAAACCGGTGACTTCGTTTCGGGTGCAGTTATAAGCATGTACAAACGGTTTAACATACTCCCTCCACTTCTGTTTTTGCTTTGTCTCCAAAGTTCCCAACATGTTGAGTAGCGTCCGATTGAAGCGTTCAACAGGGTTTCCCCTGGGATGGTAGGGTGTGGTCCTGATCTTCTGAATACCGATGACTTCACAAAGCTCTTTAATTAACTTGGACTCGAAGTCAGGACCTTGATCTGTATGGAGCCGTTCCGGTACCCCGTAACAGACAATGAAGTTGTCCCATAAACATCTGGCGACTGTTTTAGCTTTCTGATTTGCAGTTGGAATAGCAACAGCGAACTTTGTGAAATGATCAGTCAAGACCAGGATGTCTTTGGTGTTGCTGGTGTCGGGCTCAAGGCTCAGATAGTCCATGCATACGAGTTCAAGGGGACGTGTAGCCCTGATGTTTACCAGTGGAGCAGCTCTTTCAGGCGGGGTCTTTCGACGGACACAGCGTTCACATGTTTTAACTCTGTGCTCAACGTCAGCTGCCATCCTGGGCCAATAGAAACGGGTTCGAACGAGATCAAGAGTTCTTTCAATTCCCATGTGGCCCATGTCGTTGTGCAAGCTCTGCAGAACCATGGGTCGCAGCTCAGAAGGCAAAACCAGTTGGTAAGTGACCTGTTCCCCATCCTGTCGGCGTCTGTACAATATGTCATCTCTCAGCTCCAATTTGTTCCATTCCCGCAACACAAGTGGTAAGTCAGGCAACTCTTTTCTTACTGTTGGGGGAATCTTTTCCCCACATTCCAGCTGATAAATTACCTCACGGATGGTTGTGTCCTCCCTCTGCTTCTCCTTGAGGTCAAGATGGGACCACGGGGGAATGATGGATAAGCCATGGTGACCTTCAGAATCATAGCAGTCAGGAATTGCATTAGCAGAGGTAGCAAAAGACTCCACCAACGTGATCACAGCTGGGTCAGAACCAGAATGGAGAGGGGTCCTGACAATGTGACTGGTACAGATGGCATCGACGACCTCCGCAGGGATTTCAGGGGTGCTGGTCAGATCAGACAGATGGTGCTGAGCAAACCGATCGATGCGGTCCTGTTCTTTCTGAGAATGAGCATCGTTCACAGAAGGGGGATGAGGCCTCCTGGACAGTGCATCAGCATCGAGGTTTTGCTTACCAGCCCGAAACTGCAGTTTGAAGATGTAATTGGACAATGCAGCCAACCAACGGTAACTTGTTGCATCCAACCTGGCAGAGGTAAGGATGTAAGTGAGGGGATTGCTGTCGGTGACCACAGTAAATTCACTTCCATACAGGTAATCATGAAATTTCTCTGTCACACTCCATTTAAGGGCAAGAAATTCCAGTTTATGGGCTGGATAACGGGACTCACTCTGTGACAGGCCTCGACTGGCGAAGGCGATGGCCCTCAGTTTCCCTTCTTGTTCCTGATAGAGAGCAGCTCCCAGCCCTGTGGTGCTGGCATCCGTGTGCAAGATGTAGGGCCTACTTGGATCAGCAAACCCAAGGACTGGGGCAGTTGTTAACTCCTCAATGAGGGACTGAAAAGCAGCTTGACACTGGGGAGTCCATCGACCTCCGAAAGGCTGTTTTGGATCATGATACTGAAGTTTGGACACTTTGTCGTCGCTGACTTTCCTCGATGGGGGGTACCCACGAGTGAGTTCGTTGAGAGGCTTGACCAAGTCAGCGTAGCGTCTGATGAACCGGCGATAATAGCCAGAGAATCCTAGAAAGGACCTCAACTCCTTCAGATTCCTCGGAATTGGCCAGGTTTTTAAAGCTTCGACCTTCTCTGGATCCGTTTCCACACCATTTTCCGACACCACATGTCCAAGATAGCGCACTGACGTTTGGAAAAACTTGCACTTTTCAGGCGACAGTTTTAATCCATACTCTTTCAGGCGTCCAAGTACATTCATTAGTCGAGACTCATGCTCCTCCAAGGTGCTGGAGAAAACAATCAAATCATCCAAAAAGACAAGAACTTCTTTGAGATGCAATCCTCCCATGCATTTCTCCATTAGCCTCTGGAAAGTGCTCGGGGCATTCGTTACCCCCTGGGGCATACGATTGAACTCCCAGAATCCCAATGGCGTGACAAAAGCGGTTTTAGCCTTGTCAGCTTCATCCATCTCGATCTGGTAGTATCCGGACTTCAAATCGAGCACGGTGAACCATTTGGATCCTGTCAAAGCAGAAAAAGTTTCCTCCAGATTGGGCAAAGCATAAGCATCCTTGACTGTTTGCAAGTTCAGCTTCCGATAGTCTATACATAGACGAATATCATTATTCTTTTTTCTCACAACAACAATGGGTGAAGAAAATGGAGATGAAGACTCTCTTATTACCCCAGTTGCGAGCAACTCGCAAAGATGTCTCCGAACGGCTTCCACATCCTGAGGGTGAATGGGTCGTGCACGTTGCTTGAAAGGGGTTTCATCAGATAACTTTATACGATGCTTCACCTTATCGGTGCAACCAAAATCCAAGTCATGGTGAGAAAAGACATCTGATACATCAAGAAGCTTCGAGGTGACACGCTCCTTCCATTCAGGAGACAAAGGTGAGTCCCCAAAGTTAAAGGTCAGCTCTGACACCGGCTGGACTTGGGTTGCGGGCTTCACCTGGTGCTGTAAGAGGATGCTGTGATAACCCCCCAGCTCTGCCAGAACACACAGAGGCGGAATGGAAATATCATGCCCTGCTGTGTTCGTCACCACCACAGGGACTTTGTGGGGTGCACGAGCTGAAAGAGAAACCAAGCAACTCTTAACACACAGACCACCAGGCAAGGAAAACTGGGTGGGGTGCTCTACAATGGCCCAACGATCAGCAGTATGAAGGGGGACTTGAGCTGAGCCCTCCAAGATCACACTGTGGCCTGCTGGGATAAGTGTGGGCGACCTGCCGAGCATTCTCACCACTCCAATACGTCCATTCTAGTTCTGAAGGTGACGTGATTTCAGGGTTTTGAGTACTGCCCTGTAGCCGTACTCCTGAGGCTGATGGGTCACTACTTCACTGCCAAGATGTTGCACATACAGCACGTCAAGAGTGTTGGTTCCTATAAGAACAGGTGACGGGGTTTCAGGATGCACATCTGGCACGACAAGTGCAAGGGTAGGTACTTCAGTGATGACTCCCAAAAAATCTTTGGGAAAAGTGACTGTCACTTCCACATAGCCCAGGTACGGGACGGACTGCCCAGCTGCGCCCTCAACTTCGAGAAGGGTATCAAGAGGTTGGATGGGATGATCAACCAGATTCTTGTTGTAAAATGAAACTGGGACCGTTGGGAGCCGGTATCCAAGAGGCAGCTACAGTCAATGCCGGCTATACTGACTGCAGCTGTACACCTGGATCCAACAAGCCCTTTGGGCAACGCAGCAGCTGGCCTCCCCCCCTGTGCTAGGTCAAGTTGAAGATGTTGGTTGCACGTAGTAAAAGTAGGACATTCTATGTCAATGCCAGTCCCCGCCCGCCCTGCAACAGGAACTGGTTCTAGTTTAAATAGGGTCTGGGCGTAGACGGGGTTCTCTTCTGCCCAAGTGGGTTCTTGGCATTGAACTTCCTCCTCTTCTCAGCAACTAATGCAGGATTGGGCTCATTGTCACACTGAGGTTTTATATGACCATCTTCGCCGCATCGGAAGCAATAACCTGGTTTAGGCTGTGAGGGTTTCCTCTCCCCAGCTGATCGTTCAAGTGCTGGACGGTAAGACTTGGAAGAACAAGAAGAATGGGGAGAATTAGCTGTTAAAGAAGCCAACTGATGTTGGATCTCCACCATTTGCTTAGTAAGCTGCTGCGTAAGGGTAGTTAATGCAGCACAAAGGCTTTGTTCTTCACCGCCATAAGCAACTTGGGAATGGGCTTGGGCTGACACTCTCTGCTTTGCCCCAAGATGCTGCTTCATGCGCATGGTTTTAGCTGCTTCACGGTCCTCTTCTGTACGCAGGAGAAGGAGCAGCTCAGCAAAGGATGGGGGATCAGCTTTCCTCCGCTTCAGCTGAAGGTCAGAAATAAGGGAATTATCCCAACAGCCTCTGCAGAACTGATTCAAGAGATGTCTGTTAATTTCAGTCACAGAAACACCCCCCCGCTTCACAGCTAGATTTAAAGCAACCTGGAGACGTTGGAGGAAAGCTGAGGGCTTCTCTCCCGCATCCTGGAAGGTATCCATAAACTTAGCATAAAGTTCATCACCATCCTGAACAGTACCAAAAGCAGAATCAAGTTGTTGCAGGTAACCATTAGGCAGAGTGTCAGAGCTCAAATGCTTTACCATATCAGCCGCTGGTGGAAGAAGACTGTCCAGGATCCTTCGGGACCGTTGAAGATCCGAAATGACAGGGTCTTTCATAATGAGATCAACATTCGATCGCCAAGTGTCATAGTCAGACTCGTGGGGTGGTCGGGGAGTTTTTCCAGAAAACACTCTGAGTCTCGGAGAGGGAAGCATGCATGTGGGGGCCTCCTCACTCTTCATAATATGCTCAACAACATACCTCTGGACTTCAGGAGGATTTAGATCACAGGCTGGGATGGTTTGTTTAGCTCTCACCGTTGCTTCATTAGCCTTGGGTATCTTCTCCACATGACCTGGAGACTCCTTGAAAGACGGTTGGGATGCTGTTCTTCCAGCCTGACGTCCTTCCCCACCTTCCTCTTCCGTAGCTGACTGCTCATCAGCGACAACTTCACTAATCTGAGACATCATATTTTTAAGGACCTCAGCGAAGTTTGTGCCACTCACTTTTGCCAATTGCTTTAGCTCGGTAAGATACACTTGAGTTTTTTCATGCCCAATATTCTCGGTATAAAGACTTGCTAAAGAAACAACCTCATAAGTGTGTGTTGGATCTTCAAGAGTTTGTGTATACGGTAACAAGGGTGCTAAGGCTGCCACAGCAGCCCCAGAGTTGTACTCAATAATCAAGTCGTGGTCAAATTCTGACGATGGCTCATTTACTACTACAAGTCTGTTAATAGGACCATACTGCTTCAGAAACTCAATTATTTTATCATCTTTTTCTGTTTCTGTCACACCCTTAATTAACACTGCATTTGGAATTTTAATTCCCAGCTTCTCAAAAACCTCCATGTTTTCATCCAATTCTGTACAACAGAACCCTCCCTCCTGGCTAGCTCGCCAAATTATGTAGCAAGTGCTTATGTGAATAGAGTAGGTGATAGGCTAATCAGAAGATAAGCCTGGAGGATTAAATTGCTCTGATGTACAGAATGTGAATGAAAACCAAAGACAAAGGAAGTTTGAATGAAGTAAAGTGTATTGTACACAGGTGAATTATATACAAAATATACAGTTGGCCAAAAGCTTAATAGTGATAATTGAATTATCAATAGACTAAGTCTCGTTCAGTATACTTCGATTCAACAGGCAATGATCAGTCACACACACAAATAGTAAGTCACACCAGTATCAAAACCTTGCAGCAAGTTGCTGCCAGCCCAATAGTCCCTTCTCGTCCATCCCAAAAGAGAGGGAGAGAGAGAGAGAGTCTGTATGAGGTAGGTGGCTGTGTATTGTCCGGGAAGGGGGAAGAAAAGGGGATTGGGCTGGTGGTTGTGTGGGTGAGGGTGTGAGGGGATGCCTGGAGTAGAGCACCAAGTGCTATCGTTGGTGTCTTGCTGCACAAGCAGACACGTGGGTCTGGTTCCTTCCAGTCCTAGCTCGCCATCAGTATCTCAGGGCAACCAATTCCGCTGTTCATTCAAGCACACAGTCACTGACTCGACCCAAATCGGCGGCCGTGAATGCACCCAGCGGCTTCCTGCCACAGACAACGCTGCTGCTCCCACGCTCAGTTCACTCTCTCTTTCAATCTGACCTGCTGCTACCGCTACTGCCGTATAACGTGCCTAGCGGAAGCTCTGATTGGCTCAACCAACTCTCACGAGATGCACACACGAATCTCGCGAGAACAATGATGACGTCATGGTTAACAGGTATCTGGAACCTGGGTTACAAGTGTCCTTAAAGCCCTTGTGACATGTAACATGTAGACAACAACGGAGGAGGGACATTGGTCCTCAAAGAATCTTAGAGGAGGGTCAGAAGAGCTACATAAACAATCAGACTCTGAATTGTGGCCAGGAGGCTGCCAGAGCTCAGCAGCTCTCTCCTCCTCTCTCTGACAATGGAGGGAGATGAACTCTGCTTTCCACAGCTCAACACCTCCTGCAGGAAGCTAAAGCGTTCTCTCTTTGACACTGTGTGTATTCATGTTATCCTGTCCTCCATCTCTCTACTGACTGCAGCTCTCAACCTGCTCGTCATCATCTCCATCTCCCACTTCAAGTAGACACTTATTTCATCTCTTTCTAAAACTGGACAGATATGACTGTGAAAGTAGCTTTAATAGAAATGTTCTTGAATGCTTAATGATGTGATGTGGGTTATCTGTTTAGATAATAATCACTACCAGTAATAATAAGAAGTGTGTTGCTTTCTTACTTCTGCAGGCAGCTCCACACTCCCACCAACCTCCTCCTCCTCTCTCTAGCTGTCTCTGATTTCTTCGTGGGCCTCCTCGTCTTCTTTCAGATTACACTCATTGATGGATGCTGGTATTTTGGAGACCTGATGTGTGTCATTTATACAGTTTTAGACATAGTCACTACTTCTTCCTCAGTAAGAACCATGGTGCTCATATCTGTTGACCGCTATGCTGCCATTTGTTATCCTCTACATTATCCCACCAAAGTCACTCAGAGCAGAGTTCAGATCTGTGTCTCTCTGTGTTGGATCTATGCTCTCTTCTATGCAGGTGTGTTGATGAAGGAGAGTCTGAAACAACCAGGCAGGTTTAATTCCTGCATAGGAGAGTGTGTGATTTATTTTGATATTACCCAACAACTTGTAGATCTCATTCTGACTTTCATTCTGCCCATAACTGTCATAATAGTTCTGTATCTGAGAGTATTTGTGGTGGCAGTGTCTCAGGCTCGTGCCATGCGCTCTAATACTACAGCTCTTCCTCTGCAGCGTTCAGGGAAAGTAACTGTTAAGAAGTCTGAACTGAAAGCAGCCAGGACTCTGGGGGTTGTTGTACTCGTGTTTCTAACATGTATCTGTCCATATTACTGTGTTGTACTCACAGGCCAGGATGATATGATGAACGCTTTATCTGCTTTCTTTGTAATTTGTCTGTTCTATTTTAACTCCTGTCTAAACCCAATCATCTACGCCTTTTTCTATCCCTGGTTTAGAAAATCTATCAAACTTATTGTGACACTTCAAATACTGAAGTCTGGCTCCTGTAATGCCAACGTACTGTAAAGAGACTCTTTGGACTGACTCAGATTAGGCCTCTACTGTGCTGGTGGAGATGTAACATTGATGTCAAGTGGAACTGTAGATTGCCTTTTTCACTGATGGAAATGTGACCTTCAAGCCAAATAAACACTGCAGAGAAATGCTGTGTATCAAGTCAATGATTCAAGCAGGAGTATGATAAAGAGTAAGAGTAGTGACTGAATGAGTCTTGATAACCCTCTTCTGTTTATTGCATGTTGTTCTCTTGTACTATCCTTACACTTTATCACTTAAAGAAATGATTTAAACATGAATATCCATAGGACTGACTAATAATAAATATCATAAACATTTTGCTTTGTTGTAGTAGGACACCAGCCTTCATTAATAATAAACTAGTATCAAAAATATTGTGTGACATTATTGTTTTTAGGACTTTTTTTTACATTGTCTTCGATGGTTTGATTGCACTCTGTCAGTGATGCAGGATACTTGGCCACATTTTCTCTCACTGCAGATAAGATTCCACAATTGTAGTGAATATAATCTCTGCAGTATGTTGGGCTGTAATGCTCATTGGTGACTTATTGTTGCTAATTGCCTGCAGGTAAATGATAGAAGCTGGTTGTCAGTGATTTTCTAAGGCTTTGACAAGCACAACGTGATATTTAACCTTATACTGTATACAGTATAAAGATTAACAACATCTCATTCTTGTTATGTCAGCCTGGAGAGGGCGCCGCTTCTCTGTTTCTGGGATGTTCAACAGATCCCAGGAACAACATCAGAAGCCTCAGTCCAGAAGAGCGCAGTCCTGGGAACAGCTAAGATACTGCGCAGACCCCTCAAACTCCCAGGCCTCTGGTAGAGGATACAGATACCACTCCAAGTGGGTGAGAGTAGGGCTAGGCAATAAAACAATAATGATATCTATCGCAATAGATCGATATCAATAGAAACTACATTGGATAATTTCACTTAAAATCCGTTAGAGAAAACCCTCAGTCAGAACTGCAAGTCGTTCTGGGGGATGTAGGCAGAGGAAGGGCTTTAGCCTCTCGACCTATCACGGCCCAGCTAAGCCAGGTTTTTGGCATCAGCAACAACAATGACAAAAAAGAACAATGTGGAGTGAAAGGAGAATATGAGTGTGACAGTGAGAGAGGAAATGGTAGATAAAAAGGGAAAGGTCACGTCACCAGTTTGGTTATTTTAAGTCGGCATGGGTCAGACCGATGTTGTCTTTAACTTGGTGGCAACTGACCATATTAACTGGCTCTTGTCTCTCTTGATTAGTAGCGTAAGAGTCCGTTAAGTTTGGTTTCTCTGCGGCCGAGTGAGTGGCTGCTGACTCACGGTTAAGCAGGGATCCATGAGCAGCGGTTATGAGTCGGTTAATGTGCGTAAGTGAGTGACTGTCTGAGTGTCTTAGTTTGATAGTGGTCATGTCAGAACGTTGTGTTTCTCTGCCGACTGAGATGTAAGATGTTTGAATGGTGCCATTTATTGATTATATATCAATCCAACATGGCCAGTTGTATGAACCGAATCTTTTATATATCGTATAATATTTAATATATAGACATATATTTTATATTTGATAAAACTGAACTCACAAACTTGATTTAAATGTGGATGCTGTCATTTACTGCAGACTTCAAGGTTTGTTTTAGGTTTGGACATGTTTTGAATCACTGTCTTCCATAACACACTCACAGTGTGTCATTAGCATCCTGGGATCAGCTCTCAGTGTGGCCTGTTAGCTGCTGCTAATGAATGTGTGCCTCTCTGGCCGAGGAGGTTTTCACACCTGTATTCATTAGCGTCTGAAGGTCACACTGCTGCAATCAGAGGTGTTACTGTCCGATTAAACAAGATGCACCATGATGCAACCGTTGATAGGTAAAACCATGATGCAACCGTTGCTAGGTAAAACCAACACTGTCAGCACTAAGGGGCAGACTCTCTGTGTTGCATCACACAGACAGACATTGTTTGAGTTAGAAAACAAATCTTCTGTATTTATATTAAAGATGCAACTTTTGCTGTCATAAATGTTAGTTTACAGAGAAATTCCAACTATCTAGAGATGCACTTACATGAGGTTGGATGTTTCACATGAAATCTATTAAAAGACAAAAATCTGAGCAGCAGGTGGACTTTCAGTTAATGTCTTTATTGATGCTTGAACGATAAACAAGCTTCCAGTCACTAGGTGGCAGCAGAGCTCAAACTGATCAACAGGCTGCCTGTTCAAAACAGTAGAAGAAGAACACACATCGACTTTAAGGCTGTGTCCGAAACCACTCCCTAACCACTATATAGTGCACTATATAGTGACCACGCCATTTTGTAGTGGTGTCCGAATGTTTAGTGTCCACCGGTGTCCACTATATAGTGCACTACATGTATCCCACAATTCACCGGGAAATGTAGTGACCATCCGATGGTCACTAACCGGAGCAAGGTATCCCATCATGCATTGCCAGAGGTTCTCTTGGCGCGGAAAGTAAATTAAATACGGCAAACGGACGGGAGACTGTGTACAAATGTTAGTATTCTATAGTTTATTTTATTAAACATTTCAAAACAAAATACTCTAATTTAATAAAAATGCAGTAGTAAATGGACAAATATTATGTGAGACGACGTTAATGTGGTACGTTTTAATTAAGCGACAGCGATGACGTAATTACCGGCGCCAACAGAAGTGTCCGAAAGTGTCCGATTTTTGTGCCGTTGAGCTCACTATGTAGTGCACTACACTTATTTCCCTATGTAGGGAGGAGGGAGTAGGGAATGAGTGAGTGATTTCGGACACAGCCTAAGTCTCTGGTCTGATGCGCTAATCATGTCCGATCAAGTCACGTCATTTACGTCTTGTCATCCGTGGAGGTTAAAAAAGTAACGAGCCTGTTCTCGTCGAATACCGTATGGCTGTCCATTTATTTGGAGCAGTTTCCTCTCCCGGTTGTGCCTGTTATGCGCTTAGGAGGACTGCTGAAGACAACCAGGCCAGCTTTTCACCAGCTGTGGTCGAGAATGTCAACAGGAATTTCTATATGGATGATCTCCTGAAGAGTCTGCCTTCTGAAGAGGATGCTGTCCCCATGGCTAAGGACCTCATAGCCATATGTAGCAAAGGAGGATTCACTCTAACCCAGTGGATCAGCAACAGCCAAGAAGTGCTTCAGGGCATCCCAGAGGAGCTCAGATCCAAAACCCTGTATGAACTAGACCTAGACAGAGATAAGCTGCCTGTGGACAGGGCTCTAGGTTTGCAGTGGTGTATTGAAACTGATAGTTTCAAATTCAAACAGAAATTCAAAGAGAAGCCTTTCACCAAATGAGGTATGTTGTGCATGATCAGCTCCATCGCCCGAAGGATTTGGGAGGGTAGTTTGCGCTCAATTGCATCATTTCCCTGATGCTAGTGAGAGCGGCTATGGTACAGCTACTTACCTCAGAATGGACACAATGTGTCACAAAAATGTGAAGGAAATGTTTCATGTTGCTTTCCTGTTTGGTAAAGCCAGAGTGGCTCCACTTAAGGCAGTTTCCATTCCTCGCTTGGAGCTGACTGCTGCTTTTGTTGCTGTCAGAGTGGATAGAATGCTCCAATCAGAGTTACAGCTACCATTGAAGAAAGCCTGCTTTTGGACCGACAGCACATCAGTTCTAAAGTACATAAGAAATGAGGACCAGAGGTTTAAAACCTTTGTTGCGAACAGGTTAGCTACCATCAGGGATAACACAGAACTTGAACAATGGAGATACATTCCAACAGCTTTAAATCCTGCTGATGATGCTTCCTGTAGATTAAAGGCACAAAGCCTTTAGAAGCAAAGCTGGATGGAAAGCCCAAAGTTTGTATGGAATCCTGAAGAAAAGTGGCCAAAATCGTATATGGATTTCAGTATGACTGCTAATGGCCCAGAGGTAAAGGAGAACCTCAGGGTCAATGCAACAGTTGTCAGCACCAATACCACTTCTCACCTGATTACCTTTTTCTCGGACTGGCAAAGATTAAAGGTCGCAGTGGCTTGGATCATCAAGCTGAAAGGAGCTCTGCTGAGTAAAAAGAGGAAAGAGTTGCAGCTCGCTAATGCAAGTGCTAATGGAGCACCAGTGAATGTGCTGAAGGAGATGCAAACAGAGAGAGAGTGGTTCCTGATCTACCACCATTCACTAACGTTGGAGTAGATTATTTTGGGCCAGTGGAGGTGAAAAGGGGACGTAACACTGTAAAAAGGTATGGAGTTGTGTTCACTTGTATGACAAGTAGAACCGTGCACCTGGAAGTGGCACCAAACCACTTACTACTCCTGAAAAGGAAACCAATTCTTCCACCAAGACTTTTTGACAGGTCGGATCTTTACACCAGGAGGCGGTGGAAACAAGTTCAATACGTCTTTGAACTCTTTTGGAAATGGTGGTTCCGAGAGTATTTACCATTACTGCAAGAGCGTCAAAAATGGACCATGGAAAAAAGGAGTTTAATGCCGGGAGATGTTGCTATGGTGATTGACTCCACAGCACCGTGTGGGTCTTGGGTGCTTGGAAGTGTACTTGAAACATTTCCAGATAAGAAAGGTCTAGTACGTGTGGTTCGTATCCAAACAAAAATAAATGTTATAGAAAGACCTGTAACGAAAATATGTTTGTTATGTCAAGCCACAGTTTAATTTATTATATAAAGGCTTGGGTTATGCTCTTGTGCATATATTTTGAAGTTGGTTCATATTTGTATGGCTCCTTTAATGTGTTTTAATTGCTTTGACTTCTGCCAGACACAATTAGGGGCTGGCGTGTAGGAGCCATTTATCATTGTATCTCCAAACGGCTAGGAGGATGTTGGTGGTCAGGTGGTTTATTTGAGGTTGCTCAGCGTTAAGCCAGGTGTGACCGATTAGAAGGAGCAAATAGTTTTTGACGAATACGTTTTTTTTTTGTGATTTTGTATACGAGTGGCTTCGTTAAAGAAATAAATGAGTATTATTTCAAAACAGAAGTGGATTTCATTGGTTTATTGTGTGCCAGAGGACCAGTCTAAACTGAGCAATCAGTTACCAGTAGTGACCACAGGATTGGTCGCTACACAGTAGGTTCCTTGTGTTTGGTGCAGATGTCACAGAATTGTTAGTAATCCACTACGTCCCATCTCTGTGGCCCCAGTAGAACCTGCTGAGCCGTTTGGTGACCCCAAAGTGACTGGATCTTGGGGCCTTATGCAACGCTCATTGAACCATCTCACCCAGTGCTCTCGGCACAACCACCTGCTGCTGAATCTTCCCCATCGCTGGAACATTCCACCCCCTCTGTACAACACCGCCGTACAGGGACAGGTCTTCAAACATCGACCAGACACCCTTCGTAGCTCAAGAGTATCTGGCGACTTTCTCCCACATTTCCACCTACTCTAGCACTGGTTTAAAGTCCACATCCTCTGCCTGTTTGTGACCTCACTCTGCTGTGTTCACAGCCCTGGGTTGTCCATTATCCGTCTGACCATGTAGGCTCACCACTTCACAGTTCACCCCGACTGTAAATAATTCTCAGCCTGCGACCCCCTCTTTTCACAGTAGTCACAGCCATCTCCATTGAATGGGTGATGGGAAAGCGCATCAGTGTTATCATGCTGATCCCCTTACCGCTGCACAAACGTGAAGTCATATGTCTGCAGCTCCTTGATCCAGTGTGCCAGCTGACCTTCTGGTTATTTAAACAACATCAACCAGTGTAGAGCTGAATGATCAGATCTGACTGTAAAGTAGAGCCCCCTGAGGTAGTATCAGAAGTGCTGTATACTGCTAACCACAGCAAGATGCTCCATCCTGCTGAAGCAATAGCACTACTCTGCTTTGTTGAATGTACTGCAGTAATACTTCATCTCTCTTTCTCACTATGGCATACGCTGTGACAGCACAGAGTCTGACCCCTAAACTTTAATGCAAATAGTGACTTTCCAGTAGTAGAAAAGAGGCAGAGCCCAATAGAATCCTCAGATCTGTCTGCCAGCTTCCCTACAGGTCAGTCCTTATGCCCTACCACAAAGTAATCAAGTATTCCAGACATAGTCAGTGTCAAGGTCTTTACTGGCCTTCCATTCTGATACCTACTTCCTTATGGAACACAGCTAGGTGACGTTTACCTTCTAGCCTTACTGCTCTGCCTCAGTTGTCAGACTGACATACCACAGCACCTCATGAAACTCATTGATGCCATTGTTCCAAGGGAGTGTTTGTTCCACAATACAGATACATCAGCAGGACACATGTAGTTCTAAATGAACACTATAGCACATCTGAAAATGATTAAACATTAGTTACACAACCATTAGCATTGTAGCTTGCAACACACATCGACACAGCAGATATAATGAAAGTCAAATGACATTAGCATAGCGTGACTTCATCGTTACTAGCAAGTGTAGCTAGTTAGCTAACTGCTAGGAGTTTTGACTCACCAAACTGTGATTGTAAGCTGTTGACATGAAAGTTTGAACTAGAACCTTGATGAAAATAAAATGAAATTAAAATGAGTTGTATTAATCTTTAGCCTGAGCTTGAGCTTTCTCCTTCACTGTGACCAATCAGCAGTTAGTCAGGAAGTGGTTTATCTGTCAATACTGGTGTACTCAGTACATTTCAGAGTTGATGACAAATGGTAAACAGTGTCCTTAAAGCCCTTGTGACATGTAACATGTAGACAACAACGGAGGAGGGACATTGGTCCTCAAAGAATCTTAGAGGAGGGTCAGAAGAGCTACATAAACAATCAGACTCTGAATTGTGGCCAGGAGGCTGCCAGAGCTCAGCAGCTCTCTCCTCCTCTCTCTGACAATGGAGGGAGATGAACTCTGCTTTCCACAGCTCAACACCTCCTGCAGGAAGCTAAAGCGTTCTCACTTTGACACTGTGTGTATTCATGTTATCCTGTCCTCCATCTCTCTACTGACTGCAGCTCTCAACCTGCTCGTCATCATCTCCATCTCCCACTTCAAGTAGACACTTATTTCATCTCTTTCTAAAACTGGACAGATGTGACTGTGAAAGTAGCTTTAATAGAAATGTTCTTGAATGCTTAATGATGTGATGTGGGTTATCTGTTTAGATAATAATCACTACCAGTAATAATAAGAAGTGTGTTGCTTTCTTACTTCTGCAGGCAGCTCCACACTCCCACCAACCTCCTCCTCCTCTCTCTAGCTGTCTCTGATTTCTTCGCGGGCCTCCTCGTCTTCTTTCAGATTACACTCATTGATGGATGTTGGTATTTTGGAGACCTGATGTGTGTCATTTATTATGTTTTGGACATAGTCATTACTTCTTCCTCAGTAGGAACCATGGTGCTCATATCTGTTGACCGCTATGCTGCCATTTGTTATCCTCTACATTATCCCACCAAAGTCACTCAGAGGAGAGTTCAGATCTGTGTCTCTCTGTGTTGGATCTGTGCTCTCGTCTATGCAGGTGTGTTGATGAAGGAGAGTCTGAAACAACCAGGCAGGTTTAATTCCTGCATTGGAGAGTGTGTGATTGATTTTGATATTACCAAACAAGTTGTAGATCTCATTCTGACTTTCATTCTGCCCATAACTGTCATAATAGTTCTGTATCTGAGAGTATTTGTGGTGGCAGTGTCTCAGGCTCGTGCCATGCGCTCTAATACTACAGCTTTTCCTCTGCAGCGTTCAGGGAAAGTAACTGTTAAGAAGTCTGAACTGAAAGCAGCCAGGACTCTGGGGGTTGTTGTACTCGTGTTTCTAACATGTCTCTGTCCATATTACTGTGTTTTAATCTCAGGCCAGGAGGGACTGATCAATCCTTCATCTGCTTTATTTGTAACTTGTCTGTTCTATTTTAACTCCTGTCTAAACCCAATCATCTACGCCTTTTTCTATCCCTGGTTTAGAAAATCTATCAAACTTATTGTGACACTTCAAATACTGAAGTCTGGCTCCTGTAATGCCAACGTACTGTAAAGAGACTCTTTGGACTGACTCAGATTAGGCCTCTACTGTGCTGGTGGAGATGTAACATTGATGTCAAGTGGAACTGTAGATTGCCTTTTTCACTGATGGAAATGTGACCTTCAAGCCAAATAAACACTGCAGAGAAATGCTGTGTATCAAGTCAATGATTCAAGCAGGAGAATGATAAAGAGTAAGAGTAGTGACTGAATGAGTCTTGATAACCCTCTTCTGTTTATTGCATGTCGTTCTCTTGTACTATCCTTACACTTTATCACTTAAAGAAATGATTTAAACATGAATATCCATAGGACTGACTAATAATAAATATCATAAACATTTTGCTTTGTTGTAGTAGGACACCAGCCTTCATTAATAATAAACTAGTATCAAAAATATTGTGTGACATTATTGTTTTTAGGATTTTTTTTTACATTTTCTTGGATGGTTTGATTGCACTCTGTCAGTAATGCAGGATACTTGGCCACATTTTCTCTCACTGCAGATAAGATTCCACAATTGTAGTGAATATAATCTCTGCAGTATGTTGGGCTGTAATGCTCATTGGTGACTTATTGTTGCTAATTGCCTGCAGGTAAATGATAGAAGCTGGTTGTCAGTGATTTTCTAAGGCTTTGACAAGCACAACGTGATATTTAACCTTATACTGTATACAGTATAAAGATTAACAACATCTCATTCTTGTTATGTCAGCCTGGAGAGGGCGCCGCTTCTCTGTTTCTGGGATGTTCAACAGATCCCAGGAACAACATCAGAAGCCTCAGTCCAGAAGAGCGCAGTCCTAGGAACAGCTAAGATACTGCGCAGACCCCTCAAACTCCCAGGCCTCTGGTAGAGGATACAGATACCACTCCAAGAGGGTGAGAGTAGGGCTGGGCAATAAAACAATAATGATATCTATTGCAATAGATACGTGATCGATATCAATAGAAACTACATTGGATAATTTCACTTAAAATCCGTTAGAGAAAACCCTCAGTCAGAACTGCAAGTCATTCTGGGGGATGTAGGCAGAGGAAGGGCTTTAGCCTCTCGACCTATCACGGCCCAGCTAAGCCAGGTTTTTGGCATCATCAACAACAATGACAAAAAAGAACAATGTGGAGTGAAAGGAGAATATGAGTGTGACAGTGAGAGAGGAAATGGTAGATAAAAAGGGAAAGGTCACGTCACCAGTTTGGTTATTTTAAGTCAAACATGAGTCAGACCGATGTTGTCTCTAACTTGGTGGCAACTGACCATATTAACTGGCTCTTGTCTCTCTTGATTAGTAGCGTAAGAGTCTGTTAAGTTTGGTTTCTCTGCGGCCGAGTGAGTGGCTGCTGACTCACAGTTAAGCAGGGATCCATGAGCAGCGGTTATGAGTCGGTTAATGTGCGTAAGTGAGTGACTGTCTGAGTGTCTTAGTTTGATAGTGGTGTCAGAACGTTGTGTTTCTCTGCCGACTGAGATGTAAGATGTTTGAATGGTGCTATTGATTGATTATACAGTATATCAATCCAACATGGCCAGTTGTATGAACCGAATCTTTTATATATCGTATAATATTTAATATATAGACATATATTTTATATTTGATAAAACTGAACTCACAAACTTGATTTAAATGTGGATGCTGTCATTTACTGCAGACTTCAAGGTTTGTTTTAGGTTTGGACATGTTTTGAATCACTGTCTTCCATAACACACTCACAGTGTGTCATTAGCATCCTGGGATCAGCTCTCAGTGTGGCCTGTTAGCTGCTGCTAATGAATGTGTGCCTCTCTGGCCGAGGAGGTTTTCACACCTGTATTCATTAGCGTCTGAAGGTACACTGCTGCAATCAGAGGTGTTACTGTCCGATTAAACAAGATGCACCATGATGCAACCGTTGATAGGTAAAACCATGATGCAACCGTTGCTAGGTAAAACCAACACTGTCAGCACTAAGGGGCAGACTCTCTGTGTTGCATCACACAGACAGACATTGTTTGAGTTAGAAAACAAATCTTCTGTATTTATATTAAAGATGCAACTTTTGCTGTCATAAATGTTAGTTTACAGAGAAATTCCAACTATCTAGAGATGCACTTACATGAGGTTGGATGTTTCACATGAAATCTATTAAAAGACAAAAATCTGAGCAGCAGGTGGACTTTCAGTTAATGTCTTTATTGATGCTTGAACGATAAACAAGCTTCCAGTCACTAGGTGGCAGCAGAGCTCAAACTGATCAACAGGCTGCCTGTTCAAAACAGTAGAAGAAGAACACACATCGACTTTAAGGCTGTGTCCGAAACCACTCCCTAACCACTATATAGTGCACTATATAGTGACCACGCCATTTTGTAGTGGTGTCCGAATGTTTAGTGTCCACCGGTGTCCACTATATAGTGCACTACATGTATCCCACAATTCACCGGGAAATGTAGTGACCATCCGATGGTCACTAACCGGAGCAAGGTATCCCATCATGCATTGCCAGAGGTTCTCTTGGCGCGGAAAGTAAATTAAATACGGCAAACGGACGGGAGACTGTGTACAAATGTTAGTATTCTATAGTTTATTTTATTAAACATTTCAAAACAAAATACTCTAATTTAATAAAAATGCAGTAGTAAATGGACAAATATTATGTGAGACGACGTTAATGTGTTACGTTTTAATTAAGCGACAGCGATGACGTAATTACCGGCGCCAACAGAAGTGTCCGAAAGTGTCCGATTTTTGTGCCGTTGAGCTCACTATGTAGTGCACTACACTTATTTCCCTATGTAGGGAGGAGGGAGTAGGGAATGAGTGAGTGATTTCGGACACAGCCTAAGTCTCTGGTCTGATGCGCTAATCATGTCCGATCAAGTCACGTCTTTTACGTCTTGTCATCCGTGGAGGTTAAAAAAGTAACGAGCCTGTTCTCGTTGAATACCGTATGGCTGTCCATTTATTTGGAGCAGTTTCCTCTCCCGGTTGTGCCTGTTATGCGCTTAGGAGGACTGCTGAAGACAACCAGGCCAGCTTTTCACCAGCTGTGGTCGAGACAGTCAACAGGAATTTCTATATGGATGATCTCCTGAAGAGTCTGCCTTCTGAAGAGGATGCTGTCACCATGGCTAAGGACCTCATAGCCATATGTAGCAAAGGAGGATTCACTCTAACCCAGTGGATCAGCAACAGCCAAGAAGTGCTTCAGGGCATCCCAGAGGAGCTCAGATCCAAAACCCTGTATGAACTAGACCTAGACAGAGATAAGCTGCCTGTGGACAGGGCTCTAGGTTTGCAGTGGTGTATTGAAACTGATAGTTTCAAATGCAAACTGAAATTCAAAGAGAAGCCTTTCACCAAATGAGGTATGTTGTGCATGATCAGCTCCATCGCCCGAAGGATTTGGGAGGGTAGTTTGCGCTCAATTGCATCATTTCTCTGATGCTAGTGAGAGCGGCTATGGTACAGCTACTTACCTCAGAATGGACACAATGTGTCACAAAAATGTGAAGGAAATGTTTCATGTTGCTTTCCTGTTTGGTAAAGCCAGAGTGGCTCCACTTAAGGCAGTTACCATTCCCCGCTTGGAGCTGACTGCTGCTGTTGTTGCTGTCAGAGTGGATAGAATGCTCCAATCAGAGTTACAGCTACCATTGAAGAAAGCCTGCTTTTGGACCGACAGCACATCAGTTCTAAAGTACATAAGAAATGAGGACCAGAGGTTTCAAACCTTTGTTGCGAACAGGTTAGCTACCATCAGGGATAACACAGAAGTTGAACAATGGAGATACATTCCAACAGCTTTAAATCCTGCTGATGATGCTTCCTGTAGATTAAAGGCAGAAAGCCTTTAGAAGCAAAGCTGGATGGAAAGCCCAAAGTTTGTATGGAATCCTGAAGAAAAGTGGCCAAAATCGTATATGGATTTCAGTATGACTGCTAATGGCCCAGAGGTAAAGGAGAACCTCTGGGTCAATGCAACAGTTGTCAGCACCAATACCACTTCTCACCTGATTACCTTTTTCTCGGACTGGCAAAGATTAAAGGTCGCAGTGGCTTGGATCATCAAGCTGAAAGGAGCTCTGCTGAGTAAAAAGAGGAAAGAGTTGCAGCTCGCTAATGCAAGTGCTAATAGAGCACCAGTGAATGTGCTAAAGGAGATGCAAACATTCAGAAATTCACTTGGGAATCAGAGAGTGTTGCTGGAAGACCTCACAGAAGCTGAGACAGCCATAGTTGCCTTCTGTGAATGAGATAGATTCCCTGATGAAATTGCTGCCTTAGCCTCCAACAATCCAAAGATATCCAGAAGTAGCATCATCTATAAGCTGGATCCTATCTTAAAAAATGGGCTTCTGCGAAATGGGGGACGGCTGAGCAAGGCAGCTATCCCTGAGGACATAAAAACATCCCCTCATCCTATCAAAGGACCAGCACATCTCTCACCTTATACTCCATCATTTCCATTTACAGCTTGGTCATGCAGGCAGAAATAATGTCCTTTCCACTGCAAGGAGAAAATTCTGGATCACAAGTGGTGTTTCTGCAACAAGGAAGGTCATAGCAAGTTGCCTGTTCCGCAAGCTTTATGGAGGGAAGATGGGTGAACAAAAAATGGCTGACTTACCAAAGGAGAGAGTGGTTCCGGATCTACCATCATTCACTAACGTTGGAGTAGATTATTTTGGGCCAGTGGAGGTGAAAAGGGGACGTAACACTGTAAAAAGGTATGGAGTTGTGTTCACTTGTATGACAAGTAGAGCTGCCCTGGAAGTGGCTCACTCCCTAGATACTGACTCATGTATCAATGCATTGAGAAGATTCAGCTCTCGAAGAGGACAAGTTTCACACATGAGATCAGATAATGGCACTAATTTTGTGATAGCAGAAAGAGCTACGACAAGCTTTGGTCGTTTTAAATCATAGCCAAATTGAAAAGGCCCTATCACAGAGAGGAATTAAGTGGAGTTTTTACCCACAATCTGGATCACATCACAGTGGCGCCTGGGAGCATCTCATACATATGATCAGAAAGGTTCTGACTTCTGTGCTTTGTCAACAAACATTAGATGATGAAGGATTTCATACTGTGTTTGTGAAGCAGAGGCAATACTCAATGATGGCCCCATCACAAAACTCTCAGAGGACCCCAACAACCTTGAAGCTTTAACACCAAACCACTTACTACTCCTGAAAGGGAAACAAATTCTTCCACCAGGACTTTTTGACAGGTCGGATCTTTACACCAGGAGGCGGTGGAAATAAGTTCAATACGTCCGAGAGTATTTACCATTACTGCAAGAGCGTCAAAAATGGACCATGGAAAAAAGGAGTTTAATGCCGGGAGATGTTGTTATGGTGATTGACTCCACAGCACCGTGTGGGTCTTGGGTGCTTGGAAGTGTACTTAAAACATTTCCAGATAAGAAAGGTCTAGTACGTGTGGTTCGTATCCAAACCAAAACAAATGTTATAGAAAGACCTGTAACGAAAATATGTTTGTTATGTGAAGCCACAGTTTAGTTTATTATATAAGGGCTTGGGTTATGCTCTTGTGCATATATTTTGAAGTTGATTCATATTTGTATGGCTCCTTTAATGTGTTTTAATTGCTTTGACTTCTGCCAGACACAATTAGGGGCTGGCGTGTAGGAGCCATTTATCATTGTATCTCCAAACGGCTAGGCGGATGTTGGTGGTCAGGTGGTTTATTTGAGGTTGCTCAGCGTTAAGCCAGGTGTGACTGATTAGAAGGAGCAAATAGTTTTTGACGAATACGTTTTTTTTTGTGATTTTGTATACGAGTGGCTTCGTTAAAGAAATAAATGAGTATTATTTCAAAACAGAAGTGGATTTCATTGGTTTATTGTGTGCCAGAGGACCAGTCTAAACTGAGCAATCAGTTACCAGTAGTGACCACAGGATTGGTCGCTACACAGTAGGTTCCTTGTGTTTGGTGCAGATGTCACAGAATTGTTAGTAATCCACTACGTCCCATCTCTGTGGCCCCAGTAGAACCTGCTGAGCCGTTTGGTGACCCCAAAGTGACCGGATCTTGGGGCCTTATGCAGCGCTCATTGAACCATCTCACCCAGTGCTCTCGGCACAACCACCTGCTGCTGAATCTTCCCCATCGCTGGAACATTCCACCCCCTCTGTACAACACCGCCGTACAGGGACAGGTCTTCAAACATCGACCAGACACCCTTCGTAGCTCAAGAGTATCTGGCGACTTTCTCCCACATTTCCACCTACTCTAGCACTGGTTTAAAGTCCACATCCTCTGCCTGTTTGTGACCTCACTCTGCTGTGTTCACAGCCCTGGGTTGTCCATTATCCGTCTGACCATGTAGGCTCACCACTTCACAGTTCACCCCGACTGTAAATAATTCTCAGCCTGCGACCCCCTCTTTTCACAGTAGTCACAGCCATCTCCATTGAATGGGTGATGGGAAAGCGCATCAGTGTTATCATGCTGATCCCCTTACCGCTGCACAAACGTGAAGTCATATGTCTGCAGCTCCTTGATCCAGTGTGCCAGCTGACCTTCTGGTTATTTAAACAACATCAACCAGTGTACAGCTGAATGATCAGATCTGACTGTAAAGTAGAGCCCCCTGAGTTAGTATCAGAAGTGCTGTATACTGCTAACCACAGCAAGATGCTCCATCCTGCTGAAGCAATAGCACTACTCTGCTTTGTTGAATGTACTGCAGTAATACTTCATCTCTCTTTCTCACTATGGCATACGCTGTGACAGCACAGAGTCTGACCCCTAAACTTTAATGCAAATAGTGACTTTCCAGTAGTAGAAAAGAGGCAGAGCCCAATAGAATCCTCAGATCTGTCTGCCAGCTTCCCTACAGGTCAGTCCTTATGCCCTACCACAAAGTAATCAAGTATTCCAGACATAGTCAGTGTCAAGGTCTTTACTGGCCTTCCATTGAACCCGGATTCTGATACCTACTTCCTTATGGAACACAGCTAGGTGACTTTTACCTTCTAGCCTTACTGCTCTGCCTCAGTTGTCAGACTGACATACCACAGCACCTCATGAAACTCATTGATGCCATTGTTCCAAGGGAGTGTTTGTTCCACAATACAGATACATCAGCAGGACACATGTAGTTCTAAATGAACACTATAGCACATCTGAAAATGATTAAACATTAGTTACACAACCATTAGCATTGTAGCTTGCAACACACATCGACACAGCAGATATAATGAAAGTCAAATTACATTAGCATAGCGTGACTTCATCGTTACTAGCAAGTGTAGCTAGTTAGCTAACTGCTAGGAGTTTTGACTCACCAAACTGTGATTGTAAGCTGTTGACATGAAAATTTGAACTAGAACCTTGATGAAAATAAAATGAAATTAAAATGAGTTGTATCAATCTTTAGCTGAGCTTGAGCTTTCTCCTTCACTGTGACCAATCAGCAGTTAGTCAGGAAGTGGTTTATATGTCAATACTGGTGTACTCGGTACATTTCAGAGTTGATGACAAATGGTAAACAGTGTCCTTAAAGCCCTTGTGACATGTAACATGTAGACAACAACGGAGGAGGGACATTGGTCCTCAAAGAATCTTAGAGGAGGGTCAGAAGAGCTACATAAACAATAAGACGCTGAATTGTGGCCAGGAGGCTGCCAGAGCTCAGCAGCTCTCTCCTCCTCTCTCTGACAATGGAGGGAGATGAACTCTGCTTTCCACAGCTCAACACCTCCTGCAGGAAGCTAAAGCGTTCTCTCTTTGACACTGTGTGTATTCATGTTATCCTGTCCTCCATCTCTCTACTGACTGCAGCTCTCAACCTGCTCGTCATCATCTCCATCTCCCACTTCAAGTAGACACTTATTTCATCTCTTTCTAAAACTGGACAGATATGACTGTGAAAGTAGCTTTAATAGAAATGTTCTTGAATGCTTAATGATGTGATGTGGGTTATCTGTTTAGATAATAATCACTACCAGTAATAATAAGAAGTGTGTTGCTTTCTTACTTCTGCAGGCAGCTCCACACTCCCACCAACCTCCTCCTCCTCTCTCTAGCTGTCTCTGATTTCTTCGTGGGCATCCTCGTCTTCTTTCAGATTACACTCATTGATGGATGCTGGTATTTTGGAGACCTGATGTGTGTCATTTATACAGTTTTAGACATAGTCATTACTTCTTCTTCATTTGGAACCATGGTGCTCATATCTGTTGACCGCTATGCTGCCATTTGTTATCCTCTACATTATCCCACCAAAGTCACTCAGAGCAGAGTTCAGATCTGTGTCTCTCTGTGTTGGATCTATGCTCTCTTCTATGTAGGTGTGTTGATGAAGGAGAGTCTGAAACAACCAGGCAGGTTTAATTCCTGCATAGGAGAGTGTGTGATTTATTTTGATATTACCCAACAAGTTGTAGATCTCATTCTGACTTTCATTCTGCCCATAACTGTCATAATAGTTCTGTATCTGAGAGTATTTGTGGTGGCAGTGTCTCAGGCTCGTGCCATGCGCTCTAACACTACAGCTCTTCCTCTGCAGCGTTCAGGGAAAGTAACTGTTAAGAAGTCTGAACTGAAAGCAGCCAGGACTCTGGGGGTTGTTGTACTCGTGTTTCTAACATGTATCTGTCCATATTACTGTGTTTTATTCTCATCCCAGGAAATGTTGGTCAATTATTCATCTACTTTCTTTGTAATTTGTCTGTTCTATTTTAACTCCTGTCTAAACCCAATCATATACACCTTTTTCTATCCCTGGTTTAGAAAATGTATCAAACTCATTGTGACACTTCAAATACTGAAGTCTGGCTCCTGTAATGCCAATTTACTGTAAAGAGACTCTTTGGAGTGACTCAGATTAGGCCTCTACTGTGCTGGTGGAGATGTAACATTGATGTCAAGTCAAAGTAATTGTTTAAATCAACATATTACAAATGTATTCTGTGGAACAGATGGTCAGCTACATCTCCACCAGCACAGTAGAGGCCTAATGTCACAGTGTACTGGAAACAGGCTAATCTATGAAGATAAAAGTATGTAAGAAAAGTGCTTTCATATTTTTGATATACAGTGGTATGAAAAAGTTTGGGCACCCTTTTAATCACAATGATGTCAAGACCTGTAGGGATTTGTAGCTGACATGTTGCAGCTCAAAACTGCTTTGATTAGCTTGTGAGACCTTCAATTACAAAGACAGGTAAAACCAATCATGAAAAAGGCTATTTAACAGAGGCAACTGCTGGCTGTGCTTGTCCTATGCTCCTGGCAACATGGGGGCATCGAAACAACTCTCCACTGACCAAGAAACTAAGATAATTCATTATCATGAATTAGGAGAAGGGTACAAGAAATTATCAAGAAGGTTTGGGATGTCTATTTCCACAGTCAGAAATGTGGTGCAGAAATGGAAGGCCAGAAGAACAGTCATTGTGAAGGAAAGATGTGGTAGGACAAAAAAAATACTGGAAAGACACAGACGAAGGATGGTTAGAATGGTCACAGACAAGCCACAGACCACCTCCAGAGAACTACAAGAACATCTGGCTACTGATGGTGTAGTTGTTCATCGTTCCACAATCCAGCGCACTTTGCACCATGAAAAGCTCTTTGGAAGGCTGATGCTCAAAAAGCCTTTCCTGAGTGTTCGTCACAAGAAGAGTCACATGAGGTATGAAAAAGCACATCTGGACAAGCCAGAAGCATTTTGGAAAAAAATACTGTGGTCAGATGAGACTAAGATGGAGTTATTTGGTCAGAACAAGAGGAGGTATGCATGGAGAAAAAAACACACTGAATTCCATGAGAAGAACTTATTGCCTACTGTGAAATATGGTGGAGGGTCCATCATGTTATGGGGCTGTGTGGCTAGCACAGGGACTGGAAACCTTGTTAAAGCTGAGGACCACATGAATTCCTCTCAGTATCAGCAGATTCTTGACAAGAATGTTCAAGAATCTGTCACAAAGTTGAAGCTACGCCGGGGTTGGATTTTTCAGCAGGACAATGATCCCAAGCACTGTTCAAAATCCACCAAGGAATTCATGCAGAAGCACAAGTACAATCTTCTGGAATGGCCATCCCAGTCCCCAGACCTTAACATCATTGAAAATGTATGGATTGATTTGAAGCAGGTTGTTTACGCACGGAAGCCAAGAAACCTGACTGAACTAGAGGCGTTTTGTTTGGAGGAATGGGCCAAAGTACCACCTGCCAGACTTCAGGGACTTGTCAGTGGCTATAGGAGGCGTCTACAGGCTCTTCTTGCAGCAAAAGGAGGGTCTATTAAATATGTTGGACCAATGAAAATGATTTCACTACTGAGATGTTTCTGTTTCCATAAGGTATAACATTTGTTAAAATAAAGTTGCTGCTTCAAAAGCTCAGCAAGTGACAAACTGATGCAATGATTTTCCTAAGGGGTGCCCAAACCTTTGCATACCACTGTATGCCTCTCTTCTCTGTCTTATTGCTTCGTCAATTGTAGGTGACTGATGAATAATAAATCTAAATTAACAGAAATTGATGTATATATATATTTGATATATTTTAGGTATATTTCATGTCCATTGTATTCAAAGAGCTTTCTGGAGTTTCCCTTTTCTACCTTCCTGATACATAATCAGATCAAATCAATCAGATCTTCCTGGTGTTTTCAGAGAGCTGAGACACATGGAATATAAAAGACATTTGGGATGTACAGTAATCATTTCACTTCTGACAACATACTTCCACATTTAGTTCACTACAGCCCTCTTAACTCTTTTTTGTGCAACCATTAGTGGAGTATATTGTGGCAGCATGACTATGTCTCAAATCGCGTACTTTCGTCAGTACACTTCGATATCATGCACCATGACCACTATGCACTTACATCCGTAGAGCGTAATTTTCAAAAAGATAGTATCGTCTCAAATCGGGTACTACGCCTACACTTACCGGATATGACGAATGACCGCCGTATTTTTGACCGCCATCACAGCAAATTATAATTTTTATTTTTAGACATGCAACACTTCAAACATCTTAAATATGACCATTTTGATCACGTTTTCTAGCTTTTGCGAGTTCGTTCACTAATTTAACTAAATTAACAGTTATATCGAGCAGTAATTTAATAGTACTACGTGTAAAACAGCAACCATTTTCATTAAATGTCATATTACTTCCATCTGTATGAACCTGTAAGCTCCACCACCGCTTCCAAAACACTGCCGCCGATATCAAATCACAAGTTAGAATTGGGTTGATAGTCCCTCCCCTTCCGCTTCGTAGCCAAGATGGCTGCCGTTTAGGGTGAAAGTGTCCATCGTTCCACACTCAGCATTTTGACCATTTTGAGTAAACCATCCGGGTACTTGCAGTGCACTTTGTCTCATTGGAATTTTCAGTGTGAACACCCTCACATACTCAAATTAGGTATTTTAAGTGCAGAAGTACGCGATTTGAGACACAGCCCATGGCTCAGTAGTAAATATCTGCAGGTGATAGATTACTCATTAGTTTACCACATCTCTGGATTGGTTCTAACTTATCAATCTTCTGCAACGTCCACCTGCAAAGTTAGGTGTCAACACATCTATGAACCACAACACAGAGCTTCTTTTAAAATATTGACAAGTTTGTAGAAAATCTATTGTGACACTTCAGATCCTGAAGTCTGGCTCTGTAATGCCAACGCACTGTAAAGTGGAACTGTGGATTGCCTTTTTTCACTCATGGAAATGTGACCTTCATTCCAAATAAACACTACAGAGAAATGTTGTGAATCAAGTCAGTGATCCACAGCATCAACTTCTTATCCACAACAGCTCTTTTATTTCTCATCTACCTCATCCCCCTTGACCAGACATTTCATGGTATTATATTTATTTCCAGTGTAATGTGGATGACACCAAGCTCTGCCTGTCCACCCAGTTCCACACACCCTCATACCTCATACCCTCAGCAAGAGGCTGCTCCTCCCAATGTGCAGGACTAATAGACCTAGGAACTCCTTTGTCCCCCGTGCCATCAAACTGTTTAACCACACTCACTTGGGGGGAGGAGGACAGAAAGAAAAGGGCCTGAATGACTTTTTTTGAATTTAACCTACAACAGTAATGTGCAATACAAATGTACCCGGTATTTCTAAATTTATGCAACAACCATCTATGTACAGTCACAGTATTTATTTATTTTTTATTACTATCTATTATTCTTTACTGGGTGTTTTGGGGTATTTGGGCTTATTGTACTGTTTTTCTTACATGTATGTCTGACAGTGCAGTATGCGATGGAGATGTCAATTTCCCTGCATGAACCTCCCAAAGGGATCAGTAAAGTTGTCTATCTATGTACCTCTCTGACTGTCAACAGGAAATCAGAACCTGGATCAACATCAACGTCCTCAAACTTACCCATTCAGTGTATTTCCACCTGTGCAATATGTCTCGACTTGTCCATCCAGTCTCACCAGACAATACTAAAACTCTATAGGTAAACGAATCCACTCCACCTGGGTTCGTTTACCTTTGTCTGCCCCGCCTCACCGGTCGAGGAGGAGGTCTTGCGATAATTCACCACGAGAAATAGCGTGTGTCGCCTCTCTCTCTTCCTACATACTCATCTTTCGAATCAGTGTCTCTGCAAATTACTGGACCAACACCAACTACAGTAGCTGCTGTTTATCGTCCTCCCAAACCCAACAAGGATTTTATTGATGAATTTTCCTCTCTTCTCACTCTCCTCTGCACTCACTCCCCTAATGCCATTGTGCTTGGTGATGTTAATATGCACATGGACAGCATCAATCATATTATCACGAAGGATTTTACATCATGTTAGGACAGTTTGGATTTTAAGCAACATATAAATTTCCCCACTCATTCCAAGGGTCATATCCTTGATCTGGTGTGCTGCTCTGCTGTCACCCCTTTTAACTGCGCTTCTACTCATCTCCCCATTTCTGACCATATGTTCATATCATTTAATCAGAATTTGGCCATTTCCAAAACTAAACCATCACGTATAATCTCTTTCCTTAACATCAAGAACATTAATCCTACAACCCATTACCACTGCCATAGAATCACTTCCCAGCATCACCTCCCCTTCTACATGTGATGAACTCGTTCTCCACTACAACAACAGTCTCCATTCACTGTTGACTTCACTTGCTCCCATAAAAACCCGGACTGTATCATTCACCCGCTCTGCTCCATGGTTTACACCTCAACTCCGCCTCCTCAAAGCTAAAGGACAACAACTGGAACGTCTCTACAATAAAACCGGTCTCACCGTTCACAAGGAAATGTATCACCTCCACATCCTCCATTATAAGGACTCAATCAACACAACACTGTGCAAGTCTCATCAATGCTGGTGATGGGCACACTTGGACTCTGTTTTCTGTACTTAACAACTCCCTACACCCTCTGGACAACTTCCCCCAACACTTCTACTCTGCTGAGCAACGTAATTCAGTCATGAACTTTTTCAATAGTAAAATTGAAACATTTCCTACAATGCATCCCCTCTTGTTCCGTCCCCCTTCCTTTCAACCATTCTGTAATTTCCACATTTCCTCTGTTGCCAATGTATCAGAACTTATCAGAAAATCAAAACCATCCACCTGTCAACTCGACACCCTTCCAACTCCCCTGGTCAAAGCTTGTCTCCCCCACCTGTCTTCTATGATCACCAACATCATCCACTCCTCCCTCACCTCTGGTTCTGTCCCACCATCTCTCAAATGGGTTGCAGTAAATCCAACTCTCAAGAAAACTGGTTCAGACCCCAGCAATTTCAATAACCTCCAGCCTATCTCCAATCTTCCATTCCTTTCTAAAATCCTGGAAAAAACAGTTGCATCCCAACTCCACTCTCATCTCTCCGACAATAACCTTTATGAACAGTTCCAGTCCGGTTTTCGTCCCCATCACAGCACTGAAACAGCTCTACTGAAAATAACCAACGACCTCCTACTGGCAGCAGACTCTGGACTCCTATCCATTCTCATCCTCCTTGACCTTAGCGCAGCTTTCGACACTATCTCCCACTCCATCATTCTCCATAGACTGGCATCCATTGGACTATCTGTCACACCTCTGGACTGGTTTCACTCTTATCTCACTGGCCGAACTCAATTCTTTCATCTAAAAACTTTTGCATCCCAGCCATCTCCCATCTCCTCTGGTGTACCACAAGGTTCTGTCCTCGGTCCAGTCCTCTTCATCATTTACCTCCTCCCCCTTGGTCACATATTCCATAAATACAATATTCACTTTCATTGCTATGCAGACGACACCCAGCTCTACCTTTCCTCTAACCCCAACTCCACCCTCCCTCCCACCTCCCTCTGTGACTGCCTCAAAGAAATCAAGACTTGGTTTTCCTCCAACTTTCTCAAACTGAACAGTGACAAAACTGAGGTTCTTCTCATCGGTTCTAAATCCACCCACAGTTTCACCATCACCATTGACAACTATGTGCATATTTCCATCTCCACAATATCAACCGTCTCCGCCCGTCCCTCACTGCCGACAACACCGCCATTCTGGTCCATCCCCTCGTCACCTCCCGCCTGGATTACTGTGACACACTTCTCACTGGTCTCCCCCTCAAGTCCCTCCGCAAACTACAGCTTGATCAAAATGCTGCTGCCCGCATTATCACCAGGACCCCGTCTTCTCATCACATCACCCCTGTTCTCCTGCAGCTTCACTGGCTCCCCATCACCCACCGCATCACCTATGAAATCCTTCATTTAACATTCAAAGCCCTCCACAACCTGGATCCTCCTTATATAACTGAACTTCTCCACGTCAAGACACCCAGCCGGACTCTTAGATCATCTTCATCCATCAGCCTCACCATCACTCCTGCCCCCATGGGGTCCAGAGCCTTCAGCTGTTTTGCCCCCCGCCTCTGGAATTCCCTTCCACCCAATGACCTTGGGTGTTTTGAATTATTATTCATTAGTATTAGTTTATAGCCTGGTCACGTCCCATATGGACTAATGACTGTTGCCACCTTCAATTCCCAGATTAAGACTTATTTATTCAAACAGGCCTACTCAGTTCCTAAGATCCTCCAGCGTTTGACAGTCTCACAGCCTCTGGGAAGAAGCTGTTCCTCAGTCTGGTGGTCCTGCTTTTAATGCTCCGTAGCCTCCTGCCTGAGGGGAGGGGGACAAACAGTGTGTGTGCGGGGTGGGTGGGGTCTTTCCTGATGCAGGTGGCCCTTTTCCTGCATCTGGAGGTGTAGATGTCCGTGGTGGTGGATAGACTGTGTCCCACAGTCCTCTGTGCAGCTTTCACCACCCTCTGCAGAGCCTTCTTCTCTGCTGCAGAGCAGCTGCCGTGCCACACAGTGATGCAGGAGCACAGGACGCTCTCCACCACACACCTGTAGAATGATGTCAGGACTGAGCTCCCCAGTCCTGCGCGCCTCAGCATCCAGAGAAAATAGAGGCGCTGGTGTGCCTTCCTAATCAGGCAGGAAGTGTTGGTGCTCCAGGTGAGGTCGTCAGAGATGTGGACGCCCAGGTACTTGTAGCAGGAGACCACTTCCACCGCTGTCCCTCTGATGTGCAGGGGAGAGGGGAGGTGTCTGCTCCTCCTGAAGTCCACGATCATCTCCTTGGTCTTCTTCACGTTGATGCAGAGGTTGTTTTCTCTGCACCAACCCTCCAGGTGTTCTACCTTCTTCCTGTAGTCAGACTCGTCGTTGTTCACGATACGTCCAACCACAGCTGTGTCGTCTGCAAACTTCACAATCAGACAGCTCGGGTGTATCGCTGAGCAGTCGTATGTGAGCAGGGTGAACAGGAGGGGGCTCAGCACACAGCCCTGGGGGGAGCCGGTGCTGAGGGTGATGGAGGAGGAGGAGACATCGTGGATCCTCACAGACTGCGGCCTGTCGGTTAGGAAGTCCTGGACCCAGTTACATAGGGTGGAGCTCAGTCCGAGTGTTGCCAGTTTCTGTATCAGGGTCTGTGGTATGATGGTGTTGAATGCTGATGTGAAATCCACAAAGAGCATGCGAACATAAGAGTTCTTGTTCTCTAAGTGGGTGAGGGCTGTGTGGACCACAGAAGAAATGGCATCCTCTGTGGATCGGTTCTTCCTGTATGCATACTGGTGTGGATCCACAGTGACGTCAATGTAGTCCTTGATGTGAGCCATGACCAGTCTCTCGAAGCACTTCATGACTATCGGGGTGAGGGCTACTGGCTGATAGTCATTCAGGCCTGTCACTGTGGACGTTTTTGGGATGGGGATGATGGTGGCGGTCTTCAGGCAGGTGAGGACCGCTGCCTGTTGGAGGGAGGTGTTGAAGATGTCCGTCAGCACCTCTGTGAGCTGGTGTGCACATCCCCTCAGCACCCGCCCGGAGATGTTGTCGGGACCAGCGTACTTTTATGTACCTATATGTGTTACATATATGTATGTGTGTACTTTGAATTGTTTTTTTATTTTGAAAGGTGCCTATAAAAAATGTAATACTATTATTATTATTATTAGGCAGGCCTTTCACCTTGTAGCCACACTCCTCTGCCTCACTTGTCAACCTGGCATACAACACTTTGCTTTCATGAGCCTCCTTGATTAATTTCTTCCAAAAGACTGTCAGCTCCACAATGAAGATACAACGAAAGGACACATACTGCTCTGAAATAGCTGACACAATAGCACATCTGAATAGAATTTAACAATAACATTAATTATCGTTGCAGCTTGAAACACACATTGACACTGCAGATTTAATGAAAGTCAAATTACAGATTAACCATAAACATTTTAAGCTAGTTAGCTAAGTGCTAGGAGTTTTGACTCACCAGAGAGTGACTGCATGCTGTTGACATGAAAGCTTGTGTTAAAACCTGGAAGGAAACAAAATGAACTTAAATTGAGCTGTACCAATGTTTAACTGAGCTTGACCTTTTAACCTTCACTATAACAAAGCAGTTTGTCAGAAAGTGGACGAAACAATCTGATTGGTTAATCTATCATTACTGGTGTACTCAGTACATTGCAGAGTTGATGCTAAATGGTAAACAGTGTCCTTAAAGCCCTTGTGACATGTAACATGTAGACAACAACGGAGGAGGGACATTGGTCCTCAAAGAATCTTAGAGGAGGGTCAGAAGAGCTACATAAACAATAAGACTCTGAATTGTGGCCAGGAGGCTGCCAGAGCTCAGCAGCTCTCTCCTCCTCTCTCTGACAATGGAGGGAGATGAACTCTGCTTTCCACAGCTCAACACCTCCTGCAGGAAGCTAAAGCGTTCTCTCTTTGACACTGTGTGTATTCATGTTATCCTGTCCTCCATCTCTCTACTGACTGCAGCTCTCAACCTGCTCGTCATCATCTCCATCTCCCACTTCAAGTAGACACTTATTTCATCTCTTTCTAAAACTGGACAGATATGACTGTGAAAGTAGCTTTAATAGAAATGTTCTTGAATGCTGATGTGGGTTATCTGTTTAGATAATAATCACTACCAGTAATAATAAGAAGTGTGTTGCTTTCTTACTTCTGCAGGCAGCTCCACACTCCCACCAACCTCCTCCTCCTCTCTCTAGCTGTCTCTGATTTCTTCGTGGGCCTCCTCGTCTTCTTTCAGATTACGATCATAGATGGATGCTGGTATTTTGGAGACCTGATGTGTGTCATTTATTCAGTTTTGGACATAGTCACTACTTCTTCCTCAGTAGGAACCATGGTGCTCATATCTGTTGACCGCTATGCTGCCATTTGTTATCCTCTACATTATCCCACCAAAGTCACTCAGAGCAGAGTTCAGATCTGTGTCTCTCTGTGTTGGATCTGTGCTCTCTTCTATGTAGGTGTGTTGATGAAGGAGAGTCTGAAACAACCAGGCAGGTTTAATTCTTGCATAGGAGAATGTGTAATTGATGGTAATATTATTCAACAAGTTGTAGATCTCATTCTGACTTTCATTATGCCCATAACTGTCATAATAGTTCTGTATCTGAGAGTATTTGTGGTGGCAGTGTCTCAGGCTCGTGCCATGCGCTCTAATACTACAGCTCTTCCTCTGCAGCGTTCAGGGAAAGTAACTGTTAAGAAGTCTGAACTGAAAGCAGCCAGGACTCTGGGGGTTGTTGTACTCGTGTTTCTAACATGTATCTGTCCATATTACTGTGTTTTAATCTCAGGCCAGGACACATTGATAAATTATTCATCTGCTTTATTTGTAATTTGTCTGTTGTATTTTAACTCCTGTCTAAACCCAATCATCTACGCCTTTTTCTATCCCTGGTTTAGAAAATCTATCAAACTTATTGTGACACTTCAAATCCTGAAGTCTGGCTCCTGTAATGCCAACGTACTGTAAAGAGACTCTTTGGACTGACTCAGATTAGGCCTCTACTGTGCTGGTGGAGATGTAACATTGATGTCAAGTCAAACTAATTGTTTAAACTAACATATTATAAATGTATTCTGTGGAACAGATGGTCAGCTACATGTCCACCAGCACAGTAGAGGCCTAATGTCACAGTGTACTGGAAACAGTACTTTTCTGACATACTTCTATTTTCATGGATTAGCCTAATTTTGAAATCTACCTCTCTTCTCTGTCAAATTCGTTTAGTAAGTGAAATGTACTTTAAATGTAGGTGACTGATGAATAATAAATGTCATAAAACTACAACTCAAATTGTGATAAAGTATATTTCATGGCCACTGTATACATACAAACAAAGAGGTTTTTGGAGTTTCTTTTTATACCCTCCTAGAATTTCTCAAACTGATCAATCAAATCTTAGTTTTGTTTTCAGAGAAATGAAACACGTGGAATATAAAAAATGTTTGTGATATACACTAACATTAGTCTTTTCACTTCTTAGAAAATAAGACGTGTTTATGTCCTGCAGATACTATTCCACATTTAGATCAATACAGCCCTCTCCACTATTTATTGTCCAACCATTAGTAGAGTATATTTGGACAGCAGGGCTCAGTAGTAGATACCTGTATGTGATGGATTATTCATTAGTTGACCACAGGTCTGGACAGGTTTTAACTTATCAACCTTCTGCACCGTCAAACTGCAAGGTCAGGTTTGAAACACCTCTATGAACCTTAACACAGAGCCTCTATTAAAACAATGACAAGTGTGACTATGCCTGACAGTCACTCACAACCACTGAACACAGTATTCTGGATCCTTCAGTTGCTGCATATTTTACAGCTGAGATTATGATCCTAAGGTCCAGGAATTCCTTGGAGGAAAAGAGGGGAATGAGTGTTAAATACTCAGGTTAGAAGCCAAATGACCACCTTGTGGATTCATGTCCATCTTGTCTCAAACCATGATATAGAGCCATAGACTGTATATACATGATGAAAACACAATAACACTTCCTGTGAGATGGTAGAAATATAATGAATGTTGTGATCTAGTCCTGGTAACCTCATTTGTATCCAGAGCATGTTAAGCAAATAAGCCTCTATAATGTCATGTGTTGGCTTAACTCTTCATGTGATTCAACATAGATAACATATAATCTCGTCTCGTCTCGTCTTCTCCCGCTTATCCAGGTCGCGGGGCAGCAGCTTCAGAAGGGAAACCCAGACAGCCCTCTCCCCAGCCACTTCAGCCAGCTCCTCCGGAGGAACCCCCAGGCGTTCCCAGGCCAGACGAGAGATATAATCTCTCCATCGTGTCCTAGGTCGTCCCCTAGGTCTCCTTCCGGTGGGACATGCCCGAAACACCTCTCCAGGGAGGCGTCCGGGAGGCATCCTTACCAGATGCCCTAGCCACCTCAACTGGCTCCTCTCGACGTGGAGGAGCAGCGGCTCTACTCTGAGCTCCTCCCGTATGTCCGAGCTCCTTACCCTATCTCTAAGGCTGAGCCCGGCCACCCTGCGAAGGAAACTCATTTCGGCCGCTTGTATTCACGACCTTATTCTTTCGGTCATTACCCAAGTTCATGACCATAGGTGAGGATTGGCACGTAGATCGACCAGTAAATTGAGAGCTTCACCTTTCGGCTTAGCTCTCTCTTCACCACAACAAACCGGTTAAGCATCTGCATCACTGCAGATGCCGCCCCGATCCGCCTGTCGCTCTCCCTCTCCCTCCTACCCTCACTCGTGAACAAGACCCCGAGATACTTGAACTCCTCCACTCGAGGCAGGACCTCCTCCCCGACCCGGAGTAGGCAGTCCACCCTTTTCCGACTGAGGACCATGGCCTCAGACTTGGAAGTGCTGATCCTCATCCCAGCCGGTTCACACTCGGCTGCGAACTGCCCCAGCAAGAGCTGAAGGTCGCTGTTCGACGAAGCTAAAAGGACCACGTCATCCGCAAACAGCAGAGACGAGACACTCCGCCCACCGAACTCGATACCCTCCCCCACCCGGCTGCGCCAAGAAATTCTGTCCATAAAAACTATGAACAGAACCGGTGACAAAGGGCAGCCCTGGTGGAGTCCAACCCTCACTGGGAACCAGTCCGACTTACTACTGGCTACACGGACCAAACTCCCACTCCTTTGGTACAGGGACTGAATGGCCCTTAGCAGAGGTGTCAAAAGTATTCACATTCTGTAGTTAAGTAAAAGTATGGATACTTGTGTAAAAAAATACTCTCGTAAAAGTAAAAGTACTGATTCAACTCCTTTACTCAAGTAAAAGTAAGAAAGTACAGGCTCTGAAATGTACTTAAGTAAAACGTAAAAATGTTTGCCAGATTTTTCCATGAACAATTCATCCGTTGATAATTTTGCAAAATGAAAAACTTCTAGCAGAATAATCTAGACTTAACGTGACCAGATGTCCTGCATGAGCATCTGGATCATTTTTAATAATAAATTGAGGGTTACTAGGTTGTTATTTTTAAACCGCTAGCTAGTGTTAGCCATACTATCAAAACAGTGTGTTCCCATAGCAATGCTAACGTTGTAGACTAGCTTCCAAACAATCATCAAAAAGCTAATGATAGCAACAGAAATCATCCAGCGGGGCGCCATCCAGCGTCCGTCCCAGGACCTCCAAAAAGGGTGGATACTCTGAACTGCTGTTTGGCGCATATGCACAGACAACAGTCAGGACCCGTTCCCCAACCCAAAGGCGTAGGGAAGCAACCCTTTCGTCCATCCGGGAGAACCCCAACGTACAGGTAGATAGTCCAGGGGCAAGCAAAATGCCCACCCCGGCCTTGCGCCTCTCACCCGGAGCAACTCCAGAAAAGAAGAGAGTCCAACCCCTCTCAAGGACTTGGGTTCCAGACCCGACGCTATGTGTCGAGGTGAGGCCGACTATATCTAGTCGATAGTGCTCCACCTCTTCCACAAGCTCCGGCTCCTTCCCCGCCAGAGAGGTGACATTCCATGTCCCAAAAGCCAGCTTCCGTAACCGAGGATCAGACTGCCAAGGCCCCCGCGTTGGTCTGCCGCCCAATCCACACAGCACCGGACCCTTCATGAACCTCCTGCGGGTGGTGGGCCTACAGGGAGGCGAGTCCATGTCGCCCGTTCGGGCTGGGCCCGGCCGGACCCCATGGATAAAGGCCCGGCCACCAGGCGCTCGCCCATGAGCCCCAACCCCAGGCCTGGCTCCAGGGTGGGGCCCCGGTGACCCTCCGGGCCGGGTACACGTTCTCTTGGTCTTCTTTTGCATCAAGGGTCTTGTGAACCGTTCCTTGTCTGGCCCTTCGCCAGACTAAGACCAATCTGCCTTGGGAGACCCTACCAGGGGCAAGTTGCCCCGGACAGCATAGCTCCTAGGGTCATTAGGACACTCAAACTCCTCCACCACGATAAGGTGACGGTTCAAGAACATATAATATGAATAATATTTTTTTGTTTTCAAAACTGGTTAATTTTTATTATCTCTAGATTTTCTTGCCTTGTTCCATGGAGGTAAACTCAAAACCCAAATCTTAGCATCTTACACATTGGAAGCCAAGAAAGATTTTCTGCAAGTTTATTTAAAGCTGAACACAGGCTGTGTGCCTACGACCATTTAGTGACATAGTTTGGTGCAGATGTCACAGCATTGTTAATAATCCTCTACCTCCCATCTCTGTGGCCCCCGTAGAACCTTTGTCAAAGCATGCGGAGCCGTTTGGTGACGCCAAAGTGACCAGATCTTGGGGCCTTATGCAGCGCTCATTGAACCATCTCACCCAGTGCTCTCCGCACAACCACCTGCTGCTGAATCTTCCCCATCGCTGGAACATTCCACCCCCTCTGTAGAACACCACCCTACAGGATCAGGTCTTCAAACATCGACCAGACACCCTTCGTAGCTCGAGAGTATCTGGCGACTTTCTCCCACATTTCCACCTACTCTAGCACTGGTTTAAAGTCCACATCCTCTGCCTGTTTGTGACCTCACTCTGCTGTGTTCACAGCCCTGGGTTGTCCATTATCCGACTGACCATGTAGGCTCACCACTTCACAGTTCACCCCGACTGTAAATAATTCTCAGCCTGCGACCCCCTCTTTTCACAGTAGTCACAGCCATCTCCATTGAATGGGTGATGGGAAAGCGCATCAGTGTTATCATGCTGATCCCCTTACCGCTGCACAAACGTGAAGTCATATGTCTGCAGCTCCTTGATCCAGTGTGCCAGCTGACCTTCTGGTTATTTAAACAACATCAACCAGTGTACAGCTGAATGATCAGATCTGACTGTAAAGTAGAGCCCCCTGAGTTAGTATCAGAAGTGCTGTATACTGCTAACCACAGCAAGATGCTCCATCCTGCTGAAGCAATAGCACTACTCTGCTTTGTTGAATGTACTGCAGTAATACTTCATCTCTCTTTCTCACTATGGCATACGCTGTGACAGCACAGAGTCTGACCCCTAAACTTTAATGCAAATAGTGACTTTCCAGTAGTAGAAAAGAGGCAGAGCCCAATAGAATCCTCAGATCTGTCTGCCAGCTTCCCTACAGGTCAGTCCTTATGCCCTACCACAAAGTAATCAAGTATTCCAGACATAGTCAGTGTCAAGGTCTTTACTGGCCTTCCATTGAACCTGGATTCTGATACCTACTTCCTTCTGGAACACAGCTAGGTGACTTTTACCTTCTAGCCTTACTGCTCTGCCTCAGTTGTCAGACTGACATACCACAGCACCTCATGAAACTCATTGATGCCATTGTTCCAAGGGAGTGTTTGTTCCACAATACAGATACATCAGCAGGACACATGTAGTTCTAAATGAACACTATAGCACATCTGAAAATGATTAAACATTAGTTACACAACCATTAGCATTGTAGCTTGCAACACACATCGACACAGCAGATATAATGAAAGTCAAATTACATTAGCATAGCGTGACTTCATCGTTACTAGCAAGTGTAGCTAGTTAGCTAACTGCTAGGAGTTTTGACTCACCAAACTGTGATTGTAAGCTGTTGACATGAAAGTTTGAACTAGAACCTTGATGAAAATAAAATGAAATTAAAATGAGTTGTATCAATCTTTAGCTGAGCTTGAGCTTTCTCCTTCACTGTGACCAATCAGCAGTTAGTCAGGAAGTGGTTAATCTGTCAATACTGGTGTACTCGGTACATTTCAGAGTTGATGACAAATGGTAAACAGTGTCCTTAAAGCCCTTGTGACATGTAACATGTAGACAACAACGGAGGAGGGACATTGGTCCTCAACGAATCTTAGAGGAGGGTCAGAAGAGCTACATAAACAATAAGACTCTGAATTGTGGCCAGGAGGCTGCCAGAGCTCAGCAGCTCTCTCCTCCTCTCTCTGACAATGGAGGGAGATGAACTCTGCTTTCCACAGCTCAACACCTCCTGCAGGAAGCTAAAGCGTTCTCTCTTTGACACTGTGTGTATTCATGTTATCCTGTCCTCCATCTCTCTACTGACTGCAGCTCTCAACCTGCTCGTCATCATCTCCATCTCCCACTTCAAGTAGACACTTATTTCATCTCTTTCTAAAACTGGACAGATATGACTGTGAAAGTAGCTTTAATAGAAATGTTCTTGAATGCTTAATGATGTGATGTGAGTTATCTGTTTAGATAATAATCACTACCAGTAATAATAAGAAGTGTGTTGCTTTCTTATTTCTGCAGGCAGCTCCACACTCCCACCAACCTCCTCCTCCTCTCTCTAGCTGTCTCTGATTTCTTCGTGGGCCTCCTCGTCTTCTTTCAGATTACGATCATAGATGGATGCTGGTATTTTGGAGACCTGATGTGTGTCATTTATTACGTTTTGGACATAGTTATTACTTCTTCCTCAGTAGGAACCATGGTGCTCATATCTGTTGACCGCTATGCTGCCATTTGTTATCCTCTACATTATCCCACCAAAGTCACTCAGAGCAGAGTTCAGATCTGTGTCTCTCTGTGTTGGATCTGTGATCTCTTCTATGTAGGTGTGTTGATGAAGGAGAGTCTGAAACAACCAGGCAGGTTTAATTCCTGCATAGGAGAGTGTGTGAGTTATTTTAACATTACTACACAACTTGTAGATCTCATTCTGACTTTCATTCTGCCCATAACTGTCATAATAGTTCTGTATCTGAGAGTATTTGTGGTGGCAGTGTCTCAGGCTCGTGCCATGCGCTCTAATACTACAGCTCTTCCTCTGCAGCGTTCAAGGAAAGTAACTGTTAAGAAGTCTGAACTGAAAGCAGCCAGGACTCTGGGGGTTGTTGTACTTGTGTTTCTAACATGTATCTGTCCATATTACTGTGTTTTAATCTCAGGCCAGGACACGTTGATCAATCCTTCATCTACTTTCTTTGTAATTTGTCTGTTCTATTTTAACTCCTGTCTAAACCCAATCATCTACGCCTTTTTCTATCCATGGTTTAGTAAATCTATCAAACTTATTGTTACACTTCAAATCCTGAAGTCTGGCTCCTGTAATGCCAACGTACTGTAAAGAGACTCTTTGGAGTGACTCAGATTAGGCCTCTACTGTGCTGGTGGAGATGTAACATTGATGTCAAGTCAAACTAATTGTTTAAACTAACATATTATAAATGTATTCTGTGGAACAGATGGTCAGCTACATGTCCACCAGCACAGTAGAGGCCTAATGTCACAGTGTACTGGAAACAGTACTTTTCTGACATACTTCTATTTTCATGGATTAGCCTAATTTTGAAATCTACCTCTCTTCTCTGTCAAATTCGTTTAGTCAGTGAAATGTACTTTAAATGTAGGTGACTGATGAATAATAAATGTCATAAAACTACAACTCAAATTGTGATAAAGTATATTTCATGACCACTGTATACATACAAACAAAGAGGTTTTTGGAGTTTCCTTTTTATACCCTCCTAGAATTTCTCAAACAGATCAATCAAATCTTAGTTTTGTTTTCAGAGAAATGAAACACGTGGAATATAAAAAATGTTTGTGATATACACTAACATTAGTCTTTTCACTTCTTAGAAAATAAGACGTGTTTATGTCCTGCAGATACTATTCCACATTTAGATCAATACAGCCCTCTCCACTATTTATTGTCCAACCATTAGTAGAGTATATTGGGACAGCAGGGCTCAGTAGTAGATACCTGTATGTGATGGATTATTCATTAGTTGACCACAGGTCTGGACAGGTTTTAACTTATCAACCTCTGCACCGTCAAACTGCAAGGTCAGGTTTGAAACACCTCTATGAACCTTAACACAGATCCTCTATTAAAACAATGACAAGTGTGACTATGCCTGACAGTCACTCACAACCACTGAACAGAGTATTCTGGATCCTTCAGTTGCTGCATATTTTACAGCTGAGATTATGATCCTAAGGTCCAGGAATTCCTTGGAGGAAAAGAGGGGAATGAGTGTTAAATACTCAGGTTAGAAGCCAAATGACCACCTTGTGGATTCATGTCCATCTTGTCTCAAACCATGATATAGAGCCATAGACTGTATATACATGATGAAAACACAATAACACTTCCTGTGAGATGGTAGAAATATAATGAATGTTGTGATCTAGTCCTGGTAACCTCATTTGTATCCAGAGCATGTTAAGCAAATAAGCCTCTATAATGTCATGTGTTGGCTTAACTCTTCATGTGATTCAACATAGATAACATATAATCTCGTCTCATCTCGTCTTCTCCCGCTTATCCGGGTCGCGGGGCAGCAGCTTCAGAAGGGAAACCCAGACAGCCCTCTCCCCAGCCACTTCAGCCAGCTCCTCCGGAGGAACCCCCAGGCGTTCCCAGGCCAGACGAGAGATATAATCTCTCCATCGTGTCCTAGGTCGCCTCTGAGCTCCTCCCGTATGTCCGAGCTCCTTACCCTATCTCTAAGGCTGAGCCCGGCCACCCTGCGAAGGAAACTCATTTCGGCCGCTTGTACTCGCGACCTTATTCTTTCGGTCATTACCCAAAGTTCATGACCATAGGTGAGGATTGGCACGTAGATCGACCAGTAAATTGAGAGCTTCACCTTTCGGCTTAGCTCTCTCTTCACCACAACAGACCGGTTAAGCATCCGCATCACTGCAGATGCCGCCCCGATCCGCCTGTCGATCTCCCTCTCCCTCCTACCCTCACTCGTGAACAAGACCCCGAGATACTTGAACTCCTCCACTTGAGGCAGGACCTCCTCCCCGACCCGGAGTAGGCAGTCCACCCTTTTCCGACTGAGGACCATGGCCTCAGACTTGGAGGTGCTGATCCTCATCCCAGCCGCTTCACACTCGGCTGCGAACTGCCCCAGCAAGAGCTGAAGGTCGCTGTTCGACGAAGCTAAAAGGACCACGTCATCCGCAAACAGCAGAGATGAGATCCTCCGCCCACCGAACTCTATAACCTTCCCCCACCCGGCTGCGCAAAGAAATTCTGTCCATAAAAACTATGAACAGAACCGGTGACAAAGGGCAGCCCTGGCGGAGTCCAACCCTCACTGGGAACCAGTCCGACTTACTACCGGCTACACGGACCAAACTCCCACTCCTTTGGTACAGGGACTGAATGACCCTTAGGAGCCATCCACCCCATACTCCCGGAGCACCCCCCACAGGATGCTCCTGGGGACACGGTCGTAAGCCTTCTCCAGATCCACAAAACACATGGACTGGTTGGGCAAACTCCCATCTCCCCTCCAGCACCCTAGTGAGGGTAAAGAGCTGGTCCATGGTTCCACGTCCAGGACGAAAACCGCATTGTTCCTCCTCGATCTGAAGTTCAACAATCGACCGGACCCTTTTTTCCAGCACCCTGGCATAGACTTTGCCGGGGAGGCTGAGGAGTGTGATCCCCCTATAGTTGGAACACATCCTCTGGTCCCCCTTTTTAAAAATGGGAACCACCACCCCGGCCTGCGACTCCAGGGGTACTGCCCCAGATGTCCACGCAATGTTGCAGAGACGTATCAGCCAGGACAGCCAGGACAGCCCTACAACATCCAGAGCCTTGAGATACCCGGGGCGGATCTCATCCTCTCCCGGAGCTCCACCGCCACGGAGTTGTTTCACTGCCTCTGCGACTTCTGCCCCAGAGATTGGACGACCCAACCCCAGGCCCTCCGGCTCTGTTTCCTCTATGGAATACGTGTTGGTGGGATTGAGCAGCTCCTCAAAGTATTCCTTCCACCGCCGGACAATATCCCCAGGTGATGCCAGCAGCTCACCACCCACACTGAAAACAGTGTGGCCGTGTTGCCGCCTACCACCCCTGAGGTGCCGGGCGGTTTGCCAGAACCTCTTTGGAGCCAATCGATAGTCTTCTTCCATAGCCTCACCGAACTCCTCCCACGCCCGAGTTTTTGCCTCAGCGACTGCCCTTGCCGCGGATCGCCTGGCCATCCGGTACCGGTCAGCTGCTTCCGGAGACCCACAGACCAACCATGCCCTGTAGGCCTCCTTCTTCAGCCTGACGGCTCCCTTCACCTCCGGTGTCCACCAGCAGGTTCAGGGGTTACCACCGCGACCAGCACCAGCGACCCTGCGGCCGCAACTTGAAACAGCCGCCTCCACAATGGCGGAGTGGAACATGGCCCATTCGGACTCTATGTCCCCCACCACCTCCGGGACGCAGTTGAAGCTCTGCCGGAGGTGGGAGTTGACGACCATCTTGACAGGTTCTTCCACCAGGCGTTCCCAGCAGACCCTCACTATTCGTTTGGGCCTACCAGGTCTACGTGGTGTCTTCCCCCGCCATCTGATCCAACTCACCACCAGGTGGTGATCAGTTGACAGCTCTGCTCCTCTCTTTACCCGAGTGTCCAGAACATACGGTCGCAGGTCGGATGATACGACTATAAAGTCAATCATCGACCTACGACCTAGGCCGTCATGGTGCCAGGAGCACCGATGAATAGCCTTATGTTCGAACATGGTGTTAGTTATGGACAAACTGCGACTCGCGCAGAAGTCCAATAACTGAACACCACTCGGGTTCAGATCAGGCAGGCTGTTCCTCCCAATCATGCTGTCGTTGCCCACATGAGCGTTGAAGTCTCCCAACAGGACAATGGAGTCCCCAGTCGGGGCGCCATCCAGCGTCCGTCCCAGGGCCTCCAAAAAGGGCGGATACTCTGAACTGCTGTTTGGCGTATATGCACAGACAACAGTCAGGACCCGTTCCCCAACCCGAAGGCGTAGGGAAGCAACCCTTTCGTCCATCCGGGAGAACCCCAACGTACAGGTAGATAGTCCAAGGGCAAGCAAAATGCCCACCCCGGCCTTGCGCCTCTCACCCGGAGCAACTCCAGAAAAGAAGAGAGTCCAACCCCTCTCAAGGACTTGGGTTCCAGACCCGACGCTATGTGTCGAGGTGAGGCCGACTATATCTAGTCGATAGCGCTTCACCTCTTCCACAAGCTCCGGCTCCTTCCCCGCCAGAGAGGTGACATTCCATGTCCCAAAAGCCAGCTTCCGTAACCGAGGATCAGACCGCCAAAGCCCCCGCCTTGGCCTGCCGCCCAATCCACACAGCACCGGACCCTTCATGAACCTTCTGCGGGTGGTGGGCCTACAGGGAGGCGAGTCCATGTCGCCCGTTCGGGCTGGGCCCGGCCGGACCCCATGGATAAAGGCCCGGCCACCAGGCGCTCGCCCACGAGCCCCAACCCCAGGCCTGGCTCCAAAGCTGAACACAGGCTGTGTGCCTACGACCATTTAGTGACATAGTTTGGTGCAGATGTCACAGCATTGTTAATAATCCTCTACGTCCCATCTCTGTGGCCCCCGTAGAACCTTTGTCAAAGCATGCGGAGCCGTTTGGTGACGCCAAAGTGACCGGATCTTGGGGCCTTATGCAGCGCTCATTGAACCATCTCACCCAGTGCTCTCCGCACAACCACCTGCTGCTGAATCTTCCCCATCGCTGGAACATTCCACCCCCTCTGTAGAACACCACCCTCAGGATCAGGTCTTCAAACATCGACCAGACCCCTTCGTAGCTCGAGAGTATCTGGCAACTTTCTCCCACATTTCCACCTACTCTAGCACTGGTTTAAAGTCCACATCCCTGCCTGTTTGTGACCTCACTCTGCTGTGTTCACAGCCCTGGTTGTCCATTATCGACTGACATGTAGGCTCACCACTTCACAGTTCACCCAACTGTAAATAATTCTCAGCCTGGACCCCCTCTTTTCACAGTAGTCACAGCCATCTCCATTGAATGGGTGATGGGAAAGCGCATCAGTGTTATCATGCTGATCCCCTTACCGCTGCACAAACGTGAAGTCATATGTCTGCAGCTCCTTGATCAGTTGTGCCAGCTGACCTTCTGGTTATTTAACAACATCAAACCAGTGTACAGCTGAATGATCAGATCTGACTGTAAAGTAGAGCCCCCTGAGTTAGTATCAAAGTGCTGTATACTGCTAACCACAGCAAGCTGCTCCATCCTGCTGAAGCAATAGCACTACTCTGCTTTGTTGAATGTACTGCAGTAATACTTCATCTCTCTTTCTCACTATGGCATACGCTGTGACAGCACAGAGTCCTGACCCCTAAACATTAATGCAAATAGTGATTTCCAGTAGTAGAAAAGAGGCAGAGCCCAAATAGAATCCTCAGATCTGTCTGCCAGCTTCCCTAAGGTCAGTCCTTATGCCCTACCACAAAGTAATCAAAGTATTCCAGACAAGTCAGTGTCAAGGTCTTTACTGGCCTTCCATTGAACCCGGATTCTGATACCTACTTCTTCTGGAACACAGCTAGGTGACTTTTACCTTCTAGCCTTACTGCTCTGCCTCAGTTGTCAGACTGACATCCACAAGCACCTCATGAAACTCATTGATGCCATTGTTCCAAGGGAGTGTTTGTTCCACAATACAGATACATCAGCAGCACACATGTAGTTCTAAATGAACACTATAGCACATCTGAAAATGATTAAACATTAGTTACACAACCATTAGCATTGTAGCTTGCAACACACATCGACACAGCAGATATAATGAAAGTCAAATCACATTAGCATAGCGTGACTTCATCGTTACTAGCAAGTGTAGCTAGTTAGCTAACTGCTAGGAGCTTTGACTCACCAAACTGTGATTGTAAGCTGTTGACATGAAAGTTTGAACTAGAACCTTGATGAAAATAAAATGAAATTAAAATGAGTTGTATCAATCTTTAGCTGAGCTTGAGCTTTCTCCTTCACTGTGACCAATCAGCAGTTAGTCAGGAAGTGGTTTATCTGTTAATACTGGTGTACTCGGTACATTTCAGAGTTGATGACAAATGGTAAACAGCGTCCTTAAAGCCCTTGTGACATGTAACATGTAGACAACAACGGAGGAGGGACATTGGTCCTCAAAGAATCTTAGAGGAGGGTCAGAAGAGCTACATAAACAATAAGTCTCTGAATTGTGGCCAGGAGGCTGCCAGAGCTCAGCAGCTCTCTCCTCCTCTCTCTGACAATGGAGGGAGATGAACTCTGCTTTCCACAGCTCAACACCTCCTGCAGGAAGCTAAAGCGTTCTCTCTTTGACACTGTGTGTATTCATGTTATCCTGTCCTCCATCTCTCTACTGACTGCAGCTCTCAACCTGCTCGTCATCATCTCCATCTCCCACTTCAAGTAGACACTTATTTCATCTCTTTCTAAAACTGGACAGATATGACTGTGAAAGAAGCTTTAATAGAAATGTTCTTGAATGCTTAATGATGTGATGTGGGTTATCTGTTTAGATAATAATCACTACCAGTAATAATAAGAAGTGTGTTGCTTTCTTACTTCTGCAGGCAGCTCCACACTCCCACCAACCTCCTCCTCCTCTCTCTAGCTGTCTCTGATTTCTTCGTGGGCCTCCTCGTCTTCTTTCAGATTACGATCATAGATGGATGCTGGTATTTTGGAGACCTGATGTGTGTTATTTATTATGCTTTGGGCATAGTCATTACTTCTTCTTCATTTGGAACCATGGTGCTCATATCTGTTGACCGCTATGCTGCCATTTGTTATCCTCTACATTATCCCACCAAAGTCACTCAGAGCAGAGTTCAGATCTGTGTCTCTCTGTGTTGGATCTATGCTCTCTTCTATGCAGGTGTGTTGATGAAGGAGAGTCTGAAACAACCAGGCAGGTTTAGTTCCTGCATAGGAGAGTGTGTGAGTTATTTTAACATTACTACACAAGTTGTAGATCTCATTCTGACTTTCATTCTGCCCATAACTGTCATAATAGTTCTGTATCTGAGAGTATTTGTGGTGGCAGTGTCTCAGGCTCGTGCCATGCGCTCTAATACTACAGCTCTTCCTCTGCAGCGTTCAGGTACCGTAACTGTTAAGAAGTCTGAACTGAAAGCAGCCAGGACTCTGGGGGTTGTTGTACTCGTGTTTCTAACATGTATCTGTCCATATTACTGTGTTTTATTCTCATCCCAGGACACGTTGATCAATTATTCATCTGCTTTCTTTGTAACTTGTCTGTTGTATTTTAACTCCTGTCTAAACCCAATCATCTACACCTTTTTCTATCCCTGGTTTAGAAAATGTGTAAAACTCATTGTGACACTTCAAATCCTGAAGTCTGGCTCCTGTAATGCCAACGTATTGTAAAGAGACTCTTTGGAGTAACTCAGATTAGGCCTCTACTGTGCTGGTGGAGATGTAACATTGATGTCAAGTGGAAGTGTAGATTGCCTTTTTCACTGATGGAAATGTGACTTTCAAGCCAAATAAACACGACAGAGAAATGCTGTGTATCAAGTCAATGATTCAAGCAGGAGAATGATAAAGAAGTAAGAGTAGTGACTGAATGAGTCTTTATAACCCTCTTCTTTTTATTGCATTTTCTTCTCTTGTACTATGCTTAGTCTTCATCACGTAAAGAAATGATTTAAACATGAATATCCATAGGACTGACTAATAATAAATATCATAAACATATTGCTTTGTTGTAGTAGGACACCAGCCTTTTTAGGACTTTTTTCACATTTTCTTGGATGGTTTGATTGCACTCTGTCAGTAATGCAGGATACTTGGCCATATTTTCTCTCACTGCAAATAAGATTCCACAATTTCAGTGAATATAATCTCTGCAGTATGTTGGGCTGTAATGCTCATTGGTGTGTACCTGACTTTTTGTTGCTAATTGCCTGCAGGTAAATGATAGAAGCTGGTTTTCAGTGATTTTCTACAAGTGTGAGATAGTCAGGCTTTGACCTGACATTCAATCTCAAGCAGAACACAGTAACATCATCATGAAAAGCACAATGTGATATTTAACCGTATACTGTATGTAAATATATATACAAGATAAAGATGAACAACGTCTCATTCTTGTTATGTCATTTGCTGCCAGACTGTTAGCAGCACTAGGAAGGAGGTGAACATACCCTTCACTAATTGCTTGATGTGTTTGTACAAGTGAAAGACGCAATTTACAACAGCATATTTAGAGGAGCTTGAATTAAGATGAACAAACCTACTGATCTGTTTGATAAGTAGATAAAAAGGTATTGAAACCATGATCAACCATCTTGATCCAGTTCAGTGTTCTGCTGGGAAACTTCTGGACCTGGCTTCATTCATTGGTGTGGATGTTACTTAGACATGTAGCACCCACCTAGACCAGACCAGGCACCCCCACCCCATAGCAATGACACTCCTTGATGGCAGCAGCCATCCCCAGCAGGATGCAGCCACAAAAACACTCTAGAAACAACGTAAAACAAAACATAAATAAATAAAAAACATGAAAAACAGCTCAAGGTGATGACCTGGCCTCCAAATTCACTGGATCCCAAACTGATCAAGTATCTGTGGGATGGCTTCAGATGAATTCTGAATTAATTTATATCTGTATTAATTCAGGTGTTTATTTTAGAATCAGAATCGTCTTTAGCTTTTTTGTAGCGGTAGGTACAATACACACGAGTCCGAAGGAAATCAAACAATACTGTCGGGGTTTTCAAGGTTAGGTAGGACCCAAATGCAGGACACTAGGCAGTGAGGCAGGAGTAAAATTAATTTAATTAAACTAAAACTAACTTGAGGTGCTGCATAAGGCAGGGGCACCAACAAACAAAAATCAAAACCTTCAAAAAGGACAAGAACATAACAGGAAAAGACTAGAGCTTGAAAACACAGAGAACACAGAGAAAAAGTAGAAAACAGAAAGAAACAACAGAGAACAAAGGGAAAGGCAGGACTATATTCACACAAGGGCAGAGGAGACACAGGTGAAAACAGTTAGGGCGGGGCAGATAATCACACAGGTGAGGAGATACAGGAAGTGACACAAGAAAGAAAACCAAGAACTTAACATAATAAAAGAGGAAACTGAAACATGAAACATGACAGATATTTCTGGATAGTCGAGCGGTTAATAACCTGATGAGAAATGGGCTACTGGAATAAGACACAGATGGACAAGGAACTGTTGGAATGCTACTATACGAGCAACCCTAGAGAGAAGGGATACATGCAGCGAATGTGGGACCAATGGTTACTTCGAAACCCACAATCAAGGCTAACAACGAAACAGTTGTTCCAACATCCGCAATCGAAAACTCCTATCACAACTAGAGATTGATGAGATACAACAACAATGCTATGCCAAGGGGGCGCCAGGACGACAGGTCAGCGGGGGGGATGCCACCATCACCCCAACAACTACCAGCGTTAGTGCCAGAGCTGCTGACCTGAGAATGAAGATCATGGCACAATTAGAAGCCTGGAACCCCCAATGAATAGCGAAGCTGACTTGTAAAGTACCTTCAGAAGATCTGCTAGTGGATGTGAATGCTGCACTAACAACAATCCCTACGGGAACCATCACTGAGACCAACAAGCTGATACACAGTACAGCAACAGTAATCCTAGAAATGCTTGGCTACAAGATGGGCTCAAACCATGACAGGCAGCACCCACCATGGAGAATACGGTTAGAGGCCAAGATAAGGGCGACACGGAGAGAAATCAGCCAACTAACAGAACTGCAGAAAGGCAACACTCGAAACTGCCAAACAGAGACTAACAGTGCTGGCCACCCGATTGAAGAGATACACCAAGGAGGCAGAGGCTCCTTGGTGTTAGGAGAATAAACAAGTTGTTCTCCACTGAACCAGCTAAGGTGTATTCTCAGTGGCAGGGAGGAAATAACAACTAACCAAGAGCTGAGGTGGAAGAATACTGGAAGGGCATATGGGAAAAAGAGGCATCACACAACCCAGATGCCCAGTGGCTAGTGGATCTAAGAGCAGACCACAAGAACCAGTAACCATCTCAATGGCAGACATCCAAGAAAGAGTGTCAAAGATGAAGAGCTGGACACCACCAGGCCCCAACATGATCCATGCCTACTGGCTGAAGAAGCTAACAGCACTCCATGAATGCCTAGCAGCACAAATGAACCAGCTGCTAAGGGAGGGATGGGTCCCACCCAGAGTGGCTAACCCAGGGCAGGACAGTCCTAATCCTGAAGGACCCCCAGAAGGGGCCTATCCCATCCAACTACCGGCCAATAACCTGTCTCTCCACAACATGGAAGGCCCTGTCAGGCATCATTGTGACTGAGATGAGTAAGCACGTAGCTCAATACATGAGCGGGGCTCAGAAAGGAATTGGTAGTGACACCAGAGTAGCCAAGCACCAGCTACTGGTCGATAGAGCAGTCGCCCAAGACTGTAAGAGCAGACAGACCAACCTGTGCACCGCCTGGATTGACTACAAGAAAGCTTACGACTCAATGCCACACACATGGATACTGGAATGTCTGGAACTGTATAAGATCAACAGGAACCTACTGACCATATTAACTGGCTCTTGTCTCTCTTGATTAGTAGCGTAAGTGTCCGTTAAGTTTGGTTTCTCTGCGGCCGAGTGAGTGGCTGCTGACTCGGTTAATCAGGGATCCATGAGCAGCGGTTATAAGTTGGTTAATGTGCGTAAGTGAGTGACTGTCTGAGAGTTTGCTCGCGGTCAAGTCTGGTAGTTGTATGAACCGAATCTTTTATATATCGTATAATATTTAATATATAGACATATATTTTATATTTGATAAAACTGAACTCACAAACTTGATTTAAATGTGGATGCTGTCATTTACTGCAGACTTCAAGGTTTGTTTTAGGTTTGGACATGTTTTGAATCACTGTCTTCCATAACACACTCACAGTGTGTCATTAGCATCCTGGGATCAGCTCTCAGTGTGGCCTGTTAGCTGCTGCTAATGAATGTGTGCCTCTCTGGCCGAGGAGGTTTTCACACCTGTATTCATTAGCGTCTGAAGGTGACACTGCTGCAATCAGAGGTGTTACTGTCAGATTAAACAAGATGCACCATGATGCAACCGTTGCTAGGTAAAACCATGATGCAACCGTTGCTAGGTAAAACCAACACTGTCAGCAGACTCTCTGTGTTGCATCACACAGACAGACATTGTTTGAGTTAGAAAACAAATCTTCTGTATTTATATTAAAGATGCAACTTTTGCTGTCATAAACGTTAGTTTACAGAGAAATTCCAACCATCTAGAGATGCACTTACATGAGGTTGGATGTTTCACATGAAATCTATTAAAAGACAAAAATCTGAGCAGCAGAGTTTTTAAACTTACTGATTGGGGGAAACTTAAGGGGGAAACTGTGCCACTCATCTTTGTTTGCTCTTTGTAACTCTATTTCTAGATGCAGCTGCAGCCTCAACTTCTCTCCATCTCATCTTCTCTGGGCCTAAAATCTGCCCCTAACTATGGCAAACATCCGGAAAACAATAGTTCCTCGATGATTTTTCAGTTATTTTGCAGGAGGGTCATTGTGATTTGACACTCTGTTAGACTCTCACTTCAGGAACCATTACCAAACAAATACATTTGTCAGTGTGTAGTATATTACTGCCCTGGGTATGAAGGCTTTCACATTTGTCTCATTACGACAAAGTTGCAGTCAGGTGTGTAAAGGGAAAAAACATCTGCATGTTCTTGTTGCCTCTTCTCATGATGAAACCATTCATTTTGTGTTGACGTATGGCTGCACAGGGAGTGAGTCTTTTCTAATCTCACAGATTTTTTCTGGTTTCATAGCTGCATCTTCAATCTTTCAGATTTGATCAGTCTTAAATCAGGATCACCAATAAAATAATAAAACTGATTCCAGGTGTTTCGTAATGCATAAAAGGTAGTTTATAGGTTTGTGGCTTGCGGGTTAGTTAAGGATATCACAGACATCATGTGATGTATATAAAGTTGGATGCCGTATAACCACTTCCTGACACCGTGCTAGAGTGGAGCCAAACCAAATACAAATGTTCTTGTTGCAGAAAGTTGGTCTGAAACAGTTTCTCTCTGTTGGGAACTGAGTCTGCTGCAAGCAGAGCATCTGCCAGGCCAGACTAATTGTTTGGGCTTTATGTGGTGATGGACAGAAGAGGAAGAGTAGTCATACACACCATCTGAGCACCATGGAGCAAAATGCAAGTTAGATGTTTAGAGTCCAGGATTGTGTCTCTTGCAAAAGATATTCACAGCAAATAAAACGCATTCATTCATTCATCCATCCATTCATCCATCCATCCATTCATCCATCCATCCATCCATCCATCCATTCATCCATCCATCCATCCATTCATCCATCCATTCATTCATTCATCCATTCATTCTGTACCTGCTTATTCCTGTTGCGGGTTGCAGGGGTCTGCTGGAGTCTATCCCAGCTGTCATTGCTCTAGAGGGGGGGGGGGGGGGGGGGGGGGGGGGTCCACCCTGAACAGGTCTCCAGTCTATCCCAGCTGTGATTGGTCTAGAGGGGGGGTCCACCCTGGACAGGTCTCCAGTCTATCACAGGGCTAACACAGAGAGACAGAATCACCAATGAACCAAGCAGCATGTCTTTGGACGGTGGGAGGAAGCTGGAGAACCTGGAGAGAACCCACACAGACACAGGGAGAACATGCAGACTACACACAGGGAGGCCAGTGAAACACGTGAAACAGAAAATACTATACTTGAAAAATGAAGTGCCTCCTGGTGTCCAGTCTCTGCTGTGTCCTCCTCCTGGTACCAGCTGATCAGTGTTCTCCAGCAGCTTGGTTCCTCAGAACAGAACCATTTCAGTTCTGAGATGTTGGTGGGTTTCCTCACATCAACTGCTGCTTCAGGTCCAACAACATTTCTCTTGGATTAAGGTCAGGACTTTGACTCGGCCGTTCCTAAACATTCATCTGGTTCTTCTTTCTTTATTCTTGGTTTGTTATCTTCCTGTACGACTAAACTTCAATTCAGATTTAGCTCTTGGACGGATGGCACGTTTCATAACAAAGAATAATCTCAAAAGGCAAAGTGATGAAGATGAAGCATAGGATGCGCAGACTGAGGGGAGGAGGAGTGTCCAAGGGAGACGGACAGGACGTGATGATAAAAGAGAGATAAAATGCGGTGTGATTCTGAGGTTCACCCTGAAAGCTTCTCTCCTCCTGCTCGCTGTGATCATGGAGCTGGAGGGAGTCCCACTCTGCTTTCCACAGTTTCCTAATGCCTCCTGCAGGAGACCGGATCCTCCTGACTCTGAGGCTGTGCTGGTTTACCTCCTGCTGTACTTCATGTCTGTGCTCACTGCAGCTCTCAACCTGGTGGTCATCATCTCCATCTCCCACTTCAGGCACACAAATGCATCTCTGTGATAATTACCTTCTGCTTGTTAAATGAATCTGATGAATCTGTTATGATGCTTATCACAATGGAGATGTTCTTCCTCTGCAGGCAGCTGCACACCCCCACCAACTTCATCCTCCTCTCTCTGGCTGTCTCTGACTTCTTCATGGGTCTGTTGGTGATGCCGGTTGAAATCCTGATGACACAGGCGTGCTGGATGCTGGGGGATCTGGTGTGTGCTGCGTATTACCTGCTACCCTTTGTCATCATTTCTGCATCTGTAGGGAACATGGTGCTCATCTCAGTTGATCGCTACGTTGCTATTTGTGACCCTCTGCACTACCCGACCAGGATCACTAAAAAGAAGATCCAAACCTGTGTGTGTCTGTGTTGGCTCTACTCTGTCTTTGTTAACGTGTTAATACTCTATGATCACATGAAGACGCCTGGCAAGTATAATTCTTGCTTAGGAGAATGTCTGGTGGGGATCTCAGGAGACGCTGACTTGGTTCTGGGCTTCGTCATTCCCATTGCTATCATCATTGTGCTGTATCTGAGAATATTCCTGGTGGCTGCGTCTCATGCTCGGGCCATGCGACCCCTGGCTGTCACCGTCACAATACGCCGGTCAAAGGCTCTAAGAGCTCGGGGGTCTGAGATGAAAGCCGCCGGGACTCTCAGTGTTGTCGTAGCTGTGTTCTTGGTTTGTTACTGTCCATATTACGCTGTCACTCTCACAGGCCGCACAATAATGATCGGCTCATCCACTGAGATCTATATGGTCTTTGTCATGTACTTTAACTCCTGTCTGAACCCTGTCATCTATGCTTTTTTCTACCCCTGGTTTAGAAAATGTCTCAGGCTCATTGTTGCTCTACACATTTGCCAGCCAGGCTCCTGTGAGACCAACATACTGTAGAGAGTCCCTACTTCTTCTTTTTATTATATATATATATATATATATATTGTGAATGCAGTGAATGAAATGTGAATGAAATATATTTATTTGTGTCACAGATAAAGTTGTTCCTGCCTGTTTGAATATACGAACCGTTCTCCATCATTTTCCAAACCCAGTATTGGTGAACACTTCCACTCTGCTGGTGATTTCACCACATATGTTAAAGCAAAACATTCATCCAGCTGTGAATAAATAAATGAATGAATGAATGAATTAATGATGTCTTGGGCCTTTTGGAAATTTTCCAACAGAAAAAGAGTTTATCAAGTGAAACCAAACACTGGGCTCTGTGGATCAGTTCTGCGTCTCCTCCAGCAGAGGTCAGAGTGAGACCTGGAAACCTGCAGCAACAACTGAATGAGTCTGTCACTAAAGGCACTCCTTAGAATGGCCAGTGTGTTGTGGAGAGGGTGAGATGAGTAAAAAATAAGTAAAAGTAAAGTAAGGTTAATGAACTATTATGAGGAGCAGCACAGTATAACATTACTCTCATTGCATCTGTAGTCAGTCTGGTAAGTGTCTCTAAAATAATCAGCTGAGTACTGCTACTGATTCAGTACACCAATCAGCCACAACATTATGACCACTGACAGTAGAAGTGACTAACATCTAAACCATCCTGTGACAGTGTTCTGCTGGGAAACTTCTGGACCTGGCTTCATTCATTGGTGTCGATGTTACTTAGACATGTAGCACCCACCTAGACCAGACCAGGCACCCCCACCACCTAGCAATGACACTCCTTGATGGCAGCAGCCATCCCCAGCAGGATGCAGCCACAAAAACACTTTAGGAAGAAGAACAGCACAAGGTGTTGACCTGGCCTCCACATTCACTAGATCCCAAACTGATCAAGTATCTGTGGGATGATCCACAGAGGCCCCTCACCCCAATATTAGGATTATTAGGATAATAATATTATGGCAGATTTGTGTAGTAGTAGTTGTGTTCATGCCTCCATTCTGCAGCAGGATTGTTTTTAAAGATTAAAACTTTATACTGATGAGTTCTTTCTACTTTTCTCCACCGCCCTAGAGAAGCAGCAGCAGAGAATATATACAGTGGTATGCAAAAGTTTGGGCACCCCTCTAAGATTTCATTATAATTTGGTCTAACTTATCACAGCAACAAGATTTTATTTCCTACAGAGATGTAGACATTTGAGTGTTTTCCAGACCAAAATTCTTAGAGTATCATTACAAAGTTTTATTATAATAAATTAAAATGTAAAAAATGGTATGTGCAAAAGTTTGGGCTCCCTTTTAATCACATTGATTTAAAGACCTGTAGGGATTTGTAGCTGACATATTGCAGCCCAAAACTGCTTTGATTAGCTTGTGAGACCTTCAATTACAAAGACAGGTAAAACCAACCATGAAAAAGGCTATTTAACAGAGGCAACTGCTGGCTGTGCTTGTCCTATGCTCCTGGCAACATGGGGGCATCAAAACAACTCTCCACTGACCAAAAAACTAAGATAATTCATTATCATGAATTAGGAGAAGGGTACAAGAAATGATCAAGAAGGTTTGGGATGTCTATCTCCACAGTCAGAAATGTGGTGCAGAAATGGAAGGCCAGAAGAACAGTCATTGTGAAGGAAAGATGTGGTAGGCCAAAAAAAATACTGGAAAGACACAGACGAAGGATGGTTAGAATGGTCACAGACAAGCCACAGACCACCTCCAGAGAACTACAAGAACATCTGGCTACTGATGGTGTAGTTGTTCATCGTTCCACAATCCAGCGCACTTTGCACCAGGAAAAGCTCTTTGGAAGGCTGATGCTCAAAAAGCCTTTCCTGAGTGTTCGTCACAAGAAGAGTCGCATGAGGTATGAAAAAGCACATCTGGACAAGCCAGAAGCATTTTGGAAAAAAATACTGTGGTCAGATGAGACTAAGATGGAGTTATTTGGTCAGAACAAGAGGAGGTATGCATGGAGAAAAAAACACACTGAATCCATGAGAAGAACTTATTGCCTACTGTGAAATATGGTGGAGGGTCCATCATGTTATGGGGCTGTGTGGCTAGCACAGGGACTGGAAACCTTGTTAAAGTTGAGGGCCACATGAATTCCTCTCAGTATCAGCAGATTCTTGACAAGAATGTTCAAGAATCTGTCACAAAGTTGAAGCTACGCCGGGGTTGGATTTTTCAGCAGGACAATGATCCCAAGCACTGTTCAAAATCCACCAAGGAATTCATGCAGAAGCACAGTACAATCTTCTGGAATGGCCATCCCAGTCCCCAGACCTTAACATCATTGAAAATGTATGGATTGATTTGAAGCAGGCTGTTTACGCACGGAAGCCAAGAAACCTGACTGAACTGGAGGCGTTTTGTTTGGAGGAATGGGCCAAAGTACCACCTGCCAGACTTCAGGGACTTGTCAGTGGCTATAGGAGGCGTCTACAGGCTGTTCTTGCAGCAAAAGGAGGGTCTATTAAATATTAATGGAATTATTTCTTTGGGGTACCCAAATTTATGCACATGCCTATTTTTGTTTAAATAGTCATAAAAATGTTTCTGTTGGACCAATGAAAATGATTTCACTAATGAGATGTTTCTGTTTCCATAAGGTATAACATTTGTTAAAATAAAGTTGCTGCTTCAAAAGCTCAGCAAGTGACAAACTGATGCAATGATTTTACTAAGGGGTGCCCAAACCTTTGCATACCACTGTAAGTTCATGAGCTCCTGTCTATCTCTTTCGAAAAATCCCTTAAAGGCTTACTTCCCACATTTTAAATTCATGTCCTGCTTCTCATCATCCAGTTAAGGTTGAGCACGGAGCTGGATGACTGAAAAAATAACCAAAAAATACTGACTCTAGTGGTCTGAGAATAAAATGCAACTACGAACTTACAAAATATATAGATCGACATATTGAACTAAACACACTGAAAGCTGAAGAATAAAATGCTGCCAATGTTGCTTCAGAAATGAACAAACAAAATCTGAATATTTCTTCATTTCTGAGAAATAAAATAAAGAATTAATGACTCTTACAAACAAAACCAAAGTGGGTGTTATAGGAAAACTTGATAATGTACTCCACGTTGTGAAGACTGTGGAGGAGGAGGAGGTGAAGGAGGAGGAGGACCCTCCTCTGACTGCAGCCTCCAGGATAAAAGAGGGACCTCACCGAGCTCAGTGGCTTCTCCTCCTCCTCCTCCTCTGTGAGCATGGACACCACAGACGGAGCTGAGTTGTGCGTTCCATGGCTGAACTCCTCCTGCAGGAAGCCCAGTCACCCCTACACGGAGGTCATGCTCGTTTACATCCTCCTCTCCACCATCTCTCTCATCACCGTGGCTCTCAACCTTCTCGTCATCGTCTCCATCTCCCACTTCAGGCACATACTCATCTAAACTCCTGCAGTGCTCTCTGCTGGAGTTTCTTTGTGATGTTTTGTGATGATGCTATGGTTTCATGGTGTCTGGATGCGTGTTGATGGTTTTCTTCTTCTGCAGGCAGCTCCACACCCCCACCAACCTCCTCCTCCTCTCTCTGGCTGTCTCCGACCTCCTCGTCGGTCTCCTGCTGATGCCTGTTGAGATCATCTACATAGAGGCCTGCTGGTTCCTCGGAGACATCCTTTGCACCCTCTATTATGTTGTTGACTACATCATTACCTCTGCCTCAGTAGCCAACATGGTGCTCATTTCTCTTGATCGTTACATAGCTATCTGCGACCCTCTCCGTTACCCCACCAAAGTCACAAAGAGAAAAGCACAGATCTACGTCTGCTTGACTTGGGTCTGCTCAGTCTTTTACAGGATTATCCATCTGCACGATCACCTGATGAATCCAAGCAGCTCTAACTCCTGCTTTGGAGAGTGCGTGGTGATCATCAGTTACATTGCAGGAATGATTGACCTTGTTTTCACCTTCATCATACCCATCACTGTCATCATAGTGCTGTACCTGAGAGTGTTCATAGTGGCCGTGTCTCAGGCTCGAATCCTGCGCTCTCAGATTGCAGCTGTGACCGCTCACCACTCTGGCTCGGTAACTGTGAAAAAGAAAGAGATGAAGGCAGCCGGGACGCTGGGCATTGTTGTGGTGGTGTTTTTGTTCTGCTTCTGTCCCTATTATTTCCCCACTCTGGCAGGAGAGGACACCTCCGTAGACGCATCGTCTGCAGCCTTTGAGATCTGGTTGGCTCATTTCAACTCCTGTCTGAATCCCGTCATTTACGCCTTCTTCTACCCGTGGTTCAGGAAGTCCATTAAGCTCATTCTGTCACTTCAGATCCTGAAGCCCGGCTCCCGTGACGTGAAACTATTTACTGATTCAAGATAGGTAAAATGTCCAGTGTGTGTCCCTGAGCTCTAGGACCAAGTTATTGTTTACCTGAATGCTGTATGTGTGTATGTTAATGTCTTAATTCATCTTAATTAATCTCTGCAGTCATACAGTCAGAATGGCCTCATCTTAAAGCACAGCTCTAACCCTCCTGTCCATATTACTCTTTGAGACTGGGCTGCTGTATTTAAGCTCCTTTCTAAACACTGTGATCCTTTTTCTTTATCTACATCAAAAAAATCATTTCAAGTTATTTGTGCTTCAGCTCCTGCAGCCTGGCTCCCGTAGAAATACGACACTGCCTCCAGATATGAGACGTAAAATGTGCACTCTTCGCCTTTAAATCCTAGGATCAGGTTTATCTGAACGACACATCAGTGTCTGTTGATGTCTTGATGAATCTGTGGAAAAACAAAAATCTGTTTCCACCTGAGACACTGGTACTAATCTATCTGTTGTACTGTAGTACCTGGATATAATTTCCCCTCATCTGCAGCTTTGTTTAAGAAAGTGAGCTCTTATCCTGCTCTTCTGTCTATAGCACTGTTTCAGATGTGGCTAACACTGTTATCTAATCTATTCAGCACTTTGCTGCGCTCCATACACCGCAGCCTGGCTCCTGTCAGGCCGTCTATCTGTACAGAGAGACTCACGCTGTGGCTGAAACCAACTCATATGAAACTGCACATGATGGAATGACTTTGTTTTCCACCTCCATGTTCTCTGTGACGTGACTTTTCCTTCAGAGGATTTCTGTCATTGAGACCATGAAACCATGTGAATGCTTTATTTTATTTTATTATTTTTATTTTTTAAATGGAAGCACAGCCTGTGTGTTAAACCTGGTTCTGAATCAGAGGCTCACATGCTTCTGCTTAGAACATTCAAGAGAAATGTTCTAACTACACGCACATATTGTTGTTTAGTAGTTTTTAGTTTAGCTTTTCCTGTTTAAAGTGGTGTATATATCTATATATAGATATTTATTTATTGAAGTGAATATAAAATGTGTTCCTACTATGTTATTTTGTAGTAATCAAATGAATGAAAGGATTATTGATAAAGTATAGTAGGCCCTTCAGTTAGAGTTATCAACACTGTCCTCGTTATAAAGGATGGCGTCATGAAGTACACTGCTGCTCCAGCTCCAGAATGATCATAATGTGTCCTCAGAATCAAACATCTCATGTCTGAACTACAGAGAATACATGTCTGAAGTTCATGTGCTTGGTCTTAATAAATGCATCATGCACTGCAGTGTGGTGAGAGAGGGGAGAGGATAGGTGCTTGGTGCATCATGGGAACAGCAGCCTAGGCCTATAGCAGCATCACTAAGAGATGGTTAAGGGTCATCAGAGCCAGCCCTGACTAGAAGCTTTATCAAAATGTAAAGTTTGAACCCTAACCTTCAGGGTAGAAAGGGTGCCTGCCTCCTGAACAAAAGCTTGAAACGAGCTGTTTGCTCAGGAGAGCATGAGGAGGTGGAATAGATCACAGATATCATTAGATTTCTGGCACAGGTGCTTCCAGTGCAGACAGTCACCGTGTGGATGTCTGCAGAGGAGTCTGCACTGTGCACAATAACATTTATGTCACTTTCTACTTTTAATAAGCCTGGAACTGTATATAATTAACCCATTCAGACTGAACCCAAAATCCAGTCAGTAACCTTAGACTCCACAGAAACACAGAGACACGTTTGCAACACAGTGAGTCTCTCTGTCTGAATCTGAATCTAGATCAGAGAGTAAAAACCTTATAAACCTCACAGCACTGAAACAACGAGCCATGACACTGATGTTTGTCTGTAAAGCTGCGTCCATCTTCAGTGAAACCTTTAAAATGGAAAGTGTCAGTGATCTAAGGTTAGACTGATCTAAGGAAATGCAGTCTTGTTGTTTCAAAACAAAGAGGAGTGGTTTGGCACAGTGACGGTGTATGACAGCACAGTAAAACATCACAGTTAATATGTTTTCTCAAATTAAACTTGAACTAATCCATCATGTTGACTTCTTGTGAGTTTTTCTGTGGGGTCAATGTTCATTTACCTCTTTAATTTATAAGATGATGATGATGGAGGAGGAGGAGGGGGAGGAGATGAATATTGGGAAATACAAAGCAACGAGAAAGACAGAACTAGAACATTACACGGTTTCTCTGCTAGGAATGAATTCCAAAGTTGCTGTTTTTGGTGGATCCCCCTCTCTGAATGGCATAAATAAAAATGTAAAATATAAATGTTAAATTTCTGAATGAACAAGATGTGAGATGAATCAGTCTGAAGATTAGATGAACTTTAAAACTCGCCGTTAGTCGTCAAGATGAGAGATTATAAGAAGAAATAAACACATTAGTGCTTTCAACTTAAAATGGAAGTTGATATGAATTTACTTAAAGTGATGTTCACTTGGAAATGTGAGTTGACATGGTTTGAAATAGAGGAATTGTGAGTTCATTAGAAAATGAACCTGATAATGTGACCTAATAAGTTCTAACTGAGCTGAGGTTTCTTCTTCAGGTTGAGTTTCCTCACATTTTTAAGGCAGCAGGTGAACTTTGGTTTCTAAGTTTTACTGACTTGAAATGTTTGACAGTGTGACGACGTTGTACATCAGGCTTTTCATTACGGATGATGCTAAGACGCCGTGTTGCTACGGTGATGTCTCTTCTTTTCAGCCTGAACACCCTTGACTGTCTCTGGAGCTTCTTCTATTGTTGAAGATTTGATTTTATGACTTTGGCCTGAATACTGCAAATATCATATGCCTGCAGAACACTGCATTCAGGGTGACACATCAAGCACGCCCACATGACAACATACTTGTGATACAGAGCTAATCTCCCTAATCAAGCTTTCATATTTTGCAGTTTTATTCTGCCTTTTTTTTTTATCTTGAACGGGAAACTGATCACAGGAAAAAATATATTTTTTATGTTAAATCAACTAATTTATTTAAGTTTGTAAAGGTGAAGTTATAAATACAGCTTCTTGTCTCACAAACATGGGTTGAAACAGTGATCACAGTGTTCCATAGAATAATGACAAAACAGCAGTAACCAGAAGCAACCACGTGTGTCCCTCCAGAGTCTCCTCAGACATCTCTAGAGTATGCTGGCATCAGAGGAGCCAGGCTGCAGAATCTGAAGTGTAAGCATGAGTTTAACAGATCTCCGAAACCAGGGATAGAAAAAAGCATAGATCAGTGGATTAAAGCAAGAGTTACAATAAAGAAACCACAACCCAAAGATGGAAAACTCTGCGCTGGTAGAAATGCTCTTACCTGCGAGAGAGGGAGAAAAATAAGGACAGAAACAGACCAGAAACACAGCCACAACAACACCAATAGCTGTCGCTGCTTTTCTCTCAGACTTCTTTGTGGTTACATAATCTGAACCCTGTAGAGTGGTAGCTGCAATGTGAGACCTCATGGCTCGAGCCTGAGACACAGCCACCACAAACACTTTAAGGTACAGAACTAGGATGATACTGATAGGGCAAATAAAGGTCAATATAATATCAAACGCTCCCGGTATGAAGTCAACAAAACCTATACACTCTCCATAACATGAAACATATCTGTCTGGATCTTTCAGGAAGTCGTTCAGGATTACACCATTGTAGAACACTGAGCACATCCAACACAAACAAACAGAGATCTGAACTCTGCTGTGAGTGACTTTGGTGGGGTAACTCAGCGGGTCACAGATGGCCACGTATCGATCGACTGATACCAGCACCATGTTTCCTACGGAGGCAGACGTAAGGATAAAAGAGGCGTAGTAAGAAAGTCCACATAAAAAAGTGCCCAAAACCCAACAGCCGTCTAAAACGACAATTTGAGTCGGCATCAGGATGAGGCCAACGAGGAGGTCTGAGGCAGCCAGAGAGAGGAGGAAGAGGTTGGTGGGGGTGTGGAGCTTCCTGGAGACGAGGGAAGAAAGAACGAAGTGAAAGTCATGACTGTACAGTATGCAACATAATGAGGAGTCAAATAAATAAATATGTGATGCAACAGGAACATGTAGAGTTACACTCTGTTAAAGGACAGTCACATATCATTTTAAACATTGCACAACATCTGTACTGACCCACAGCCCACTTAGTAAACCTTAGGGCAGGAAGACAAAGACAAATAGTTGCAGGTCATGGTGAGTTTGTATTTTGTACCTGAAGTGGGAGATGGAGATGATGACTAGCAGGTTGAGGACCACAGTGAACAGAGAGATGCAGGAGAGCAGGATGTAAAGGACGATCTGTGATTCTTGCCTCGGCGACCTCCTGCAGGAGGTGTTGAGGAGGTGTGGAAAGCAGAGTTCAGCTTCATGCAGGATCTCCATGATCACTGATGGACAAAGGAGACAAGAAGCCACGGACCTCTGCAGCATTCTCCATTATATATCTAGTTTTTCTTCTGGCTCCTCCCATTTTACCATAACAACAATAGCAAGAACAAAGCTGTGATTCAACAAAGTGAGGAGTTGATGCTTATTGCACTGAATTAAGGCCATTGAGAGCAGTCAGCTCCAATCCCAGGCCTTGTCATCAATCAGCTGAGGAAGAGGACTTGAAGGGAGCTGGCAGATAATCCCTCTACGGCCCTGAATTGGCGCCAGTGGCTGGCAGCATAGGTGGATGCCCAGAAGTGGGTGTACCATACAGTCCACCCAGCATCTGGATAGAATCTGCAGATGAGGCAAACATATTTCTTGGGCTGGTGATGACTGGTGTTGAGTCTGGCAGGAGGTTAATCCAGAGGACCAGCTGAGAAGCAGGTTATCCATGATTGATAACAGTTTGTTCAGTCAACCTCTCCATCACTGATTCTAATGTTTCCTGTCTGCAGGCAATGTCAGAGCCAGCCTTCCGATCAGTGTGACATGTGTTGGCTCCTCTGGCTGTAATGCTGTTCCCCCAGAGGAACACAGCAAAGAAAAGTGTGCTGGCCACAGCAGACTGGTAGAAGATCTCCAGCATCTTGCTAAACACATTGAAGGACCTCAGCTTCCTCAGGAAATAGAGTCTGCTGCAGCCCTTCTTATACACAGCTGTGCTGTTGGTCCTCCAGTTCAGTCTGTTGTCGATGGTCACTCCAAGGTATTTATAATCGTCCATCACCTCCACATCCCTACAGAGGATGTTGAGGGTCAGAGGAGCTGTTCCCTTCCTCCTGAAGTCTCTTTGGTCTTGTCCACGTTAAGCAGCAGGTGATTCATTGCAGCCCACCCCAAAAATCATGTAAATCAAGTCCACCAGCCCTTTATACTCCTCCTCATCACATCCACTGCTTAGACGCCCTACAACTGCAGAGTCACAGAACATTTCTGTATGTGACATGACTGTGAGTTGTGCTAAAGGTCAGTGTTGTATAAGGTGATCAGGAGCAGAGAAAGCACAGTGCCCTATGAGGCTCCCTCACCACTCACCACCACATCAGACAGGACATGATCCAAACACATGAACTGTGGCCTATTTTCCACTCTGTATTCATGGGGAACATACAGTGCAACAGCTTGGTTTAACCCTCTGGAGTCAACAGTGTGTCCAAATCGCATGACCAGTTTAAGACAATGTAGCAGCAATACACTTTCTCACTAAGTCTCCATCTCAACTTGTGTAGAAAGTGCTAACTTCAAAGTATATACCAGATTTTAAAATATGTTGATAAGCCAAGTAAAACTAGACTTATTAAATATAGTTCACACAATGCTTTTTCCTGACTATTTTCATCATGTTTGGTGCAAGAAGAAACAACAAAATATATATACAATCTATGGAGTGACCACGGAGACACAGTTTTGACATTTGAGACCTTTAGACATTACTTATTATGACACCTGATATGTTTATAAAAGGTTGTAAATAGTTGTACAAAAAAAATCCTGATGCATTTCCTAGGGTTAGGGTTAGGCCTCCTGAAGTTGAAACTTTCAAAAAAAGACGCTCCTTATTCAACATTGAGGTGTACCAGGATTCCTAGCTCTTCTTCTGACCTCTGTCTCTGTTTGTCCATAGGCAAATACACAACCTGCAGGTCTCCCATTGGCAGAGTTGATGTTGGAACACATCCTTTGCTACTGTCCTTAACTATCACTAAATTATTTCAAAGATCAAAGGGAATTAGCCGTATACATAAGAAAAAGGAAACATCTTCTTTCAGCAAAGCAAATAAAGTGACTGATAAGTTGACAAATAATAATACATTATGGAAACTTGATACTTATTTATTTTCAAGTTTGTTCAACTGAATCATATCCATGATATACACGTTTGTTGGCTTGATGAGCCATGCTTTTATACATTATATTCTTTTCAAGGTCATGAAAGATATGTGATTTCATTACAGTATTTACAAGTACAGTGTTTTGTACATTAACACATCACTGACAGATAGTGATTCAGTCACAGCAACCACTTGTGTCCCTCCAGAGTCTCCTCAGACATCTCTAGAGTATGCTGGCATCAGAGGAGCCAGGCTGCAGAATCTGAAGTGTAACAATGAGTTTAACAGATCTACGAAACCAGGGATAGAAAAAAGCATAGATCAGTGGATTAAAGCAAGAGTTACAATAAAGTAACCACAACCCAAAGACAGAAAACTCTACGCTGGTAGAAATGCTCTGACCTGCGAGAGAGGGAGTAAAATAAGGACAGAAACAGACCAGAAACACAGCCACAACAACACCAATAGCTGTCGCTGCTTTTCTCTCAGACTTCTTTGATGTTACCTGATCTGAACCCTGTAGAGAGGTAGCTGCAATGTGAGACCTCATGGCTCGAGCCTGAGACACAGCCACCACAAATACTTTAAGATACAGAACTACAATGGTAGTAATAGGGCAAATAAAGGTCAATATAATATCAAACGCTCCCGTTAAGAAGTCAATTTCAATTACACACTCCCCATAACATGAAACATATCTGTCTGGATCTTTCAGGAAGTCGTTCAGGATTACACCATTGTAGAACACTGAGCACATCCAACACAAACAAACAGAGATCTGAACTCTGCTGTGAGTGACTTTGGTGGGGTAACTCAGCGGGTCACAGATGGCCACGTATCGATCGACTGATACCAGCACCATGTTTCCTACAGAGGCGGACGTAAGGATAAAAGAGGCGTAGTAAGAAAGTCCACATAAAAAAGCGCCCAAAACCCAACAGCCGTCTAAAAGGAGAATTTGAATCGGCATCAGGATGAGGCCAACGAGGAGGTCTGAGGCAGCCAGAGAGAGGAGGAAGAGGTTGGTGGGGGTGTGGAGCTTCCTGGAGACGAGGGAAGAAAGAACGTAAGAAAGAAAGAAACATAGCTGTATGTTTTATTGATATGTTAAATGTAGCAGTTGTGAAAATCATGAATGCACAGTATGCAACAATAGTCAAATAAATAAAATATGTGATGCAACAGGAATAACAAAGACATTCTATTCTTTTCATGTAGACATAGTCAGAAGTTATACTCTGTTAAAGAATTATCAAGAATCATTTTAAACATTGCACAACATCTGTACTGACCCACAGCCCACTCAGTAAACCCCAAGCCAAGACGACAAAGACAAATAGTTGCAGGTCATGGTGAGTTTGTCCTTTGTACCTGAAGTGGGAGATGGAGATGATGACTAGCAGGTTGAGAACCACAGTGAACAGAGAGATGCAGGAGAGCAGGATGTAAAGGACGATCTGTGATTCTTGCCTCGCCGGCCTCCTGCAGGAGGTGTTGAGGAGGTGTGGAAAGCAGAGTTCAGCTTCATGCAGGATCTCCATGATCACTGATGGACAAGGGAGACAAGAAGCCACGGACCTCTGCAGCATTCTCCATTATATATCTAGTTTTTCTTCTGGCTCCTCCCATTTTACAATAACAACAATAGCAAGAACAAAGCTGTGATTCAACAACGTGAGGAGTTGATGCTTATTGCACTGAATTAAGGCCATTAAGAGCAGTCAGCACCAATCCCAGGCCTTGTCATCAATCAGCTGAGGAAGAGGCCTTGAAGGGAGCTGGCAGATAATCCCTCTACAACCCTGAATTGGCGCCAGTGGCTGGCAGCATAGGTGGATGCCCAGAAGTGGGTGTACCATACAGTCCACCCAGCATCTGGATAGAATCTGCAGATGAGGCAAACATATTTCTTGGGCTGGTGATGACTGGTGTTGAGTCTGGCAGGAGGTTAATCCAGAGGACCAGCTGAGAAGCAGGTTATCCATGATTGATAACAGTTTGTTCAGTCAACCTCTCCATCACTGATTCTAATGTTTCCTGTCTGCAGGCAATGTCAGAGCCAGCCTTCCGATCAGTGTGACATGTGTTGGCTCCTCTGGCTCTAATGCTGTTCCCCCAGAGGAACACAGCAAAGAAAAGTGTGCTGGCCACAGCAGACTGGTAGAAGATCTCCAGCATCTTGCTAAACACTCTGAAGGACCTCAGCTTCCTCAGGAAATAGAGTCTGCTGCAGCCCTTCTTATACACAGCTGTGCTGTTGGTCCTCCAGTTCAGTCTGTTGTCGATGGTCACTCCAAGGTATTTATAATCGTCCATCACCTCCACATCCCTACAGAGGATGTTGAGGGTCAGAGGAGCTGTTCCCTTCCTCCTGAAGTCTCTTTGGTCTTGTCCACGTTAAGCAGCAGGTGATTCATTGCAGCCCACCCCAAAAATCATGTAAATCAAGTCCACCAGCCCTTTATACTCCTCCTCATCACATCCACTGCGTAGACGCCCTACAACTGCAGAGTCACAGAACATTTCTGTATGTGACATGACTGTGAGTTGTGCTAAAGGTCAGTGGTGTATAAGGTGATCAGGAGCAGAGAAAGCACAGTGCCCTATGAGGCTCCCTCACCACTCACCACCACATCAGACAGGACATGATCCAAACACATGAACTGTGGCCTATTTTCCACTCTGTATTCATGGGGAACATACAGTGCAACAGCTTGGTTTAACCCTCTGGAGTCAACAGTGTGTCCAAATCGCATGACCAGTTTAAGACAATGTAGCAGCAATACACTTTCTCACTAAGTCTCCATCTCAACTTGTGTAGAAAGTGCTAACTTCAAAGTATATACCAGATTTTAAAATATGTTGATAAGCCAAGTAAAACTAGACTTATTAAATATAGTTCACACAATGCTTTTTCCTGACTATTTTCATCATGTTTGGTGCAAGAAGAAACAACAAAATATATATACAATCTATGGAGTGACCACGGAGACACAGTTTTGACATTTGAGACCTTTAGACATTACTTATTATGACACCTGATATGTTTATAAAAGGTTGTAAATAGTTGTACAAAAAAAATCCTGATGCATTTCCTAGGGTTAGGGTTAGGGTTAGGCCTCCTGAAGTTGAAACTTTCAAAAAAAGACGCTCCTTATTCAACATTGAGGTGTACCAGGATTCCTAGCTCTTCTTCTGACCTCTGTCTCTGTTTGTCCATAGGCAAATACACAACCTGCAGGTCTCCCATTGGCAGAGTTGATGTTGGAACACATCCTTTGCTACTGTCCTTAACTATCACTAAATTATTTCAAAGATCAAAGGGAATTAGCCGTATACATAAGAAAAAGGAAACATCTTCTTTCAGCAAACCAAATAAAGTGACTGATAAGTTGACAAATAATAATACATTATGGAAAGTTGATACTTATTTATTTTCAAGTTTGTTCAACTGAATCATATCCATGATATACACATTTGTGGGCTTGATGAGCCATGCTTTTATACATTATATTCTTTTCAAGGTCATGAAAGATATGTGATTTCATTACAGTATTTACAAGTACAGTGTTTTGTACATTAACACATCACTGACAGATAGTGACTCAGTCACAGCAACCACTTGTGTCCCTCCAGAGTCTCCTCAGACATCTCTAGAGTATGCTGGCATCAGAGGAGCCAGGCTGCAGAATCTGAAGTGTAACAATGAGTTTAACAGATCTCCGAAACCAGGGATAGAAAAAAGCATAGATCAGTGGATTAAAGCAAGAGTTACAATAAAGTAACCACAACCCAAAGATGGAAAACTCCACAGTGTTTGAAATGCTCTGACCTGCGAGAGAGGGAGAAAAATAAGGACAGAAACAGACCAGAAACACAGCCACAACAACACCAATAGCTGTCGCTGCTTTTCTCTCAGACTTCTTTGATGTTACCTGATCTGAACCCTGTAGAGTGGTAGCTGCAATGTGAGACCTCATGGCTCGAGCCTGAGACACAGCCACCACAAATACTCTCATATACAGAACTACAATGGTAGTAATAGGGCAAATAAAGGTCACAATAATATCAAACGCTCCCGTTATGAAGTCAATTTCAATTACACACTCCCCATAACATGAAACATATCTGTCTGGATCTTTCAGGAAGTCGTTCAGGATTACACCATTGTAGAACACTGAGCACATCCAACACAAACAAACAGAGATCTGAACTCTGCTGTGAGTGACTTTGGTGGGGTAACTCAGCGGGTCACAGATGGCCACGTATCGATCGACTGATACCAGCACCATGTTTCCTACAGAGGCGGACGTAAGGATAAAAGAGGCGTAGTAAGAAAGTCCACATAAGAAAGTGCCCAAAACCCAACAGCCGTCTAAAACGACAATTTGAGTCGGCATCAGGAAGAGGCCAACGAGGAGGTCTGAGGCAGCCAGAGAGAGGAGGAAGAGGTTGGTGGGGGTGTGGAGCTTCCTGGAGACGAGGGAAGAAAGAACGTAAGAAAGAAACATAGCTGTATGTTTTATTGATATGTTAAATGTAGCAGTTGTGAAAATCATGAATGCACAGAATGCAACAATAGTCAAATAAATAAAATATGTGATGCAACAGGAATAACAAAGACATACTATTCTTTTCATGTAGACATAGTCAGAAGTTATACTCTGTTAAAGAATTATCAAGAATCATTTTAAACATTGCACAACATCTGTACTGACCCACAACCCACTCAGTAAACCCCAAGCCAAGACGACAAAGACAAATAGTTGCAGGTCATGGTGAGTTTGTCCTTTGTACCTGAAGTGGGAGATGGAGATGATGACTAGCAGGTTGAGGACCACAGTGAACAGAGAGATGCAGGAGAGCACAATGTAAAGGACGATCTGTGATTCTTGCCTCGCCGGCCTCCTGCAGGAGGTGTTGAGGAGGTGTGGAAAGCAGAGTTCAGCTTCATGCAGGATCTCCATGATCACTGATGGACAAGGGAGACAAGAAGCCACGGACCTCTGCAGCATTCTCCATTATATATCTAGTTTTTCTTCTGGCTCCTCCCATTTTACCATAACAACAATAGCAAGAACAAAGCTGTGATTCAACAACGTGAGGAGTTGATGCTTATTGCACTGAATTAAGGCCATTAAGAGCAGTCAGCACCAATCCCAGGCTCCTCCATCACCTCCACATCCCTACAGAGGATGTTGAGGGTCAGAGGAGCTGTTCCCTTCCTCCTGAAGTCTCTTTGGTCTTGTCCACGTTAAGCAGCAGGTGATTCATTGCAGCCCACCCCAAAAATCATGTAAATCAAGTCCACCAGCCCTTTATACTCCTCCTCATCACATCCACTGCTTAGACGCCCTACAACTGCAGAGTCACAGAACATTTCTGTATGTGACATGACTGTGAGTTGTGCTAAAGGTCAGTGGTGTATAAGGTGATCAGGAGCAGAGAAAGCACAGTGCCCTATGAGGCTCCCTCACCACTCACCACCACATCAGACAGGACATGATCCAAACACATGAACTGTGGCCTATTTTCCACTCTGTATTCATGGGGAACATACAGTGCAACAGCTTGGTTTAACCCTCTGGAGTCAACAGTGTGTCCAAATCGCATGACCAGTTTAAGACAATGTAGCAGCAATACACTTTCTCACTAAGTCTCCATCTCAACTTGTGTAGAAAGTGCTAACTTCAAAGTATATACCAGTTTTTAAAATATGTTGATAAGCCAAGTAAAACTAGACTTATTAAATATAATTCACACAATGCTTTTTCCTGACTATTTTCATCATGTTTGGTGCAAGACAGTGGAAATGATCGTGGATTACAGGAAGCACACAGCCCCACTCCTCCCCATCATCCTGTCTGACTCTACAGTCAACACTGTGGAGTCCTTCCGTTTCCTGGGCACCATCATCTCCCAGGACCTCAAATGGAGCTAAACATCAGCGCCCTGATTAAAAAAGCACAGCAGAGGATGTACTTCCTGCAGCAGCTGAAGAAATTCAACCTGCCAAAGACAATGATGGTTCACTTCTACACTGCCATCATTGAGTCCATCACCACCTGGTATGCTGCAGCCTCTGCTAAGGACAAGAGCCGACTGCAGCGCGTCATTCGCTGTGCAGAGAAGGTGATTGGCTGCAGTCTGAAGTCTCTGGACGAGCTGAACGCTTCCAGGACTCTGAAGCAGCTAAGATTATGTCTGATCCCTCTCACCCTGGACACAGACTATTTAACAGACTCCCCTCTGGCAGACGACTGCGATCCATCGAGTGTAGGACCACTCGCATGGCGAACAGTTTTTTCCCATCCGCAGTCCGTCTGCTGAACAATACCAAGTTGAAACTTTCTAATGTCCATGGGGACCTCTGAGTGGGCACTCAAAAAAAAAAGACGCTCCTTATTCAACATTGAGGTGTACCAGGATTCCTAGCTCTTCTTCTGACCTCTGTCTCTGTTTGTCCATAGGCAAATACACAACCTGCAGGTCTCCCATTGGCAGAGTTGATGTTGGAACACATCCTTTGCTACTGTCCTTAACTATCACTAAATTATTTCAAAGATCAAAGGGAATTAGCCGTATACATAAGAAAAAGGAAACATCTTCTTTCAGCAAAGCAAATAAAGTGACTGATAAGTTAACAAATAATAATACATTATGGAAAGTTTATACTTATTTATTTTCAAGTTTGTGCAACTGAATCATATCCATGATATACACGTTTGTTGGCTTGATGAGCCATGCTTTTATACATTATATTCTTTTCAAGGTCATGAAATATATGTGATTTTATTACAGTATTTACAAGTACAGTGTTTTGTACATTAACACATCACTGACAGATAGTGATTCAGTCACAGCAACCACTTGTGTCCCTCCAGAGTCTCCTCAGACATCTCTAGAGTATGCTGGCATCAGAGGAGCCAGGCTGCAGAATCTGAAGTGTAACAATGAGTTTAACAGATCTCCGAAACCAGGGATAGAAAAAAGCATAGATCAGTGGATTAAAGCAAGAGTTACAATAAAGTAACCACAACCCAAAGACAAAGAACTCCACCGTGTTTGAAATGCTCTGACCTGCGAGAGAGGGAGAAAAATAAGGACAGAAACAGACCAGAAACACAGCCACAACAACACCAATAGCTGTCGCTGCTTTTCTCTCAGACTTCTTTGTGGTTACCTGATCTGAACCCTGTAGAGAGGTAGCTGCAATGTGAGACCTCATGGCTCGAGCCTGAGACACAGCCACCACAAATACTTTAAGGTACAGAACTACAATGGTAGTAATAGGGCAAATAAAGGTCAATATAATATCAAACGCTCCCGTTATGAAGTCAACAAAACCTATACACTCTCCATAACATGAAGCATATCTGTCTGGATCTTTCAGGAAGTCGTTCAGGATTACACCATTGTAGAACACTGAGCACATCCAACACAAACAAACAGAGATCTGAACTCTGCTGTGAGTGACTTTGGTGGGGTAACTCAGCGGGTCACAGATGGCCACGTATCGATCGACTGATACCAGCACCATGTTTCCTACAGAGGCGGACGTAAGGATAAAAGAGGCGTAGAGATAAAGTCCACATAAGAAAGTGCCAAAAACCCAGCAGCCCTCTAAAAAGAGGATTTGAATCGGCATCAGGATGAGGCCAACGAGGAGGTCTGAGGCAGCCAGAGAGAGGAGGAAGAGGTTGGTGGGGGTGTGGAGCTTCCTGGAGACGAGGGAAGAAAGAACGTAAGAAAGAAAGAAACATAGCTGTATGTTTTATTGATATGTTAAATGTAGCAGTTGTGAAAATCATGAATGCACAGAATGCAACAATAGTCAAATAAATAAAATATGTGATGCAACAGGAATAACAAAGACATTCTATTCTTTTCATGTAGACATAGTCAGAAGTTATACTCTGTTAAAGAATTATCAAGAATCATTTTAAACATTGCACAACATCTGTACTGACCCACAGCCCACTCAGTAAACCCCAAGCCAAGACGACAAAGACAAATAGTTGCAGGTCATGGTGAGTTTGTATTTTGTACCTGAAGTGGGAGATGGAGATGATGACTAGCAGGTTGAGGACCACAGTGAACAGAGAGATGCAGGAGAGCAGGATGTAAAGGACAATCTGTGATTCTTGCCTCGGCGACCTCCTGCAGGAGGTGTTGAGGAGGTGTGGAAAGCAGAGTTCAGCTTCATGCAGGATCTCCATGATCACTGATGGACAAGGGAGACAAGAAGCCACGGACCTCTGCAGCATTCTCCATTATATATCTAGTTTTTCTTCTGGCTCCTCCCATTTTACCATAACAACAATAGCAAGAACAAAGCTGTGATTCAACAACGTGAGGAGTTGATGCTTATTGCACTGAATTAAGGCCATTGAGAGCAGTCAGCTCCAATCCCAGGCCTTGTCATCAATCAGCTGAGGAAGTGGACTTGAAGGGAGCTGGCAGATAATCCCTCTACGACCCTGAATTGGCGCCAGTGGCTGGCAGCATAGGTGGACGCCCAGAAGTGGGTGTACCATACAGTCCACCCAGCATCTGGATAGAATCTGCAGGGCTGGTGATGAGTGGCTCTGAGTCAGGCAGGATGTTAAGAACCAGCTTAGAAGCAGGCTAGACATGCTATGACTAAGGAGCAAAGGCTGAGATCTGGGCCCTCTCGAAGGTGCTCAGCCTCAATGGTTGACTCAACAAGTTGCTTGCACCAAAGCCAGACTCAAAAGCAGCTGACTCTCAGCACTTTGCATGAGCTGACCCTGAAACAAGCTTCGTGACTGTGGATTCTGATTCTCATGGCAACCTTTCCCACCATCAAACCCTTACTGTGAAACAACTGTCAGGTCAGTCTACAGGGTAGGTGTCCTCTGACTGCAGTCGAGGACTAGGATTGGTGTCAATCAATCATTTCACCATGAAAGAGGCCTATGGACGCATCACTGCACTTGAGGTGCTTGGGAGCAGTGAGATACGACATTGATAGTTTGCATATCAGATAGATAGATGAAGGGTTGCTTGGAGAGGGGTCTCCAGGTCTCCAGGTCCCCAGTCTATCACAGTGGCCTAACACAGAGACAACTGTTCACACTCACACCTACGGCCAATTTAGAATCACCAATGAACCTAACAAGTTTGTCTTCGGGCAGTGGGAGTAATACTAATAAGAATAATAAAATAATGGAATATTAAGAATGAAATTGCAATGAAATCAAATGAATTCCACAAATGAGGAGTTGTACAGACTGATGGCTTGAGGTAGAAAACATTTTGCGTAGTGTTCCTTGAGACAACAGTTATCTGAGCCTTCTGGAGAAGGTGCTCCGTTGTCTGTGTATTGTGTGGTGGAGAGGGTGGTCAGGGTTATCCATGATTGATAACAGTTTGTTCAGAGTTCTCTTCGCCACCACTGATTCTAATGTTTCCTGTCTGCAGGAAATGTCAGAGCCAGCCTTCCGTTCAGTGTGACATCTGTTGGTGTCACTGTCTGTAATGCTGTTCCCCCAGCAGACCACAGCGGAGAAAAGTGTGCTGGCCACAACACATCTTGCTGAACACATCGAAGGACTACAGCTTCCTCAGGAAATAGAGTCTGCTGCAGCCCTTCTTATACACAGCTGTACTGTTGGTCCTCCAGTTCAGTCTGTTGTCGATGGTCACTCCTAGGTATTTGTAATCCTCCACCATCTCCACATCCCTACCCAGGATGCTGAGGGGCAGAGGAGCTGATCCCTTCCTCCTGAAGTTAATCACCGTCTCTTTGGTCTTGTCCACGTTACGCAACAGGTGATTCATTGCAGCCCACCCCAAAAATCCGTCCACCATCCCTTTATACTCCTCCTCGACCCGTCCACTGCTTACACGCCCGACAACTGCAGAGTCACCAGAACCTTTCTGTATATGACATGTGACCATGAGTTGTGCTGGAAATCAGTGGTTTATAAGGTGAACAGGAACAGGGAAAGCACAGTGACCTGAGGGGCTCCCACACCACTCAGAACCACATCAGACAGGACATGACCCAGATGCACAAACTGTGGCCTGTCTGTCAGATAGTCAGTGATTCAGAGGACAGTGGACGCACCAACACCTATTGACCACAACTTCTCACCCAGCAACAAAGACTGGATGGTGTTGAAGGCACTGGAGACATCAGAGAATGTGAATCTCACAGTAGCAGATAGATGACACTGTCACCCACCCCTGGACACGGCTAGTAGACAAGACAGACTGTAGCGGGTCTAGAGAAGACTTAACCTGTGGCTTCAGGTGGGCCAACACCAACCTCTCCAGCACCTTCATCACATGGGATGTAAGGGCAACTGAATGATGATCACTGAGGCCAGATTGTGACGACTTCTTGGGCACAGGAACTAGGCAGGGGCCTTCCAGAGATTGTACAATATTTGCTCCTATTAATTTTGTGCTAACAAACAGCCTGATTATCTGATGACTCCAACGTATCAACTCAGAATCATGGCTCGCTAATGCAGGAACAAGAGCTGGGATGATGTTCTCTAGCTGGAGGCTTAGCTTAGCAGGAAGCTAGGCTCAGCAGGAGGGCCATCGGAAGTATTCTGAATGATTAGCAAAATATTCTTGTCGTGGTTAAGAGCTCAACAACACTTGAAACTCATGGACACCTAGGTTTCCACAACAATGAGAAACTTCATAGTGCCAAGGACCTCCAGTGTGTCCTTGATGTTCATGTGGCACTTTTTTCTCACTTTTTTCAGTAACTTATTTTGCACAGACAGTGTTTACATTTCAAAAGCCATGTTGCATTTATGTTTGCATCCAGTGGGACATTGCAAAAAAATTAGGCATAATGTGTTAATTCCATAATAGGTGATATGTTATGTTGTTACCTAACAATTTTGGTGTAAAAAGACAGCATATATCAGTATCGGGTGATATCAGTATTGGAAATTAAGAGTTGGACAATAATATCTTAATATCGGAGATCGGCAGAAAAGCCAATATCGATCATCCCTAATTATGTCGTATTGAAAATTTGCAGAGCCCGTTACCTTAAGATGCACACTTATGTTGTGAGTCTGGAGGGGGGAGGGTGCATATGTGAGGGTTCTGTAGGGGGATGGGATGTGATGTTTTGCTACAGGGGGCGATTGCTTTCACAGCTCTGGGGAAGAAGCTGTCCCTGACTCTGTTGGTGCATGTTTTAATGTTCCTGCACCGCTTTCATGATGGAAGTGGGACAAACAGTGGGTTGCCCAGGTGGGTGGGGTCAGCAATCAGAGGTTGCACTAGACTTTTTCGTTGTCATTTCGACTGACAGGGTCATAAAAATCCTGTTATAATCTAATTGTACATGTCACTTTGACTTTTTAAAATGATAATAATGACATATTCAATAGTATTTAATTTTTTATGAAAATTAAACATCTTGAGATGTTTGGAATCCAAACTGTGATTAGACATCAGCCAATTAATGAGGTCACTCGTCACCAAGTGGTCATGGGTGTGAATTTGATCATTTTACCTTATGAGCTGATTGAGTGGACATGATTCCAGGTAATCAACAAACCACAGTGTAGCAAAATCATAGCCATGTATTCATAATTGGGTCTTATCTGATTTAATTGTTCTCCACTCTATATTCCTGGGGAATACTCAGCACAGCTTGGTTTAACCCTCTGGATTTGACGGTGCGTCACATCAACCAATCAGAAAATTCTATGGCAATGGTTGCTAAGGAAGAGGCAAAACTAGGAGTGATGCTGGAAACCATGGAGTGACGATGGTGAAAGAGACAAGCGAGTTTTGAGGTTTGAGAGATTTGTGACCTTTAAACAACATTGTGATATGAACAGTTTAGCAAATGGTTGTAAATAGTTGTACAAAAATGTCTGATGCATTTCCTAGGGTTAGGGTTAGGGTTGTAAATGACTTTGTTGTTTGCTTAATTTTTACACAAACTTTTAAATTTTACAGTTTAGATTTGAAGTCTATGTCATAAAAATGGTTTGTGAAAAGGTATATTTCCTCATTTCAGGAAACTTTTGACAAATAAAGTGATTGACAAGTTGACAAATAAGAATACATTCTGGAAAACTGACACTTATTTATTTTCAAGTTTGTGCAACTGAAGATATTAATACAAGTTTGTTGGCTTAATGAGCCATGCTTTTATACATTATATTCTTTTCAAGGTCATGAAAGATATGTGATTTCATTACAGTATTTACAAGTACAGTGTTTTGTACATTAACACATCACTGACAGATAGTGATTCAGTCACAGCAACCACTCGTGTCCCTCCAGAGTCTCCTCAGACATCTCTAGAGTATGCTGGCATCAGAGGAGCCAGGCTGCAGAATCTGAAGTGTAACAATGAGTTTAACAGATCTCCGAAACCAGGGATAGAAAAAAGCATAGATCAGTGGATTAAAGCAAGAGTTACAATAAAGTAACCACAACCCAAAGACAGAAAACTCTACGCTGGTAGAAATGCTCTTACCTGCGAGAGAGGGAGTAAAATAAGGACAGAAACAGACCAGAAACACAGCCACAACAACACCAATAGCTGTTGCTGCTTTTCTCTCAGACTTCTTTGAGGTTACCTGATCTGAACCCTGTAGAGTGGTAGCTGCAATGTGAGACCTCATGGCTCGAGCCTGAGACACAGCCACCACAAACACTCTCATATACAGAACTACAATGGTAGTAATAGGGCAAATAAAGGTCACAATAATATCAAAAGTTCCCATTATGTAAGGAATTACAAGTACACACTCCCCATAACATGAAGCAAATTTGTTTGGATCTGACAGGAATTCGTTCTGTATCACACCAATGTACAACATTGAGCAGATCCAACACAAACAAACAGAGATCTGAGCTTTTCTTTGAGTGACTTTGGTGGGGTAACTCATCGGGTCACAGATGGCCATATATCGATCGACTGATACCAGCACCATGTTTCCTACAGAGGCAGATCTAAGTGTAAAACAAATATAGTAATTAACTCCACATAAGAATGTGCCCAAAACCCAGCAGTCCTCTAAAAGGAGGATTTGTTTCGGCATCAGGATGAGGCCAACGAGGAGGTCGGAGGTAGCGAGAGAGAGGAGGAAGAGGTTGGTGGGGGTGTGGAGCTTCCTGGAGACGAGGGAAGAAAGAGAGAAGGAAAGAAAGAAACATAGCTGTATGTTATACTGATATGTTAAACGTAGCAGTTGTGAAAATCATGAATGTACAGTATGCAACAGGAACATGTAGAGTTACACTCCATATGTTAAAGGACAGTCACATATCATTTTAAACATTGCACAACATCTGCATTGACCGAGAGCCCACTCAGTAAACCTCAGGGCAGGAAGACAAAGAAAAATAGTTGCAGGTCATGGTGAGTTTGTCCTTTGTACCTGAAGTGGGAGATGGAGATGATGACTAGCAGGTTGAGGACCACAGTGAACAGAGAGACGCAGCATAGCAGGATGTAAACGACAATCTTTGATTCTTGCCTCGCCGGCCTCGTGCAGGAGGTGTTGTGGAAGTGTGGAAAGCAGAGTGCAGCTTCATGCAGGATCTCCATGATCACTGATGGACAAGGGAGACAAGAAGACACGGACCTCTGCAGCATTCTCCATTATATATCTAGTTTTTCTTCTGGCTCCTCCCATTTCACCATAACAACAATAGCAAGAACAAAGCTGTGATGTAATTTTCAAATTTAACAATATCAGGAGTTGATGCTTTTTGCACTGAATTTGAGTTATCCTTGAACGTATTTCTAGAGTTTCTAAAAAAAGTCAAATAAATAAAAGTTGCAGTCCAATACATGACATTAGGAACATACGGAGTATTGAACTACAACAAATACAAGGATTCACTGAAAAGTTTGACTATGGAGTGTTCAAAGACAGTCTGGCACTAAGATGTGATCAGTAGGATACATATACAGTACATGAGGCCATTAAGAGCAGTCAGCTCCAATCCCAGGCCTTGTTATCAATCAACTGAAGAAGAGAGAGGCCTTGTAGGGAACTGGGAGATAATCCCACCAGGACTCTGAATTGGGGCCAGTGGCTGGCAGCATAGGTGGATGCCCAGAAGTGGGTGTGCCATACGGGCCGCCGGACATATGGCTAGAAGGCTTGAGCCTACCGTAGCTGTCTTTCGGTGCGAGGTGGATACACCCTGGACAGGTCTCCAGTCTATCACAGGCCTAACACAGAGAGACAAACAACCATTCACACTCACACCTACGGCCGATTTACAATCACCAATCAACCAACCTAACCAGCATGTCTTTGGACGGTGGGAGTCATACTCCACCACCACCTCCAACCCTTCTTATACACAGCTGTACTGTTGGTCCTCCAGTTCAGTCTGTTGTCGATGGTCACTCCTAGGTATTTGTAATCCTCCACCATCTCCACATCCCTACCCAGGATGCTGAGGGGCAGAGGAGCTGGTCCCTTCCTCCTGAAGTTAATCACCGTCTCTTTGGTCTTGTCCACGTTACGCAACAGGTGATTCATTGCAGCCCACCCCAAAAATCCGTCCACCATCCCTTTATACTCCTCCTCGTCCCGTCCACTGCTTACACGCCCGACAACTGCAGAGTCACCAGAACCTTTCTGTATATGACATGTGACCATGAATTGTGCTGGAAATCAGTGGTTTATAAGGTGAACAGGAACAGGGAAAGCACAGTGACCTGAGGGGCTCCCACACCACTCAGAACCACATCAGACAGGACATGACCCAGATGCACAAACTGTGGCCTGTCTGTCAGATAGTCAGTGATCCAGAGGACAGTGGACGCACCAACACCTATTGACCACAACTTCTCACCCAGCAACAAAGACTGGATGGTGTTGAAGGCACTGGGGACATCAGAGAATGTGAATCTCACAGTAGCAGATAGATGACAGTGTCACCCACCCCTGGACACGGCTAGTAGACAAGACAAACTGTAGCGGGTCTAGAGAAGACTTAACCTGTGGCTTCAGGTGGGCCAACACCAACCTCTCCAGCACCTTCATCACATGGGATGTAAGGGTAACTGGATGATGATCACTGAGGCCAGATTGTGACGACTTCTTGGGCACAGGAACTAGGCAAGGGCCTTCCAGAGATTGTACAATATTTGCTCCTATTAATTTTGTGCTAACAAACAGCCTGATTATCTGATGACTCCAACGTATCAACTCAGAATCATGGCTCGCTAATGCAGGAACAAGAGCTGGGATGATGTTCTCAAGCTGGAGGCTTAGCTTAGCAGGAAGCTAGGCTCAGCAGGAGGGCCATCGGAAGTATTCTGAATGATTAGCAAAATATTCTTGTCGTGGTTAAGAGCTCAACAACACTTGAAACTCATGGACACCTAGGTTTCCACAACAATGAGAAACTTCATAGTGCCAAGGACCTCCAGTGTGTCCTTGATGTTCATGTGGCACTTTTTTCTCACTTTTTTCAGTAACTTATTTTTCACAGACAGTGTTTACATTTCAAAAGCCATGTTGCATTTATGTTTGCATCCAGTGGGACATTGCAAAAAAATTAGGCATAATGTGTTAATTCCATAATAGGTGATATGTTATGTTGTTACCTAACAATTTTGGTGTAAAAAGACAGCATATATCGGTATCGGGTGATATCAGTATTGGAAATTAAGAGTTGGACAATAATATCTTAATATCGGAGATCGGCAGAAAAGCCAATATCGATCATCCCTAATTATGTCGTATTGAAAATTTGCAGAGCCCGTTACCTTAAGATGCACACTTATGTTGTGAGTCTGGAGGGGGGAGGGTGCATATGTGAGGGTTCTGTAGGGGGATGGGATGTGATGTTTTGCTACAGGGGGCGATTGCTTTCACAGCTCTGGGGAAGAAGCTGTCCCTGACTCTGTTGGTGCATGTTTTAATGTTCCTGCACCGCTTTCATGATGGAAGTGGGACAAACAGTGGGTTGCCCAGGTGGGTGGGGTCAGCAATCAGAGGTTGCACTAGACTTTTTCGTTGTCATTTCGACTGACAGGGTCATAAAAATCCTGTTATAATCTAATTGTACATGTCACTTTGACTTTTTAAAATGATAATAATGACATATTCAATAGTATTTAATTTTTTAGGAAAATTAAACATCTTGAGATGTTTGGAATCCAAACTGTGATTAGACATCAGCCAATTAATAAGGTCACTCGTCACCAAGTGGTCATGGGTGTGAATTTGATCATTTTACCTTATGAGCTGATTGAGTGGACATGATTCCAGGTAATCAACAAACCACAGTGTAGCACAATCCTATCCATGTATTCATAATTGGGTCTTATCTGATTTAATTGTTCTCCACTCTATATTCCTGGGGAATACTCAGCACAGCTTGGTTTAACCCTCTGGATTTGACGGTGCGTCACATCAACCAATCAGAAAATTCTATGGCAATGGTTGCTAAGGAAGAGGCAAAACTAGGAGTGATGCTGGAAACCATGGAGTGACGATGGTGAAAGAGAGAAGCGAGTTTTGAGGTTTGAGAGATTTGTGACCTTTAGACCTTTTGTGACGTGAACAGTTTAGCAAATGGTTGTAAACAGTTTTACAAAAATGTCTGATGCATTTCCTAGGGTTAGGGTTAGGGTTGTAAATGACTTTGTTGTTTGCTTAATTTTTACACAAACTTTTAAATTTTACAGTTTAGATTTGAAGTCTTTGTCATAAAAATGGTTTGTGAAAAGGTATATTTCCTCATTTCAGGAAACTTTTGACAAATAAAGTGATTGACAAGTTGACAAATAATAATACATTCTGGAAAACTGACACTTATTTATTTTCAAGTTTGTGCAACTGGAGATATTAATACAAGTTTGTTGGCTTGATGAGCCATGCTTTTATACATTATATTCTTTTCAAGGTCATGAAAGATATGTGATTTCATTACAGTATTTACAAGTACAGTGTTTTGTACATTAACACATCACTGACAGATAGTGATTCAGTCATAGCAACCACTCGTGTCCCTCCAGAGTCTCCTCAGACATCTCTAGAGTATGCTGGCATCAGAGGAGCCAGGCTGCAGAACCTGAAGTGTAACAATGAGTTTAACAGATCTCCGAAACCAGGGATAGAAAAAAGCATAGATCAGTGGATTAAAGCAAGAGTTACAATAAAGAAACCACAATCCAAAGACAGAAAACTCTGCGCTGGTTGACAAGCTCTCACCTGCAAGAAAGGGAGTAAAATAAGGACAGAAACAGACCAGAAACACAGCCACAATAACACCAATAGCTGTCGCTGCTTTTCTCTCAGACTTCTTTGATGTTACCTGATCTGAACCCTGTAGAGAGGTAGCTGCAATGTGAGACCTCATGGCTCGAGCCTGAGACACAGCCACCACAAATACTTTAAGATACAGAACTAGGATGATACTGATAGGGCAAATAAAGGTCAATATAATATCAAACGCTCCTGTTATGTAGTCAACTACAATTACACACTCCCCATAACATGAAGTATATCTGTCTGGATCTTTCAGGAAGTCTTTCACTATCACACCATTGTAGAACACTGAGCACATCCAACACAAAGAAACAGAGATCTGAACTCTGCTGTGAGTGACTTTGGTGGGGTAACTCATCGGGTCACAGATGGCCATATATCGATCGATTGATACCAGCACCATGTTTCCTACAGAGGCGGATGTAAGGATAAAACAACCATAGTAAGAAAGTCCACATAAGAAAGCGCCCATAACCCAGCAGCCGTCTAAATGGAGAATTTGAAGCGGCATCATCAGGAGGCCAACGAGGAGGTCTGAGGCAGCCAGAGAGAGGAGTAAGAGGTTGGTGGGGGTGTGGAGCTTCCTGGAGACCAGGGAAGAAAGAAAGAAGTGAAAGTCATGACTGTACAGTATGCAACATAATGAGGAGTCAAATAAATAAATATGTGATGCAACAGGAACATGTAGACGTAGTCAGGAGTTGTATTCGGGTAAAGAACATTCATAAATATTTTAAACATTGCACAACATCTGTACTGACCCACAGCCCACTCAGTAAGCCTCAGGGCAGGAAGACAAAGACGAGGGAAGAAAGAGAGAAGGGAAGAAAGAAACATAGCTGTATATTATACTGATATGTTAAATGTAGCAGTTGTGAAATCCATGAATGTACAATATCCAACATAATGAATAATCAAATAAATAAAATATGTGATGCAACAGGAACATGTAGAGTTACACTCTGTTAAAGGACGGTCACATATCATTTTAAACATTGCACAACATCTGTACTGACCCACAGCCCACTCAGTAAACCTTTAAAAGACAAAGACAAATAGTTGCAGGTCATGGTGAGTTTGTCCTTTGTACCTGAAGTGGGAGATGGAGATGATGACTAGCAGGTTGAGGACCACAGTGAACAGACAGATGCAGCAGAGCAGGATGTAAAGGACGATGTGTGCTTGATGCTTCAGCGGCTTAATGCAGGAGGTGTTGTGGAGGTGTGGAAAGCAGAGTTCAGCTTCATGCAGGATCTCCATGATCACTGACGTAGAAGGGAGACTATGGAAACTTCCTAACCAACGTTGCCCATCTTAAAGCCAATAGTTCTTGCCCCTCCCCTTGTCACCGATTCGCCCGTAGTGATCAAGATGATGAACTTTATGATCATCATTCTCATACAAGAAATTAAATTTAAATGTAGGTTTTATGTCAAAAAGAAAACTTATCGGTGAAGTGATTAGTAGTATCGTCATGATAATAGTCGGAATGAAAATCCAGGTCCATCCTGGAGCCAGGCATGAACCAGGAGCTTCAATGTGGCTGGTGTCCAGATTTGTCTCAGTGAGGCTTGGTTAAGCACATCCAGCACAATGCAACAGGGGCAGCAGGCAAAGCCCCAATGGAACTCAAACAAGTACAGAAATAAAAACATCTTATTTAAAAAATATATCATCAGTTAGAAATCTTTTCATGTACATTAGAGGCCTTTCTTTTACTCACAGTAAAACACCTGCAGGCTTAGTGAATAACTCAGATTTCTGTTTGGACAATGATCAGCCTGAGAAACATTGTTCTGGGAACTTGAACAATGTAAATAATACTTCAGTCAGGATTAACCAGCGTGGAGGCCCCAGGGACTAAACTTTCTGCAGGCCCTACTGATGCCACCCCAAAGTAAAGAGTATAGAGTATTATTTAGTGTGTAATTCAGCTCATCTTCACCCAATGTAATATATGTAAATCCTCCTTAATGTTACACCTTATGCAGGTGTTTGTATTTAAAATTCTACAGGTGAATGTGAGCAGAGATGTACACGGTACATATTTCATATATTCAAAATTTTACATTCTGCTTGAGAAAAGACTTCAACCTGATCCTGAGAAACTTTACCGTGTGAGTCCCAACCTGTTTTTCTGCTTGTCAGGATGTGAAGACAGAGTATGTCTGTCAGTAAAACTCAATGGGGTACAGCTCTGATTGGTGGTTTTGGTGACAGTTGACCACTAAGCCCTTGTATTTAATGAGGCATGTTTCCTGAGACTATCTCAGTACAAACGGGTCAACTATGGACCCAGCAGGTGCAGGATGTTCCCCAGAGCCGCTTGATGAGGTGAAGGCCACATGGGAAAGTTTTCACTTACTGATACACCACCACTTAGATTCCTCACTGACAGCTGTAATCTATCCTATCCTGCCCATTGCATTGTGGGAATGTAAGCAGAGATGTTCACATGCACATATTTCATTTTACAGGTCAGTCTGGAATGGTGTCACTGAGGTGAAACCAGTTTGAGGTGAAGTGTTTTGAGCCAGATAAAAGCCGAGCACAGCGGAGCCTCAACCAGAGACCTGAAGAAGTGGAATCGGAAGCAGAGCCGGAGCCTCATCAGAGAACTTCATCATCTGCCTCCAACGAAAACCTCCAACAGGTGAGACCACCTGCCCCTGTCTCCCCGCACTGCTTCACTGTCATTCTGCCTCTTTGAAGCCAAGCATCCACAGGAACCATGCGTCCGGTGTTTGCTAGGTGTCAGGGCTGATTCAAATAGTCCAGACTAAGCTGGGGTTACTCCATATGGTGTGGCTCTGTATTAGTTGATTTACGTTGGCGCGGTGGTGTAGTTCTGTGCTGGGGTCTTTCTCTGGGTTGGGATTAGGTTTAAGGTTTGGTTGCCCCATTACCTGTGTGGCTTTTCTGCAGGTGCTGCAGCTTCCTCCCACAGTTTAAAGACAGTTGATTCTTAATTAGCTGTAGGTGTACATGAGAGTGAGACTATACCACGCCTATTGTCCAATGAAAGTGGGGCGCGGGGACAAGTGGTTCAAGATAAAGGAACGGAGGAAATGTTAGAAATGTACACCACTGTGGTCCTTCATGTTTGGTCCTCTGTCTTTTAGTTTGAATCATTTCTGTTTATGTTGATTCATCACACCATGTATTGAATTATTCCAGTGTAGAAATCCTGTGACTCAAATGGTCCCCTCCATCACTCTGGATCCAAACTCGCAAGATGGCGCCGCCGGTATCCTCGGAGTCAGTTTGACCAATGAGAGGAAGAGGAGACGTATTCCATATTTACATACAGACTATGTCACAAACAAGTCAAAGCTTTATTTTATACATATATATAGGCTATATCATATTTATTGCATCTGTTTTCAGTCGTTTTGATGTTTTTCCACCTTGACCCATCTGCCTGGCCTTAGGCAGATGGGTCCCTCCATATGAGCTGGTTCTGCTCAAGGTTTCTTCCTGTTAAAAGGGAGTTTTTCCTGCCACCGTCGCCTTCAGGCTGCTCTGGGGGTTTCAGGCCGGGTCTTGTAAAGCGTCTTGAGACGATTTGTATTGTTATTGACGCTATAGAAATAAAATTAAATTGAATTGAATTGAATTGATTAACCTGAACTCGCTCTGAGTTCCTGGGAAACGTTGTGAAGATCAACTGTGACGTCTGTCTTCCAGCTCTGTGTCAGCTGATTGGTCTCCTCCACCATGCTCCACCTCCTCCTCCTCCTGCTCCTTCTGACTGCATTCAACCGGCTGACAGGTAAGAACACATAACATCTGCGCGGCAGCCATTTTGAAACTCCCTTGCGGTGAGTTCAGGGACACCGGTGTAGTAGACAGACATCAGAGAATGATTTGAAGTTGTCCCACCCTCTGACTGCCATCACTGACTGCTCCTCCATGTCTGCAGATGCAAATGCATTTACAGCCCCAGCTCAGTTAGACACCAGCGCATGTCCCGTCCTGTATTTTGGACAACTTTACACCACAGTATACGTGAGTCAGTTCCATCTTCACATTTGAAATCAGCTTCATGTTTTGGAGCTTCAGCCAGAGGACGAGTTTGACTTTGTTGCGTCCCTGTGTCCAGGTGAATATCACTGATGGGAATATTGCAGTTTGCTTCAACGCTCCTTTCAGCCCTGGAACCATCAACGACTGTGTCCTGACCCCCCAGCTGGGAGCAGAATCAGGTGTGTGGTATGCACGGAGCCTTACAGCTGGACCTGCATCCAGTTTTCACCAAGCTCTGCCACAGCTGACCAGCTCATCCACATGTGACTTTGCGCTGCTGCTAGGCAACAGCACCCATCCGCAGTCAGTGAGTCATGCTCTGCTTCGTCTGTGTCTCTGGATAAATCTGAAAACAGTTCAATCAATTCACAGGTTTTTATAAAAGCTTTAAGAAGCTTATTCCTAACTTTGAATCTCTGTCTCGTGTTTCAGATAACTTTTTCTTTCCGCCAGTTTGAGACCCAATCAGCTGTAGAGCTGTCTTTCACGACGCAGTCCATGGAGGTAAGTAAATAAAGGAGCTCGATGGCTTTTTAATGACTTTTAATGGAGCGTTAAGCCGTCTCCATCAGATATGTTTGATTCCGTCATGTGTTCAGTTCTGTGACCTACATATGGAGATTAGTTTATTTTGTCCTGGTGGTAGAAACTGTCCTTCAGTCTTTTGGTGCATGCAGGCACCAGTTTATCACTAACCTGTGTGTTGTTGCTCCCATGCAGCCGCTGCCAGCACTTTTCCAGGTCGATGGCATTCAGGCGCTTGAGTGGAACAGCTCAGGTTTCTACGTGGACATGAGTGGATGCAGGCATGAAGGTAAAGCAATATTCAGCGTTAGAGTTGCCACTGGACGCACCAAATTAAACTGGAAAATATGGAAATACTTTGCTCTTGGCTTGTTAATACGTGCAAACGGACTATCTAAGACTTGTGTTGCCAGCATCACATTTACACAAACACACCGTGGATTACCTCTGATTAGGCAATCAGAAATGGAGACGTCTTTACAGTAATTTCACTTGCACAAATAATCCAGGATGACACACTGAAGCTTCAGCGTCCTAAACGAATGAATGTTTTCTTGTTTGTTTTTTTCTCCAGGTGTCCTGTATTATCCAGACACAGGCGTGTGTGACTCTGAAGGCAACTCCATATTCTGCAGTGAGAACGCAGTCCTCAGCGCGGGCTCTTGTGGCCTTAAGGAGAGCTGTCAGGGCGGTGGACGGTAAATATATCTCATTTTAAGTTTCCTTTTCCTACGTCAGCCATACGCCAGTGTCTGTGTGTCCCAGTTCATGTGTGACTCTCCACCTACTCCCCTGTCAGGTGCATCTTGGAGGCCTCGTGCACCGTGACCGGCTCCACTCTCATCGACCTTGCCGACGGTGTCACCTCCGTCCCAGACTGCTGTGCATACACTCTGCTGTCAGACACCGCTGTCCAGGTGCTGGGTATCTTCCAGGAGCGCCGCCGTAAAGATGTCGGTTTCTTGGACCGCGTGATCCTGCGTCTGGACGCGCCGGGTGTCGACATACTCCTGGGGCAAGGAGGGAGAGTTCAGGTGACACAGTCCGGTCTCACTGATGGATTCTCTGGTGGCTGTGGAGCTACTAAACTCGCTGTGCTTCCCTCTGCTGGTGCAGGTGAACGGCACAAAGCTGAGCCTCGATGCTCCTCTGCAGCTTCACGGTGTGGAGCTCTCTAAGGACCAAACAGGAGTCACTGCCAAGATGAAGCTCTCCAGCTACAACACCTCGGTCTTCTTTGATGGCTACACCGCTCAGATCTACCTGACAGGTATGACAAACCTCCTCCATGCTTTAGAGGGGGGGGGCAGCTTTCCTCTGTGACTCATTCTCTCCTCAAACCGTCCAGGACCAGGTGGAGGAACGCTGCAGGGATTATGCAGCAACTCCAGCAGACCTTTGAGTGAGATGAGGCTCCCTGGGTACAGCTCCACCAGGTGAGACCTGACTGCTGACTCATGCAGGTCATGTGTGTACTCGTAGGAATGAGCTGAGGACCCCTCCTGACCTTTGTCTTCTTCTTCATCCTGCCAGCTGTGAGAAGCAACAAAGCGAGCCCGCTGATGCAACCATCAACTGCACCACAGTGACTGAACAGTGAGCAGAGACACTCCTGAATACTCCTGAACATGAGCTGTTGCATCTCCTTGTTACTCGCTGACCTTGTTTTCTCACCGGCTGACTGCACTGGATTGTTCTGTCTCCTTGTAACAGCTGTAGTTTTCTGAAGGAGGCGGCTTTCAGTGCCTGCCACAGCTACACTGACCCGGAGCCCTACGTCACCGCCTGCACCAACACTCTGTGCTACTATCCCGATGTGGACGGCCTCAGGTGCCAGTTCCTGGAGGCCTACGCCAGAGCCTGCAGCCTGTACAACAATGTCACCCTGGAAGACTGGAGGTCAAAGGTCGGCTGCTGTAAGTGCATCCTTCACTCTGGCTTGATTTGAGGTTTAGATTAGTGTTTTATTTAAGTGAATCCAGTATTGTTTAAGGTGAGAGTAAAGAAGATATGGAACCAAACAGTTTGGTCTGTGCAGCCTCTCCTCAGGCCTTCTGTCAGGACACCTTCTGCAGCTCCCATGAGTTCTGCGGTGATGACCTCAGTGGAGGAACCAGCTGCTTGTGTCGAGCCATTTTTGCCTCCAGGTACCGATCCATGGACACTTTAGGTAAGGAGGGAGGAATGCTGATTAGTTCTTCTACGGTTTTGTTCAGTGCAGGCTGTTAATTAACAGGAGCTTCATTTCCAGGCGAGCCGACGGTTTGTGGACAGAACTCTGCTTCTGTGTCTCTGGTCGGTTGCCTCCTGGAGGAAAAATTAATCGATTACTCCGTCCTACACCTCATGGACCAGAACTGCACCGGCCACATGGACGAGGAGAGCCACATGGTGACGTTCAGCTTCGACAGGGTCAACACCTGTGGGACCATGGTCACGGTAAGCGCCTCTCATTGACCCCCGACAAGCTGTCAGACACATTTGCTGCTGATTATGGTCACAGAAGCCACATTTGTGATAATGATTCTACTGATTTTGACACGATCCTTTTTAACATTTTTAACCGTGACAAGGTTTAGGCATCCACAGTGATTGATCCATGTATGGATGCAGAGGTCCAGTCTCTGCACCTTTGACCTTTCATCTCCTTTGTTCTAAACATTAATGAATCCCGTCCCATCCTGTGAAGGGACATCCTGCAGTAACACCTTCTGAATCCCCTTGACCCCGCAGGCAAACAACAGCCAAATTATTTATAAGAACACCATCATGACGCCGGCCAAGTCTGCAAGTGAAGTCATTCATCGCCACGACCAAGTGACAATCGACTTCTCCTGCTTCTACAGCCAGCCTAACGTCAAGACCATGTCCTTCAGAGTCAAAGACAGGTGAGCGGACACAAACTGGATGTGGTGACCCAGAAGAGACTCGACTAGACCCAGATGATCAGCACGAGGCCTTAGAGGAGGGCTGAGTAGTTTTTGTCTTTGTGTGCATCCTGCAGCTCTGTGATCCAGCAGCTCATATCTGGAACTTGGAACTACACTCTGGTCATGAAAGCCTACGCCGACGCAGAACGCACTCAAGCCATCGATTCGAACACAGGCATCGAGCTGCAGCAGAAGGTCTGGGTGGAGCTGAAGACCGACGGGCTGGATGACAAGCTCATCGCCGTGGTGACTGACTCCTGCTGGGCGACCAACCAGGCGTCGCCTAACGGGAACGTGAGATACAACCTGATCATCAACGGGTGAGAGACTCCCTGAGTTCAGCCTTTCAAAGGGAGGAGTCCAGCAAAAAACTCAACTCGTGGTTGTTTCTGTGCAGCTGTGCAAACCCTAGCGACCAGACGGTGCAGGTGGTGGCCAACGGACTGGGAACATCCAACTACTTCTCCTTCAGCATGTTCCAGTTCACCGGGAAGAGCGGTGACCTCTACCTGCACTGCAAACTGAACCTGTGTGTAAAGGAGAAAAACAAGACCTGTGCCCCGGTACGCCTCGCTCCCCAAATCCACCCACGTACATGATATATGAAGACTGAACTCCATCTGTGTGTTTGTCCCAGAGCTGCAACCACGGAAAGAGAAGACGCAGGTCGGCCAGGTCTAAGTATGAAGATGAGGAGCCAGTCTTCATCACCATGGCCTGGACCAATTAGGTGAGCTGTTGTCCAGGACGAACGGCTGCAGGTGTGTCAACCTGTCGGACATTTAAGGGTTCAAGCTCTGTTTTGCTTGTCTTCTCAGGTGGTTTCCACGGCAACTCGGACCGACTCAACAGCTGCCTGACTTTGAAAATGACTCCTGACTTCTGAGTAGATCAAAACCCAGAATGTTTGAATTATTTTGGTTTTACTTAAGGTTCTATTTAATTCACAAACAGAGGCCGTGCCAAGGGAAATGGGATGAAGGATGCAATGTGCATATAGATGATAGTAGAGGAATCCAGGGACTGGGACTCAGGGTGAAGGAACGTCTCAGGAAGCTTGGGCTCCTTGGTTTCTGGAATAAATAAGATGAAGTAAAGAAAAGAGAGGGATGTGGAGGGTGGGGTTTGAAGAACTGAGACGAACAAAGAGGGAGAAGATTTAACAGAATGATATGTGGCGTGGTCTTGTTCCTGAATTTAACTTCTAATAGCTTGAGGGTCTGAACTATCATTATATTTATTCTAACAAGGTGGAGGGACATACATCATATAATAAAATATGAATATATTAGTATTAAAAAAGCAACACATGACTTATTGAGATCTCAGCTTGTTCCTCTAACACAGGGGTGTCAAACATAAGGCCCATGGGCTAAAACCATCCCGGAAGAGCATCTGATCTGACCCGTGGGATGAATTTCCAAAGTGTGAAAATGAATTTTCAATAAATGTAACTGCTGTTTCTAATTTGTCCACTAGAGGTCACACGATTTTATTCTGAGCTGCCATGACAGGAGACTGAGACCCACAACTAAACACTGGATAGAAACAATGACCTAAAATGACACTGATTTCAGTAAAATGAATTGTAAAAAGACGTTAATGTTAACATGTTCTTCTTTGCACTAAAACAAAGGGAAACATCTGGAGCCGTCATCATTCATAAGTTCTTGTTCTGCGATCAAATTGGTCTGAATGCAGCCCCCTGATATAAAATGAGTTTGACACCCCTGCTCCTACAGGATGTCAGCCGACGCCTGGAGGTTTCAGTCTGAGATAAATTCCACCAGCATGCTGACTGTCTGAGAAATGAAACCAGATCTGTGGCCACTGAGACATGTTGGTGTTGTGTTTGTTTAAGCATCCCAAAAATATATATAAAAAAATGAAAATAAAATCCAGGGTGTGTGGGTAAAAGACAAACGTGAGTGTGTTCCTTGATTCATTTCAGAGTTCTGTTAATCACAGCCTGACATCGATAGATCAGTCACCACATTTCTTCCTCTGAGACGATGCTTCTCCACTCTCCTTCCAGTTTCTAATAATGCCTTGGACAGTTCTTTGAAGGGTCAAGGCTGGAGGGGATGCAGCCTATCCCAGCTGTGATTGGTCTAGAGGGGGGTCCACCCTGAACAGGTCTCCAGTCTATCACAGGGCTAACACAGAGAGACAGAATCACCAATGAACCTAAGCAGCATGTCTTTGGACGGTGGGAGGAAGCTGGAGAACCTGGAGAGAACCCACGCAGACACAGGGAGAACATGCAGACTACACACAGAGAGGAACCAGGAGAACCATGGATTAGAACCTAGAACCTTCTGGCTGTGAGGCATCAGTGTTTATTCAGGAGAATTACCCATTTGCACGTATCTGCTAGTTGTGAAAGGAAGTGATCCTCTGGGATTAAGTTACTTTCCAGGTCAAATCAGAGTCCATGTGTCTGGAAGTGTTTCATCAATGTGATGAGACTCAGGTGTGGTTCAGTTCCTACAGATCTTTTCATCTCAGAGCCTCCTGCTGCTCATCTTTGTACTGTGTCTTCACATATCTTCTGCTGAACTTCCTCCTCTTTGAAAACAAAAACCGTATCTGACACATTTAACAGCTGACTGGACCTGTTTCACATTTAACTAAATATAAACCCAGGAGAACGGCCCTTTAGTTGGAGCATGTGGTGGATTATCAGGTTCAGGTTGACGTGTGTGAATCAGCAGCTCACTGACTCCACCTAGTGGCTGATGTTTCAGTCTGCTCCATCCAGACACAGAGTCTGAGACGTTGATGAATCTCCAGCAAAGACTTTATTTCAACAAACAGCAGACAGCTAAAAAAACAACAATGACAGTACAAGCTGACTGGATGTGATGGAAATAACCATCACTGATTGATTGAAGAGAAATTAACTAAAAAAAAAAATGAAAATAAAAACATTAAATGACACTTAATGATGAAGCAAACCTGTGATTATTAAGAACTAATAAAGAACTTGATAAAAGCAAAAGAAATCCTCCAAAAACACCAGAGAAACTTATTGGACGATACTGTCCTGTGTCTCATACTGTTTAGTCTCCACCATAGAGACAGGAAGGACTAAGGCTGTCTTCACATACTCACTGAATACTAATCTTTTAATCCTCCTGCAGGTGATTTCTTCCTCTCTGGGCTCATTTAACTCAAAAAAACAAAAACAAAAAAAACACTTGATTGTTCTTCACAAAGCTTAAGCTCAACATGGCTGAATAATTCTGATCATGGTAACTGTCTCAACTGTCTTCGTCTAAATGATTCAGTGAATGCGTCTGAATTTCACTGTCAAACGTTCCTTTAGACTTACTGGAGGCTGCAGCGTTAGCTTGGCTTCTCTTTCTGCTGATTAAACATTAAATCCACAAACGTATCTTATTATTGAGAGATAAATGTAAATACTGCGTAGAAGGCAAATGAATGCATGCACATTATCTATGTAAAAAGAAATCTAAAAAAGACGCCCATTTAATCTCTGTTCAGTTAGCGGGCCAGCAGCAGGGGTGTGCTCCTGCGAAGGCCCAGGCCGTTGAGGGGTGAGAATTGAGGAAGGTCTTCGTAGCCCAGGAGCTGGCGGGTGGCGGACTCCCAGCTCAGACCGAACTCCAGCCGGCTGTAAATGGAGGGGTACTGACGGTCAGCCCAGCAGACCCAGTCCACCGCCGCCTTCACCCTCTGCCACCTCTGAGGCCTGGAAGAAAAACTCGTTTTTTTAAAGCGTCTTTACGCAGAGTGTTTCTCTGACTGACTTCATTTACTCTCCATCATGGACACGTATTTTTCAGTTAGTGAATCTCAGGTTCAGACTGATGTCACGCTGCCGTGTGTCCTGGACTAACCTGGGATCAGAGCGCTCCAGACGGAAGAGGCTGCCGAGCAGTTTGCCCTCGTCCAGCTTCTCCAGCCTCATCAGCTGCAGAACCAGGAGAGTCGCCACCAGCCTCAGGATGTCTGCATGCGCCTTCGCCCCTAAACCACAAACACAAGCATGAGCAGATGTTTTTAAGATCGGGGACGGACGCTTGTTGATTTAGTCATCTTCAAACAAACAGATTGGTGTTTGTGGGCTCCAGTCTCTGGTGACAGGGTTGCGTTGCTAAATTGATGCAAACTGAAGCTCTCCAACAGAATAATGCAGCGTTCAGACCAATCCACACTGAGCCACTTTAAATAAGGTTCACTTGTACAGAATAAAAAGACCCCGTTCCCTCTGTGGAGGCCTGAGTCTGTTCTCACCTAGAGACTGGATGCCTTTGTTCTTCAGGAACACGTTGACAAAGATGTCCACGTTGACGTTAATGAGTTCACCCAGTTCCTCGGTCAGCTCCCAGTAGCCCTCCTGGAACAGACAGATATCACCATCACATCACGGTCAGAGTCACGGGCCGAAGGAAAAGGAAGAACAGGAGACGGGTCAGACGGTATCATTTGGTGTCCAGCTTTTAACAGCCGGGGAAAACATGTTGACCATGGCATCAAGACACGGTGTCTTCCAGACCTCACTGTACCAACAGATCACTTCCATCTCATAGTTCAGGCTTAGTTGTGGTTCCTAGAGTTTCTTAAGCAGAATAGGATGCAGAGCCTTCAGCCACCAGGCTCCTTTTTTTCGAAAAAGCATCCCATTAGTTATGCTGCTATAGGCCCAGGCTGCTGGGGGACACCATGTTTGTGATCTGCAGAGCTCACCACCGGTCCACCGGTCCATTGTTCATGTCTTATAGTTTTCAGTTCAACTCCATTAGACGACTGTTGTCACTGACAGTTTGATGCCCCTGATCCCTGTAACAGTAACTTCATCAGCTCTCTGTAAACACACTAAGCGTTCATTAGCAGTGTGTCGTGTAGCATCAGCTGCATCTCGGACCCTTGCTTTCATCACGTTTGCACGTCCCATATCTGTCTTGATCAGATGTCTGCATCATCGTGCTCCTCTCTAATTCCTGTCTGTCTCTACACACTCGGCCTCAAGCACATATGAGCTGTAGGTTTTAAAGAGTCGTCTCAGTTTTGCTCTAAGGCTTTGAGGCTCTAGGTTCTGTAAAGCGTCTGGGGACAATTTGAATAGTTCATTAATCTTCATGAATAAAAAAAAGCTGAATCTTAACTGTGGTGCTCTTTGAGGGAAGTACCCAAACATTTAATATGATCGTCTGTTTGGAAAAAAACGCCTCGCAACCCAAATATCAGCATAGCTCCACTCATGCACAAGTGAAACTACAGAATATCTGTGCTTTGGAGAAAAATGGCAGCTACATACACTCAGCAAGAAAATGGAAAGGTTTAGTCTGATCTGGGGTCAAATAGGCTCTGATACCGATACGATCCTAAAGCAAACGAGTGGTTTCTCTCACTGATGATGATGAGGAAGAAGAGGACAAGGAGGAGGAGAGAAGCTACATTTAGTTTGATCGTCTGTGTGGAAATATAAAAAAACAAAACAAAAAACAACATCTCACCGAATGCTGCATCTGGAAGATCCTTATCCATTTGCAATTCATGTTTGATTGTGGACCTTCAAACCTCCGGCGCCTCCAGCAATGTAGAATTGAAAGTGTTCAGTTAACAGACAGCTGGGTTTATTTAAAGAGATGTGTTAAAGGGAAACTGAAGAACTGTTTCAGGACTCACCTAAATTCACTTTCACGTTCCGTCCAAACAGCCTTCAAGGGTATGCGTACTAAGAATCGATCTTTTTCTACATGAGCCTCAGATTCGCCTGGCAAGGAGGTGGGACTCGGGGGGTAATTGAATTGATGCTGAGGGGTTCTTTGAGACACTTGGCGACACTCTTCTTTCTCATGCTCATCAGGAGCAGATAAAGGGGTATCCCCCTCTATCTGCTCCATTAAACATGACCTGATCAGTCTCATTCTGCGCTGAGGGAACTGATCTTCCATCTGACGTAGCGCTGCAGCATCCTCGCCAGCTTCAGCAGCTAAAGGCACACTGCTGTCAAACAGACTATCAAGTGTACATCCTGAATCCTGTAATCCTCCCCCAACTATTGACGGAGGCGCAGCTGCAGGTGCAGCGGTGGCCAAAAAGGATGGTTGGTAAGGCATTGATTTAGGAGCTGGAGGCACCTCTGCAGCACGGATTAATGGACGGCCTAAAAGTCCTGATTCTGTTTCACTGAAAGCTGGTGACAGAGCAAGAGCTCCACGTAGAGGCCTGAAAAAAAAGTCCCGATAGGAACCCTCTGCTGCGTTACTGGGCTCAACATCCATCAGAGGCATCAATATAGAAGCCTTGCAAGGTAAAGAACCGACTAGCCTCCTGTTAGTCTTCACTGGCTCACTGGTTGATGATGGCATGGACTCTGGAGGAGGGCTAGAAGAGCCAGGAAGAGGACGAGGAAGATCAGAAGCAAAGTTAAGACAAGATTTAGGAAGAGAAGGAGGAGGACCGGGGTGAGGAGGAGGAGGAGCAAGACCAAGATTAATAGTAGAACCACAAGAAGGAGGAGGAGGAGGAGGAGGAGGAGGAGGAAGACCAGGGTGAGGAGGAGGAGGAGGAGGAGGAGGAGGAAGACCAGGGTGAGGAGGAGGAGGAGGAGGAGGAGGAGGAAGACCAGGGTGAGGAGGAGGAGGAGGAGGAGGAGCAAGACCAAGATCAAGACCAATAGTACGATAACAAGGAGGAGGAGGAGGAGGAGGAGGACCAGGGTGAGGAGGAGGAGGAGGCGGAGGAGGAGGAGCAAGACCAAGATTAATGGTAGAACCACAAGAAGGAGGAGGAGGAGGAGGAGGAGGAGGAAGACCAGGGTGAGGAGGAGGAGGAGGAGGAGGAGAAGCAAGACCAAGATCAAGACCAATAGTACGATAACAAGGAGGAAGAGGAGGAGGAGGACCAGGGTGAGGAGGAGGCGGAGGAGCAAGACCAAGATTAAGAGTAGAACCACGAGGAGGAGGAGGAAGACCAGGGTGAGGAGGATGAGGAGGAGGAGGAGGAGGAGGAGGAGGAGCAAGACCAACATTAATAGTAGAACCACGAGGAGGAGGAGAAGAACAAGAACGAGGACATGGATCCTGACTCAGGGCACTCCTGAAGGACGATAACTACAAATGAGAGAAAAAGAAAAAGAAGAATGTGTTAATATCTGAGCAAATCCTTTCCTTAAAAGCTTTTATATATAATTACTTGTTGCATCTGCTGTCCCTCCAAATCATCCCAACTCACCTGTGTGTGTGTGAAAGGATGATCCATTCGACGTTGAGCGCTACGCTGTATAGATGGGTACTGCAGGCCACCCCGTATAGGCACGCACTGCGTTCTCTAGACCACAGAGACACAAGCAGCCGTCAGTAAACCACAAGTACATTTGCTCAGTCTGTTATATTTTAGTGAAGCACAGGAAATGAGCAGAGAACCATGGTACCCCTTAGCAAAAAGTAGTATACTCGAAGTTCATTTTATTAAATATACTTGAGTATTACAGACCATGTACTTATAGTGTACTAGAAAGTATACTAATTTAAGTATATTTACTAATTTCCAGCTAAATTGGAACATTTTAAGTATATAAAAGTATACTTTATAACTAGTACACTAGTAGTATATAGATGAGTGTACTTGTAGTGTACTAGAAAGTATACTAATTTAATACTTCATCGGGCTAAACTGGAACGTTTAAAGTATACTTAAAGTATACGTGTAAGTGTTATATAGTATATGCTTAGTCTTAGACTTTATACTTTTCAGTATAAGCTATGTATACTTCACTATACTATACTTAAGTACATGAAATATAATATATAAAAAATAAACTTCAAGTATAATACCTCAATTTTAGTATAAAATAAGTATACTTGTAGTACACTTGAATAAACTTCTTTTTGCTAAGGTACGGCACTGCTCTATGCTGTTCTCGTTTGTTGCATCTGTTGTTCCTCCAGAACATCCACATATGTTAGCCTGTGTATGAATGGACTAACCTTTGACATCCTAGGAACTGAAGGAGGGAAGCACATGCCCTATATCACAGAGACAAACACAGCCATTAGCACAACAAACAAGCAAACAGAATGAATGAATAAATGACATGAACAGAGAACTGGACGGCACTGCTCCATCTGTTTAAGATTTGTTTCTTGCATCTGCCGTCCGTCCAGAAATGCTTCAGTCTGTGTGTGAAAGGACTAACGGGAGCACAGAGGGGGAAAGATGTGACTGGGGTTTCTCTGAAGCATCCATATTCTATTTCCTACACCACAGAGACAAACACAGCTATGAGTGAACCACCAGTAAATCTGCTCATTAAACTCTATTTCTGTGAAGAACAAAACAGATAACCAATAACTATAAGACACAGAGACAAAACCATCACAACAAAAGGAACTATGGGTAGGTTTTTCAAGTAAATATATCTGTTTGTCGCATCTGTTGTCTCTAAAAGACACCAAACGGTGAAAGGACTAACCATGTCAGAGGAGGAGCTGGAGTCGTCATCTTCAGGGCTTCTTTTCTACACCACAGAGACAAACACAGCTAAGAGTGAACCAACAGTAAACCTGCTCATTAAACTGTATCTTTGTAAAGAACAAAACAGATAATCAATAAAACATTCATCAACAGAAATCTTTCAAAGTTAATAAACAGAGGATAAACAAAGGACTAACCTCAGACTCAGAATTAAAACGTGGACATGCCTGTTGTACAGAGACAAAATCAGCTGTCAGTAGACATTGAGTCAATCCATGACTGCACAAATATACCCAGATCAGCCACAACATTATAACATTAGAACAGGAGAAGTGAATAACATCTAAAGCATCTTGCTCCAGTTCAGTGTTCTGCTGGGAAACTTCTGGACCTGGCTTCATTCAAAGACATAAGCGAATGTCATGTAGACACTAAGTGTGCATGATGTACAACTGCAAACCAAACACCTGTAACAGGACTCACCTCATATACGTTTTCATCATCATAATCCTAGCAGAGAAAAAAGCAGCCGTCAGTATGTAGACACTGAGTGTACATGAGCAACAACTACAAACCAAACACCTGCAACAGGACTCACCTTATACTCATCATACTGTTCCTCCTGTAGCACCATGATACAAGCAGCCGTCAGTGTGTAAACATTATGCATGATCAACAACTGCAAACCAAACACCTGTAACAGGACTCACCTCATACTCATCATCACTATCCACCTGTAACACAGAAATAAAAGCAGCTGTTAGAGCTCCACTCATCTAAGGAACAGTGAATTGTATACTGCAGTGCTCCAACGACACGTGATGCTAATTTGTTATTTACTTAAACATGCACATGTACTAATTTGATGAACTTGTTATGTTTTCTCTTCTTAGACGGGTGGTGCGCTAAGGTGATGTAGTAATTCAGACCCAGACATTAAAAGTAGAAACCTTCAAAAATATACAGTTATTTTTTTGCTTCATGTAGCTCTGTGTATGTGTGTAACAGCACTAACCAGACATTGAGCAAAACTGCGTCTGCATGCCTGTAGCACAAAGATGATAAAAACAGTCGTCGGTTAACCAGACAGAGATTTGTAGAGAAATATTTGTAGCACTGTAAATTTCATACGGAATCAGAATGGTCATCGCCAGGAAAACTCATGTAGGGGAGGAAGTCCACGTCTTCCTCTGCGATCAACTTGGGGATGTCTGTGAAATCGTCCTCTGCCTGTTCCGAGTCCTAAATATAAATCAGTGAAAATGTTTTGTATTGAAAGAAAAACCCAACAATGTCACATCTAGAGTTCAAAGCAAGTGGGTGACTTGAACAGAAAAAAAGAAAAGGCTGTAAATGCACGGACCCTTTCCTCGATAGCCACAAAGCTGGTGAACTGAGACAGGATGGAGAACTCTTTGCTCAACTCGACGATGAAGGACTTCAGCTCTGCTTTCTTACCCTGGAGAAAAACAATAAACTGTGAAGCTCAAACTGGAGATCTAAAGTGAGGAGCGCCACCTTCCATCTGTCACAAACAGACCTCATGTCCAGCTTCACTGGTGTCCAGGTTCCCGTCCTCGTAGTCCCTTATGAGGGCCCTCGCTGTGAGCTTGTGGAGGAACTGAAAACACACAAAACATCATAATCATCATCACTGCACTGTCCTCATGGTCCATGACGTCCTGCATCAGTATCTGCAGCTACTTGTGTCTGTGGCATGATGAAAAAGAGTTTCAACTCAATTCACTTATATTTATTTGTGTGGAGCGAATAATAACATCTAGATCAGCACTGAGACCACTTCACTGTCCGTGATAAAAGCAGGACAGTCTAGTGTCTGAGGTTAGTTCACGGTCTGAACTTTTTTGTTAACCTGAATTTACTAAGTTACCAAATTTGTTGTGCCCATATAATTATTAATGAATAAATATGATAGCCAAACCCCAATATTAAGTGCCTTAGTACACCGGCCCAACAGAAATGGTGCCCCGTGTGAGTAATGTTTGCAATTATTCATAATTACGCAATATTAATTTCAGCATAATTTTGGCCAAACTCAAAAATATTTTTGAACAAGTTTTGGACTTGCCATTAGTCTTAACGTTCAATCCCACTACCACAGGAGTAGATGTCCAGTTGTACTTACAAACAGCTGCAGTGTCGTGATCATTTATGAGATTCATAAAATGATACATTATTAAGAATTCGTTATTTATAACTACCGTTTTAAGTCCCATAGTGGTACGTTACGATTTGCTTTTGCTGCTAACTAATACAAGTTGAACCTACTTTTCTTAATCGCAAGAATTTCTGCATTTGAATACCACGTATTCATGCAAGTTAATTTAAACGCTCCCCTGTTGAATTAAACCACAGCTTGCCACCAGCCCTGTGTGAAAGAACTTGTGCCGGCTGTTACTGCCATGCATTTCAGCCTAAGTGAGATAAAGAGGCTGAGATAGAGCCACATTGTGCTACCAGCCCTGTGAAACATAAAGTTATATACTTAGGTGTTATGGCCATGCATTCCAGTCTAAGTTGACTTTAAGATTCACGCCTCTAACTGTTTTCACCTGCATTTCAGTTATTGCATGTTGTGTTTTTGGTAAGTAAATTTGTTAACCTGAATTTACTGTTACCAAATTTGTTGTGCCCACTAGAGCCACTAGATGGTGCCATAGCTACTTTCTAGCCTTAGAAGCTAAATAGCTACGTAGCATAGCATTGCTAATCCCATTGCTTTGTTGTTGTTGTTGTTGACACCAGTCAAATAAATGTCTTTTAAACACACCCGTCCGTTTCATATTGCACAAGAGCGACTATTGCAAACCTCTACACTGTCAAAAACAAAAATTATTTTTGATAATTATTAATTATTTATGAGTCAAACAACAGTATTGAGCGCCTTAGTACAGAGGCCCAATAACTGTCTGTGATAAAAGCAGGACAGTCCAGCGTCTTCTTTCTTTTTACACATGTACAGTGGGTGGTGTTTGTCAACGTGTGTCTTCTTACTGTCCCTTTCGTCTTCTGCATCTCAGACGTCGACACCATGGTCCTGAGCTCCTGACCACTCAAGTTTCCGACGAGGGTAGCCTGTATGACACATCGATAATCTCAGTGTCAGAAAGAACGTGTACATGTTTTTAAAATCGAGGCTCACTCTCGACAACCTAAAGACCTCTGGGGAACTGCAATGCACACCTGTAAGTGATTTAGGTACAGGCTGTAATGGTGTATCTGTGTACCTGAGTGCAGTGCAGCACAAAGCCATAAACCAGGGTGTGGCAGTCATTGAACAGAGCATGCAGCTGCTTGGGCGCCTGCAGGGGAAGAGGAGCTGTCGGGTTGAACTGCTGCCATTTCACTGACACCGAGCTGCAGCCTGGAGATGCCATACGCTTCACCTGACGGGCCACCTGTCGCCAGGACACAACACACAGTTAATCTCATTCTGGGTCATTTTTACAGCTTTACAGAAGCGTAAAATGGACTGACTGTGTGTGATTTACCACCATCTCACCTTCTCTGCCCAGTTGTGTTTGGTTTTTGTGTCAAAGAATTCATAGGCTCCGCCCCCTGCTTGTGCCAGGGCTCTGAGCATGTGCCGGTTGGCTGTTGGACTGAAATGACACAGAAACATTAAGACCTGCAGGACATGACGGACACTAGACATCTGTTATCACAGTCTGTCTCTATTCCTCTACAGCCAGTCTGTCCTCCTCCTCCTCCCCAACTCCATGTCTCCCTGTTTCTCCAGGACGTTCAGGAAGTCCAGTCTCTATCTACTACTGAGTCTAACATCGACTATTAATCATCATGATGTCACATCCTGTTTTTATAGCGTCAGTGACAGACAGAAAATGACAGAAACCATCCTGGAAAGTTATTTCACGTGTACTTTAGTGTTTTATTTTGTCCCAAGTCCCGTCCACTAACAGGGCGGAGCTTAGGACCTATACTTCAGCCAGACACCAGGGGGAGTTCCAGACGTCATGGTGTCCTCTTTCTTTTCTCTCCAGTCTATGGTCTGACCTGAGGCCGCAGCTGAAGAGCCGGCTGTGCTGACAGTTGTCTCTGAGCAGCTGCAAGGTGAGCTCCGCGTTCTGGATGTGGCCGTCCGACAGCAGCAGCAGGTTCCGGACGCCGCGGGACGGAGGCAGCAGGCTGAGAGCTCGCAGAGGGCGCCACAGCTCGGTGCTGCCCCCTACTGAAGAGCAGAACTGCAGGGAGGGAGAGGAACCGGGAATAAGTTACTTAAAGTGAGGACGCGTCAACGAACTGTTGAATGGCTGCAAATGCACCAGTTACATCCAAATAAAACCCAACATGAACACTAATGAAATCACAAACGGTATTATTGTTGTTTCTTTTAAAGACTTTTAGTTTAGTCATAGAATGCTGTATGTTGTTGTTTGTTTTCTGTTTTTATTTTCTATTAGAGCATCCTGTTGGTCATACACAGCTGCAGGCTGCTCATTGGTTGGCTCATTTAGGGGCGAGCTTGTTATACGGCACAACCTCTGGTGTCAGTCCATGTGGAGGTGGTCTGGGACACCTTCCTTTGGTAGTGTGAACACACAATGAGTCCTGGGTCACATTAAAGACCAGCTACTCACCAGGGCTGATCTGAGGAAGAGGAGGAGAAGTGGAGAACATGAGGGAAGGTGACTCACCTTGATGAAGCGCTCAGCGGTCTGATGAACTTCAGACAGTGGCTTTGCCGTCAGGAAAGCTTCTCTGTGATCTGAAATGAGAAACACTGCCAGTGAGAAAGTGTAACTGAAAGGTTTTCAGATGCAGTGTTTGTCCACTGGTTGAGATAATTCTCATCTTTCATGTAAATGATACTCAGCTAATAACAGATGAAGTGCTGAAACACTCTGGCATGCATCCATGACTAACAGATTACCAGAACCAGAGAAGGCTCTGGTTCAGTTTGCATCATATTTAACCAAAGTTTCATGACTAAAAGCATCAAACTGACCCATGCCAAACAAAATGACGTTGAGTCTGACGCTGCTGTTGAGGACTTTGAGGACCTGCAGGGCGATTCTCTGTGCCATGTGGAGGGACTGTCCTCTCATGGACTCAGACGTGTCCAGCAACAGGACGACTTCATCGGCCGCTGAGCCGGAGTCGACCTCAAAGTTGGGGTAGAAAACCAACATGCAGGCCTGGAGGAGAGAGCAAGACGTGGCTGACAAAGACGTTTCAGAATGAGAGGAAGAAAAAGAAAAAGACAGACCTGGCTGTCCTTGTCTGGGTGGTTTTCCACCCACATCCGGGGCAGATGGACCTCAGACAGAGTGATGTTCAGCTGGAAACCGTCCGGACCCAGGACCTCTCCTGGCAGCACGCTGACCACGGCCTTACAGTCCGTTCTCTGTACGATCACGAAACAGCAAATCATGACACGAGAAAAACTGACTAAACCTGCAATCAATGAATACTTTCTTTCAGTTAGTCTACTTAGAATCAAAACCATCAACTACAATAAAAGTCTGCTTAATAATGCTGAGAAATATCATTTGGAAACATCACTGAGGCAGACTTCTGTCTTCATCTCAAGTTTTAGATGAACAAGTAAAATATTTCTGACTTGGAAATGAATCCAGTTACCTTCATCTTGACCTTGTGAGTGATACATTGCAGGCTGGAGATCTCGTAGGGCATCTCCACTGACGCGTCCAAGGTGAACTCTCTGGAAATAAAAGAAACGGCGCATGAACACAGCGCCTGCAGCTACACAAAGAAACACTAGAAAGGGCACAGGGATGCAGCTGCAAACACTGGTGCAACATCAGTGCGTGACTTTCTCTCGCTTTGTTTTTTGTGTAGTGATTTTATTGGTCAGAACATGAATAAGAAGGACTGGTGGCAGAGTTTGCTTCCTCGGTCCAGATGAATATAGACAAATATTGTCAAATACACAGAGGGCTCATCTGGAGGAGGTGCAAAGACAACCTGGAGCTGAGCTATTAGCAAAACATAGTACCGTGATAATTACCAATGGAGTTCATTTCTAGTCAGCTCATCATTTTTACTCCCTCATATAGTGCCATTAATTGATTATGTCTCCCACGGTTGTCAGTGATGCAGACAGACTGTGTCTTTAATGGACATGTCTCACATGTCCCAGGAATGGGTGGAGCCAATTTCAAGTTTGTAGCTCCATTATTATTATTTTTTAAGCAGCTATTTGTTAAAGAATCACTTATTTTTTTTGCAAATTTTAGAGACTTTTTATATATATGGCTCCTTTATTTGTTTTATGAGACAGTTTATAGTTTAAAAGTATTTCAGTTTACCATGTATTGTTGTACTTCATTGTATTTTTTATCAGGTGACATCGATGTTAGTGACGTGTTACTGTTTATAACATTAGTGTTCTAGGGTTAGGGTTAAGCTGAAGCTAATGAATAAAGAGATCTAGGAGAGTAAGGGTTTAGAGTCTCTTCGTTGGGAACTTATTACGCTCCTGCAAAGATTTGTCTCATAATGACGTCCAGACGTTACCAGACTCATGTCATCTGGCTACAGCCAACGTATTGCTGTGAGAGAGCCAGCTACTATAAAACCAGAGTAAACAAGTCAAAGGATAGCACACAAGCAAAAACTACTACTAATAAATCAAATCTGTATTTGCTCCACCGTTGATGTTCCTTTGATTCGCCATAGATGGAAAACGTAAGCTGCATTAGAGTAGTCTGGATGAGTGGATGAGCTCACCTACTGCCGGCTTCCTCGTCAGTCACACACACCTTCTCCACGGTAACCTGTGGACAGAAGCAGATCACTAAGAACACAGCCGGCCTCAGGTCACTACGTCTCCTCAGATGACAGGGCTTGATGAGTCCTTCTCTGGTTAATATCTTCTTTACCTGCGTGGTCTGGTTGAGCGCCGCGCTCTCCTGCCACGGAGCCACGCTCCCAGGCAGGGAGAAGAGGATACTGCCGTCCCTGACCATCAGCTCGGACACGTAGGTGATTTTGATGAGGACGGTGGCGCCGGGCGGGAGGTTGCCCACGCTGATGGTGAACACGTCCTGCAGGGAGAACAAACATTACAAGTGTTCAGACGTAGCCAGCGATCGGTCAGAGGGTAGAGATGGACGGACATACCGGGGCGTCCTGGTCCATCAGGTAGGCTCCGTGGCCCTTCTCTATAGCCTGCTTGTACTCCTTGCGAGCTGTCTCCTTTTCCTTCACCTGAGACACAAACACACACAAGATACAGAGTTAATCTGTATTATAAATACTCTATATATTCTTTTGTTATCCTTTTTACTGACTGTAATTCCTCCTGTTCCCATCTATCTATAGTGATGGATACCAGATTTCCATCCACCCATCTAACTTTATATCTTTTGTCCCCCACCACATTAGGCCACGCCCCTAACGATGTGATTGGCTCAGCATATTACAACTTAACCCGCGTTACCTGTCCGACCACATGCTTGCCGTTGATGAAAGCCTCAAATCCACACACGGCTGCAGAGTCATCCAGAGGGAACACATACTTTGCTTCGATGGCTTCAGAGCTCTGATTGGTGTATTTCTGGAAAATGATGACCTAGAGAGGGACGACAGACACGCTCCGCACGTCAGGCCTCCGTCTTGAGATGCCAGCCAGCAAACAATGGACAACAATGGACAAAAGAAGAGGACATCTGCCGTCTTTCTTTTTCACCTGAGAGAGCAGATCCATCAGTTTGCACTTCACGTGGACGGCCTGCAGAGGGAGCTGCTGGCCGGAGCTGTTCAACAGTCCAGGCTTCACGTCGTTCAGAGGGTTTGTGACGTTTTCCACGCCATCATCCTCTGAACCAAAGTCTACAGAGACAGAGAGAGAGTTTCTGCAGTTATGTGTCTGATTGTTATTTCACTTAGTTGACGTAGTTAAAAATCACACAAGCAAACGAGGCACAAAGAGGACCGTGCTGTAAAAGGCTGTGCAAACAAATATGGTCTGTAGTGCAAAATAAAAAATAAATAAAGAGTTTACAAGTAAATGTAGAAGAAGTAGTTTCCATCAGTCACTGATTTCAAATAATTTCTGTTGGTCTAAACGGAGCACAGACATGATGTCATTTTAGACTAGACTGAATCTGCAGAGAACCAGGTTTATTCAGAGCTGAATGATCCATGGACCAGAGAGACCTGGACCAGTGGAGTCACCACGGAGACTACCTCCTGGACCAGAGAGACCTGGACCAGTGGTCACTGTGAAGACTACTTCCTGGACCACACAGACCTGGACCAGTGGCGCCACCACATATTCTGCCTCCAGAACCAGAGGAAGCTGGACCAGTGGAGTCACCATGGAGACTACTTCCTGGGCCAGAGAGACCTGGACCAGTGGTCTCCATGGAGACTACTTCCTGGACCACAGAGACCTGGACCAGTGGTCACCATGGAGACTACTTCCTGGACCACAGAGACCTGGACCAGTGGAGTCACCATGGAGACTACTTCCTGGACCAGAGAGACCTGGACCAGTGGAGTCACCATGGAGACTACTTCCTGGACCACAGAGACCTGGACCAGAGGAGTCACCATGGAGACTACTTCCTGGGCCAGAGAGACCTGGACCAGTGGTCGCCATGGAGACTACTTCCTGGACCACAGAGACCTGGATCAGTGGTCACCATGGAGACTACTTCCTGGACCAGAGAGACCTGGACCAGTGGAGTCACCATGGAGACTACTTCCTGGACCAGAGAGACCTGGACCAGTGGAGTCACCATGGAGACTACTTCCTGGACCACAGAGACCTGGACCAGAGGAGTCACCATGGAGACTACTTCCTGGACCAGAGAGACCTGGACCAGTGGAGTCACCATGGAGACTACTTCCTGGACCACAGAGACCTGGACCAGAGGAGTCACCATGGAGACTACTTGCTGCTACACTCATCAATCAAAATACTGTTATACTGCTGTTTTTATGTTTTTGAACTGTTGAACTTAAATCACGTCAGTAGAAAGAAAATTGGGTCTAATTAACTTTCTCTTTCTTTTCTTTTTTTGTTTTAGACTACAGATTAAAAAATTGTTTTAGAATTCAAAACAATAGATAAAATAAAATAAATAATTCCAGTTTCTGTTTCCGCACAGACAGCTCACCTTGGCCTGACGGGGGCAGGCACAGCTCGTCTGTCTTGGTGATGTCGGGACTGAAGTCCTTCCGTAGGTCTCCCTCGATGCTGAACTGAACCACATACTTCAGCTTCACCTGGTCAGTGCTGTAGACCACATACTCATCATCCTGGACAACACGGTGATATAGAACAGATGTTAGGCCTGAACAATGTTTTTATTGTTTTTTATTTTTAAATGAAGTTTAATAACATCAGAGACACCTTTACTCTTACCTCAAAGTCAGACCGAGCGTTAGCGGTGTGGCAGACCCCGTGAATGCTGTGGTGTCCCTCGGGAGCCTGGGTCAGGGTGGCGTCTCTCTGGCGGACGTCCCTGCAGCGTCCCAACGCCACGTCACACACCAGCAGCAGCCGAGAGCCGTCCATCACGCTGGGTTTGGAGTATTTCAAACTGGTGCTGTGGACGAAGGACGGTGGAGGACACAATCAGGTCTCCTAAACTTGATTTGCAAACACCAAGGGCAGTTTTATCTGAAACTGCTTTTCATGATTTCAAAGTGTTTTTAAAAGTTACAGTAACTCACGTTGTTGTTTTTTCTTTTTTGTTAATGGAACATGCAGGTAAACCCACCGTCTGTATTTTCAGGCTGTCCACTTACCTCATGCTGTCACTAAAGTAGATTCCACTGCCCAGATTGCCAACGTCTGTTCTCTCTATCCCATGATGCTCCACTCCAACGCGGGGCAGCAGCAGGCCGCTAAAAAGACAAAGAGTCCAGATGAACGTCAGCACACAACATGCACTAACTATTTGTTCAGATATTTTCTTTGTGTGTGTTTAATCTCACCGGGACAGGATCCCAACAAAGTTGCTGGGGCTGGACGAATGCAGAAGAGGCTTAATGTTCCCGAGCTCACTCTTAAAGGTCTGAAGCTCCACTCCTCTGGTGACTCGCATGATCTGCTGGATCTGCACCTTGCTGCAACACACCGATGGAAACGTGGCAACACATAAACACCGGTATATTAGTAGGTGTAAGGACGGGCTTTACGTTAAGATTTGAACGGGGCCTCTCTTTATGTTGTTTCTAATAATAATACACAGATTCAAGTACCTGTCCTGCAGCAGATCGCTCACAGCCTTAAACTCGGCGCTGCTGGAGGGAACGGGCTCGATGCTGCACCTCAGGGCGCGATACTTCCCCACGCAGGACGTCATGGAGTTCCTCAGGGTCATCTCACTCACGTTCAGAAGGTCTCTGATTAACTTTACAAACAGAAAAGATTGTGTTCATGTTAGTCTGAGCCAAAGACTCCACAGAAAGTCTTTATAGACAGTCTGTATGGGACAAACATAGAGGAGACAGTGGAGTAGAGGACGGACAATGACGTTTTATCTAAACTCTAATGTGCTGAGAGGATGCTCTGTACTAATTCAATACTATTACTGTTACTGTTACAATACTAACCTGCACTCAGTGTTTTTTTAGGGGAAATTTGGACCAATTTATGGAAGTTTCTCAATTTTCTTTATGTATTGCATCATGGGGCATCAACAGGACACATATACAAGCATTGTGTTAGTTTACTCTGTGGGACACTGGGTGAGATCGCTCTGATAAAATAACCTTAGCCTGGGTGGATGACTGTAGCTCCATGTCATAAAGAGGAGAGTCATCAGCAGGGTTTTCTGGTTAGATGTGTGTGTGTGATTTATGCTGCAGCACATGAAGCTCAAAGCTGCACAGACGCCTGTAACGCATCGGCTCGTATCCATGTGCATTACCTGACACAGGTCCAGTTTCTGAGAGATGAGTTTGGCATCAGGACGTAAGACTTTCATTTTGTGCGGCAGCAGGGTGTAAACCTCCCCCAGGAGAGAAACCGCCGCCTCATTGTCGTTCTCCCTCAGCTTCTTCTGGGCCTGAAGCAACAAGCCCTCCACCCTGCTCACCTACAAACACAGCAGACGTCACTCTGGTGAGCTGACGTCACGAGTCGGGCTACAGCTGATATTTCCCAGAACAATCAGTGAAATCTTTACGTCATTGAGGCTGAGTTTGTCGATGGGAACGCTGAGGACGTCGCCAAGACAACCGAGGGCTTCGGTCCACAGCAGCTCCACAAACACGGACACTTCCTCAGATAAGCGTGCTGCTTTCAGCTTCTCCTCCAGAAGAAGCTGCCAGTTAAACAAAGCACATGTTAGTCAGTCAGAACAGACAAAGTCTCACGATGTGAAGCAGTTCACTGCAGGAATCAAGACATTCTGGGATCTTAGCTTAAACCAGTTTGAAGTAGCCCCATAAACATCTGAACGAGCTACAAACCCAAGACACATGAGAGCAAAGGAGATGAGAGGTTTATGTAGAATAAGAAAATAAGATCTGACCTCCTTGAGGGGGGCAGAGCCCAGGTTCTTGGTCTCTGGGGGGACACGGGTCCTAATCTGCAGGCCTGCAGCCTCCAGGGAGTCTCTGAGGGCCTGGTACACCTCCACAGCTTCCTCTGAGGTGGACGGGAACACCAGCGTGTCCCTGACCGCCGCCTTCTGTTAGCATCAAACACAGGTGTGAGTTCTATTCAAGTTCTTCTTCCCAGATTTGAATCACTGGAGCCAAAGATGAGTTACTCTGACAAGAACGTCTGGATTCACTGGACGGCTCAATGTGCTACGATGTCACTTGACTTACATTAAAAACTTTTGGTCTAAATGGGTTCCATCAGAGGAAAGTTAAAACCAAGCATAGTATAACAGAACATGTGTTTTAGACCTAAGGGAGAAACAAAGGTTGAGCAACAAAAGGTTTAAAGTAGGGGCTGAGAAAGCTAACACAAATTCCTTTTAGTGCCGTTCTGTCATATCCAAAAAAGTTTCAAAAGGGCAAGTGGACTTGTAGAGTTTTTGAGAAGACGTTTCATCCAAGTAGCTCCTTCAGTTCTAGGTGACCGGTGGAAAGTCTAAGGTTTAAATGTCTGGTTAATAACCAGAAACCAGTGCAGCTAATTTACAAATTACTTTAGCTGCACCAATTTCTGGTTATTAGCATAACAAGCAATGTTTTCAGGAGGAGTTCCTATTTAAACCTCAGACTTCCCACCAGTCCCCTAGAACTGAAGGAGCTACTTGGATGAAACGTCTTCTCAGAAAACTCTACAAGTCCAGTTTCCTTTTTGAAACTTTTTTGGATCTACCATGACAGAGAACCTTCACAGACACATTGTGATGCCATTCAGGAGGAGATCAAAGCAGCAGTAACGCTTTGGAAAGCAAGCAGAATATAAAGTGGTGTTGTAGTAAATGCCTGCAGAGGGCAGTGATTTACGCAGTGATAGCGTGTAGCAGCTTTAAAGTCCTGTCAGATGCTTCTCTGGACAAGTTATCTGTGATTACTGTGGATGAGACGCTTTCTGGAGCTTTCTGAGCAGAGCAAGGCTGCAATAGAGCTGAAAACAGGAGACAGCACAAATAAAGACAGAACGGTTAAAAGAAACTATGACGCATATGCAGCCACAGTCAGAGCTGAGCTGCAGCCTTCATACCTCGGCTCCTGCATCCTCCTTCAGGTACCTGACCACCCGATACTGCCGTCCTTTCTCTGCGCTGGAACAGCTCTGCAGCTCCAGCACAAACCAGCTGCTGCTGTTTCTCTGCAGTGAAACAGGTGAAATCATGAAGCAACAGTCCTGCCAGCACCAGAGTCGTACAAAGAATGAATACAACGAAGAGCGGCTTCACCTTTTCATAGATGGAATACTTGGCCACTTGAAAACGATCGGGGAACGATGGAAGTCTGGAATCAGCTTCAGAGTAGATCCTGTGAGACGTAGCGACAAATGAGCAAAGGTGTTGTTGTTTTCTGATCTGCAGAAACCTGAACTCTGATTTAAGTTCATTCCAGTTGTTGCAGCAGCACGTGACAGAGATATGAAAGCAGAGTCTGGAGCTTTGAGGTATTACATTACTACTGTAATCCATGACTGAGGAACAGGGAACATTAGCAGAAGTCCATTAATAAATAAATAAAAAACACTCTCACTAACATGGTCTCCACTTTAATATGCAGCAGTGGAAGCAAACTGAAGCTCTAAGACAAATCACGTCCCTCCAGAATTCTTTTTTTTTTCCACATTTGCTTGTTCATTCTCACAAACGTATCAGCCTGATGTATACACATTCAGATTCAAATGATGTCTCTGCATCAACTGGATAGTCCTGCAACCAGTCAGAGTAACTCATTTAACTCCACAGTGTCCGACTAAATGACTTTTCTCACCTCAGCTTTTCCAGGACATTCCCAGTCTTCTGTGGAGCCTCGTTCCTCAGGGACGTCTCATCCACCACTTTGATCATGGACACTTGTAAAAACACAAGGACAAGACACATCACACAGTGAACACACTAGTCTTTAATCCTGACTGCACACTGGAGGCAAAGGTCTAAAGAAAATCTGTGCGCACACCCCATGAGCAAACACAGCCTCTATCTGAACTCAACACTTAAACCTGAAGAATGCATCCATTTCAGCCAAAAGGCCAAACATCATCACGTGTGTAGACGAGATAAGAAGCAGAAGATTGTGTCTGAGCTGGAGCTGGGTGCAGCTCTGGTTTAGACTTCACAGTAAAGTGCACAAACCAAACTTTCCTCTTGGTTCTGTTTGTGTTTTTACTAAGTTTTCAGCTTGAAACCATCAGCTGCATCTGCTAGGACTGACCTTGGCGTGGGTGCAGAGTCTTCCTCGGTGAAGAGAAAGGAGAAGGAAGCGATGAAGAGGAGGAAACGTCCAGCTTGAATTCATCCACAGGCAGACGGACTCCTGTCTCCACACAGCTGTACACGTAATCCACTCTGACCACAGGGATCTGGTGCTTGTGGATGCTGCGCAGCCTGTTGGAGCTCAGGTTGGCCACATCGCTGGTCACTACCAGAGAGCACTGTGGGAAACGTAGGCAGAAATACATGCACAGTGAGTGGGAGTGGGGGTGAAACAACGAGCGACGGCGCCGTGGATCTCTGACCTGTTTGTTGACCACAAAGACAACGTTGCCCCCGTTGTCCGTCACCGCTGAGCGAAGCTTCTTCTTCTCCTTGTACGATAAATATTTCAGCTCCAGCAGAACGGAGCAGTTCTCAAAGACAGCCATGACTGTGAGAGGAGAGGACAGAAGAGATAGCAGAGCTGCTTTTAGTTTGGGTCATCCTCATGTGCTCAGCTGGTGTGACAATAGAAAAAAGACAACACAAAGAAGAATTATAAACTTAAAAAAGTAAATGCAAATGAATCTGTACGCCTGGAATCTCAGTTAAAATGCGTCCACTTTTTTTGCTTTCTTGCAGGAAACAATAGTAATAAAAAAACACACAAAGCACTTTTTGACTTTTCTTTAACAACAGATGAGGTTTATGAACTATTATCTGCAGAGAAAATGTTTCAAATGAATTAGGTCAAGTAGAAAAGTGGAAATGATTTGTTATCTGCTGTGTGTGACACGTTAAACAGAAATGACTCTAGACGTGTCACTGATACTCTCTGTTCCATGTATCATGTGACCTTTGACCTAACCTGAGCTCCCAGGTTTAATGAAGCACTTATCTAATCTAATGAAAAGATAGCTCTCAGGTACCTTTTGCTATTAACGTGATAAATCCTTTCTCCCTGCATCTGGTCTGTGCTTGAACATAAAGAAATGTGAATTGCTTGCTCTTAAATCTTGCATATCTCTTCTATATGTGGTCTACCTATAAAATACTCTGTTACTTATAGAAACAGTCATTAATAAAGAACATGATGTCTTCAGAGAGATTTATCATTGAGAGGCAAAGCTGAGGGAATGCTGCTTTATCTCTTGACATTAATAAAAGGGTTTTAAAAGTTATTGACAAAATGCTATTTAACTTTGTATGGATAAACAAAACTCATTAGATTAAAAAATCAGTAATAATGAACATGTACAATAAGGGTGGATTTAACTTTTTAGACTTTCACACCTTAAATAATACTTTCAAAATCAGTCGGCTTAAACAATTTATCAAGAGCCGCATCTTCAGTTTGGAATTTCACACCAAACTTTATTTTTTCTAAAGTCAGAGGCTTAACTTTCCTTTTATTGTGTAACTACAGTATAAAAGTCCCATTTAAATGATCCTATTTTCATAAACAGATGCTTCTTTCCTGGTCATTCATTTACAAACACACACACACACACACACACACACACACACACACACACACACACACACACACACACACACACACACACACAGGAACACACACAGGTGTATACAGACAGGTTGGTTCTGGATGCGGAAGTAAATAGAAAATAAATAAATAAATAAAAATCGTTGAGGTACAAAGCGAAAGCAGTTTAAAAAAATACACATATTTATAATTAAACTAAGAAGTTAAAATGCCATGGCATAGTTTATGAAATGGTTTATGACAGCACATTTTCACTTCAAATAAACGAGTCTCCTTCTACTTATTAACTTAAATAAAATAAATTATATCAGACGCGTTGTTAACTAACATCTGGGTAAAATAAAAAAAGAAAGAAAGAAGAGGTTTACTTTACTGTCAACATCCAGAGAGACTCCTGCAGCTGCTGTCAGGAAGCAGAGTCCGACATGAACACTACCTGTACGGTTAGCTTAGCATCAAGCTAGCGGCACCGAGCCATAGGCAGCACAATGCTTCCGGTGTCATTGTGCTTTCAAAATAAAAGTCCTCCGAGGCCTTGTTTACCTTTAGATAGATAGATAGATAGATAGATAGATAGATAGATAGATAGATAGATAGATAGATAGATAGATAGATAGATAGATAGATAGATAGATAGATAGATAGATAGATAGATAGATAGATAGATAGATTCACAATGTTGGCTGTTTAGGACAAATAAACAAGAAGGATTAGCAGAATAAATGATTCCCTGTGCAGTACTTGTTGAAGGATATGGCGAGCATCTCTGTAGTTGTGATTTATGGCACGGTATTAGTTGGACAGTAATCCTGACATCAGATCTGTATGCCTGGTTAGATGATCCACTCTGTAAAAACCTTTGTTCTTTGACTTCCTGACAAAAGGAAAGACCAGTTCTTAATTTTCAGGTACTGCAGGGAGCCCGTAGTGGAACCAATGACAAGAACATATTCTTATACTTACAGTGTTTTACCTTCAGATTACTCTTTAAAAAGTATCTTATTGTTCTTATATTAAACCTGGACACTCTAGTTTATTCTCCTCAAGTCTCAGAGGAGGTTCTGAATTAAAATCTGTTCAGAAACCACGGATTCATCTAAAGCAGGGCTGTCAAACTGATCTGTGAAAGGGCTGCTGTGGCTGCAGGTTTTCATTCCAACCATGCTGCACCCATGCAGTGGGTGTGGATGGTAAGTTTTTGTTCCATTCAAGCAACAGGACGCCTGAAATGTTAACGTGAAGGCAGTTCAGTTGATTGATTGAGCCGAGTCAGGTGAGCTGCTGCATGGTTGGAATGAAAACCTGCAGGTTCTCTCCAGGTTCTCCAGCTTCCTCCCACCGTCCAAAGACATGCTGCTTAGGTTCATTGGTGATTCTGTCTCTCTGTGTTAGCCCTGAGATAGACTGGAGACCTGTCCAGGGTGGACCCCCCTCTAGACCAATCACAGCTGGGATAGACTCCAGCAGACCCCCATGACCCCTCACAGGACTAAGCGGGTACAGAAGATGAATGAATGAATGAATGAAATCATTTTAAGATCGAATTCCAGTTCCTGACTTTGAAATTATATTTTTGAGAAGCAGAAGTAGGTTCAATGTGAGAGAGTTCGCCTTGACAGACTGATTCATCTCTTCCTGCTTTATGCACAAAGTTCCAGTCAATCACATGAGCTGCTCTGTCACAGACACAGAGTAATGCTGCCCCCCTATGGACAAATACAAGTACTACAATAACACGCGCACACTCACGTCGTAATCGGTTTTGGTGCTGAGTGATGTCTATCTGTCCATCTATCCCCAGGCTTGTCCACACTGGGAAGAACAAATTAATTGTCTGCTGCTAATCTAGCAGCATTCGGTTAGATATTTACTATCGTTAATAATAATTCTCATTAACTTCTTTCTTTTCCTGGAGGAAAAACTTCTTAGCACATTGCCACTGCTGTAGTTTAAAGTTTGTCAGCCTGCGAGCTGAGAGTGGTAACACATAAACACATCATGTAGTGAGTCTGATCCTCAGATGGTGATAGAGGTTGTCTAACTCAAGGCAACCTCTTTCCCCGGCCTTAATGAATAATGTGATTTTTCCCCTTTTCTATGAAGTTTGGACATTTTTGTGTTTTTATTTTAATCCTTACTGCTCATGACAAATGACAAATCATAGACCGTAGAAACATTAGGACAACAGCATAGCTCCTAAAGTGAAGCTAAACCATGTAGAGTACCCTCTGGTGGCTGACTGTAGTATAGATCATCAGCCTCCACCGTCATGGTAGTGGGTACGACTAGGGCCCAACTAAAGCGCTGCACGTCAAATCATTTTTCCCAAATATGGTTTATGTCATTTAATGTTTATATGATGATGTAGGTTCAGCTGTCCATTTATTCTTTATACATAGTTTAGTTTCCTTTTGATGCTATAAAAACAGGATCAGTTATCATGATAACTGATGACTGGCAATTGTTTCATAATAAAAGCAGCAAGAACCATTCCATTTGCATTGGCAGTAATTAGCAAAGCTGATTTATGAGTAAAATTAATATAATAATGTCTGAATTAAATCAACAGGTTTCCAGAAAAGAGTCCATCAACAGACAGATGGACAGTCTTACTTGTTCTGGATCTTGGAGGACATATCTTCTAGAGAAAAGATCAGTCTTGAATGATACAGCGAGGCAGGAAGAACCACAGTGAGCTATTGAAGTTCATTCTCTTATGTCAAACACTGACACATCACATTAGAAGCTGAAATAAAAAAAGAGCATTTCTAATGTTTCCTCCAAAAATGTTTCATTGTGAGAAGAAAAAACTCTTTACAACACATTTAAAGTCAGTTTTCTGTTCTTTGTGACTTCAAACAGGGATGAGTGTTTTCTTTCTGTCTCACGTTTGTTCTTCTTTCCAGCTGATGTTGGTCTGCAGGAGGTTTTAGATGAACATAAGATCAGTCTGAGGAGGAGATGTGAACGTGTGACTGAAGGAAGTGATGTAACAGGAAGTGGAACCCTCCTCAACAGGATCTACACTGAGCTCTACATCACAGAGGGACAGAGTGAAGAGGTTAATACCCAACATGAGGTGAAGCAGCTTGACACAGCTTCCAAGATGAAGGCCCTCCATGACACTCCAATCAAGTGCAACCACATCTTTAAAGCCTTACCTGACCAACAGAGACACATCAGAGTGGTTCTGACCAACGGCGTCGCTGGTGTTGGAAAAACCTTCTCAGTGCAGAAGTTCACTCTGGACTGGGCAGAGGGTTTGGAAAACCAAGATGTCAGTGTGGTGATTGTGCTTTGGTTCAGGGAGCTGAACTTGATCAAAGATGAGCAGTACAGTCTTCTCAGGCTGCTCCATGTTTTCCATCCAACATTACAGAAGGTCACAGCAGAGGAGCTGGCTGTCTGTAAACTTTTGTTCATCTTTGACGGCCTGGATGAAAGCAGACTTTCATTGGACTTCAACAACAGTGAGGTTGTGTCTGATGTCACACAGAAGGCATCAGTCAACGTGCTGCTGACAAACCTCATCAAGGGGAAACTGCTTCCCTCGGCTCTGGTCTGGATCACTTCCCGACCTGCAGCAGCCAATCAGATCCCTCCTACATGTGTTGACAGGCTAACAGAAGTACGAGGCTTCACTGACGCCCAGAAGGAGGAGTACTTCAGGAGGAGGTTCAGTGATGAAGAGCTGTCCAGCAGAATCATCTCCCACATCAAGACATCCAGGAGCCTCCACATCCTGTGTGGAGTCCCAGTCTTCTGCTGGATCACTGCTACAGTTCTGGAGCACATGTTGACTACAGAGCAGAGAGGAGAGCTGCCCAAGACCCTGACTGACATGTACATGTAGATGTCTGCACGCTTAGTCATATTCTGACAGGTTGTAAGGTTAGTCTCTCCCAAGGACGTTATACCTGGCATCACAATCAGGTATTGAAATGTTTAGCAGCTGCAATAGAGGAAAAACGGGTGAATGTAAATTCTGTGGCCGTTAACAGAGAGAATAGATGTATTAAGTTTGTACGGGAGGGAGAAAAGGCTAGAGGAGCAGGCTTCAGGCATAACATGGGACAGCTAAGGGTAGGAGGAGCCTGGGAGATGAGGGCGGACTTAAATAGCCAACTGGTTGTCCCAGGTGAGATAGCTAGGCCCCAGTTGATTTGTTTGTTGCTTCAGCTTGCATCAACGGAGCGGAGCGGAGCATGGTAGATTTGTTTGGCTTGTGGCTTGTGGTTATTAGTTTCCATACTAGTTGTTGATAGACATTGAGGAAGAGAGGGTTGTGTAGTGGCGGTGTGGAGGGGGGTGATTCCAGGACGCTGGAAATCACTGTTAAGCTTTCTTGAGGTGTCGTGGGCCTAACTTAACGAAACATCGATGAAGGGAGGTGCCCACTTGAAAACCCCAATGATATGCTGCATACTGCTGTTGTTCAGATCATGTTCTCATGGTATTTGGTAGCCATGGTTTGCTGCTGAGCGGGCCATACAAGCCAGCAGCGTTTAGTTAGGTATGTTTTACAATGTTTGAAGTATCCTCTGCTGCTCAGTGGGCTTACAAGCCAGCAGCTTCTAGTTAGTCGAGGTAGAATATAGTTATTGGTCATATTACATGACTGTAGGCTTGGTAGGGCCTCTTAGTCGAACAGGGCCTCTAAACGTGTTTTGCCTGGGATTTCGGCACAAGGGATTGTAACATCTTGTCCTGTGTATTTCTAAAAAGTTCGCATTTTGTCGTTGACCCGTGAAATTCTGTGTTTTTGTCTCAATATTCCATCAAATAACAAAGCAGATTTCACCAAGAGCGACGGATATTGTTTCCTTACCCCTTCGTGGCCATTTTGAGTCTGCCCGTCGATTAATCCACTCAAAACAAACAGCATGGGAGCCTGCATTGTGTAAACAGTGTGGTCACTGCTCTACTTCATACACAGTCTTTTGCCTCCATCTGCTGGTTGTGTGTTGGTGTTGCAGCGTAAATTACACTGCTCCTGTGTAGTATAGATCACAAGGTTTCGATTGAGGTCCCATTTTCCAAAGTAAACCTCGGGTTACCTCGACTTTTTTCGATGCGTAAACAAACAGACACTGGAGAGAGAGAACTGCCATCGCACATGACACACGAGCAAGTCCACCAGGCAGCCATTTTGTGTCTTTAAGACAACTGTTTTAGTAGCAATTGTCGTAGTTCAAGGCCCTGAAGGACAAATGAGGCTTTTCAGCCATTGTTTTCTTGGAAGTGGAAAATTACCTATTTGGCACACTGGTGCCAAATTGTGCCAAATTGTGCCAAACGAATGTCTGCCTGATCCTATCCTTACTAAAACTTTCTGTGGAGGCTTTGACCTTTGCTAAAATTACATTAGATTTGTCATATGTGTAGTCAATACATAGCTGAAGGTGATCAGTGGCCCCTGTGTGCATGGGATTATTGCTGGCATGGTGTTATCCTCTTACAAATAGGGGAAAAATTAGGCAAGGATAGACATTTCACATTTCTCCTTTCATTTCTTACAATTTAATCAAGTATAGTAACAGATACAACATTTCGGACACTGGGAATAGATTCCCTGAGGTCCCCAGACACCAAGGACATGCATATGAACCATGAAATTGTGTAACAATTCTTCCATTTACTTTGGGTATGTATTTTTAGCAGTTTTTCTTAAAATATGGTTAGGTAGTAACAGGCTAAGCTCAACATGGCTGAATAATTCTGATCATGGTAACTGTCTCAACTGTCTTCTTCTAAATGATTCAGTGAATGCGTCTGCATTTCACTGTCAAACGTTCCTTCAGACTTACTGGAGGCTGCAGCGTTAGCTTGGCTTCTCTTTCTGCTGATTAAACATTAAATCCACAAACGTATCTTATTATTGAGAGATAAATGTAAATACTGCGTAGAAGGCAAATGAATGCATGCACATTATCTATGTAAAAAGAAATCTAAAAAAGACGCCCATTTAATCTCTGTTCAGTTAGTGGGCCAGCAGCAGGGGTGTGCTCCTGCGAAGGCCCAGGCCGTTGAGGGGTGAGAAGTGAGGAAGGTCTTCGTAGCCCAGGAGCTGGCGGGTGGCGGACTCCCAGCTCAGACCGAACTCCAGCCGGCTGTAAATGGAGGGGTACTGACGGTCAGCCCAGCAGACCCAGTCCACCGCCGCCTTCACCCTCTGCCACCTCTGAGGCCTGGAAGAAAAACTCGTTTTTTTAAAGCGTCTTTACGCAGAGTGTTTCTCTGACTGACTTCATTTACTCTCCATCATGGACACGTATTTTTCAGTTAGTGAATCTCAGGTTCAGACTGATGTCACGCTGCCGTGTGTCCTGGACTAACCTGGGATCAGAGCGCTCCAGACGGAAGAGGCTGCCGAGCAGTTTGCCCTCGTCCAGCTTCTCCAGCCTCATCAGCTGCAGAACCAGGAGAGTCGCCACCAGCCTCAGGATGTCTGCATGCGCCTTCGCCCCTAAACCACAAACACAAGCATGAGCAGATGTTTTTAAGATCGGGGACGGACGCTTGTTGATTTAGTCATCTTCAAACAAACAGATTGGTGTTTGTGGGCTCCAGTCTCTGGTGACAGGGTTGCGTTGCTAAATTGATGCAAACTGAAGCTCTCCAACAGAATAATGCAGCGTTCAGACCAATCCACACTGAGCCACTCTAAATAAGGTTCACTTGTACAGAATGAAAAGACCCCGTTCCCTCTGTGGAGGCCTGAGTCTGGTTGGGAGAGTTCTCACCTAGAGACTGGATGCCTTTGTTCTTCAGGAACACGTTGACAAAGATGTCCACGTTGACGTTAATGAGTTCACCCAGTTCCTCGGTCAGCTCCCAGTAGCCCTCCTGGAACAGACAGATATCACCATCACATCACGGTCAGAGTCACGGGCCGAAGGAAAAGGAAGAACAGGAGACGGGTCAGACGGTATCATTTGGTGTCCAGCTTTTAACAGCCGGGGAAAACACGTTGACCATGGCATCAAGACACGGTGTCTTCCAGACCTCACTGTACCAACAGATCACTTCCATCTCATAGTTCAGGCTTAGTTGTGGTTCCTAGAGTTTCTTAAGCAGAATAGGATGCAGAGCCTTCAGCCACCAGGCTCCTTTATTTAGGAAGCAGCTCCAGGTTTGGGTCCAGGACTAAACCTTTTTGAAAATGCTTCCCATTAGTTATGCTGCTATAGGCCCAGGCTGCTGGGGGACACCATGTTTGTGATGTGCAGAGCTGCAAATACTAATCTGAGGTCCTGGCCTCATCAACCGGTCCATTGTTCATGTCTTATAGTTTTCAGTTCAACTCCATTAGACGACTGTTGTCACTGACAGTTTGATGCCTCTGAGCTCTGTAACAGTAACTTCATCAGCTCTCTGTAAACACACTAAACGTTCATTAGCAGCGTGTCGTGCAGCATCAGCTGCATCTCGGACCCTTGCTTTCATCACATTGGTCTGCATCATTGTGCTCCTCTGTAATTCCCATATCTACACAGTCAGATGTCATTGGTTGGGGTGAAGCAGAAGGGAGGGGAGGAGAGAGGAGAGAAACATTTAATATGATCGTCTGTCTGGAAAAAAACGCCTCGCAACCCAAATATCAGCATAGCTCCACTCATGCATGAGTGAAACTACAGAATATCTGTGCTTTGGAGAAAAATGGCAGCTACATACACTCAGCAAGAAAATGGAAAGGTTTAGTCTGATCTGGGGTCAAATAGGCTCTGATACTGATACGATCCTAAAGCAAACGAGTGGTTTCTCTCACTGATGATGATGATGATGATGATGAGGAAGAAGAGGACAAGGAGGAGGAGGAGAAGCTACATTTAGTTTGATCGTCTGTGTGGAAATGTAAAAAAACAAAAAAAAAAACAACATCTCACCAAATGCTGCATCTGGAAGATCCTTATCCATTTGCGATTCAGGATTGATTGTGGACCTTCAAACCTCCGGTGCCTCCAGCAATGTAGAATTGAAAGTGTTCAGTTAACAGATAGCTGGGTTTATTTAAAGAGATGTGTTAAAGGGAAACTGAAGAACTGTTTCAGGACTCACCTAAATTCACTTCCACGTTCCGTCCAAACAGCCTTCAACGGCTTGCGTTTTAAGAATTTATCTTTTTCTACATGAGCCTCAGATTCGCCTGGCGAGGAGGTGCGACTCAGGGGGTAATTGAATAGATGCTGACGGGCGGTAAAAGCGGTTAAGTCCAGGGCCTGTCCCACATAGGGCTCTTGGAGACGCTGTTCTTCCTCATACTCATCAGAAGCACCTAAAGTGACATATTCATCCACTAATTTTGACAACATGACCTCTCTCTTACTGCACAGAAGTGACTGATCTTCCACCTGATGTAGCGCTGCAGCATCCTCGCCAGCTTCAGCAGCTAAAGGCACACTGCTGTCAAACAGACTATCAAATGTAAATCCTGAATCCTGTGATTCTCTCCCAACTATTGACGGAGGTGCAGCTGCAGGTGCAGCGATGGAGAAACAGTAAGGCATTGCTTTAGGAGCCGGAGGCACCTCTGCAGCATACCTACTGTGTGCAACAGTTAAAGGAATTCTTGTGTTAAATGGACGGCCTAAAAGTCCTGATTGTGTTTCACTGCAAACTGGTGACAGAGGAAGAGCTCCAGGTGCAGCGCTGAAAGAAAAGTTCTGATAGGAACCCTCTGCTGCGTTACTGGGCTCAACATCCATCTGAGGCATCGCTGCAAATGCCATTTGAAGTGACTTTGTGAAACACTTGCTGCTGTAGATGCTGCTCTTGCTGCCATATGGTGGAAGTTTAGTTGGTAATTGTGGTTCAAAGACGGGCGGGGCAGAGCTGTTCGATAGCACCCTAAGTGATTGTAGCATGGACTGTCCAGGAGGGCTAGGAGCACCAGGAGGAAGAGGAGGAGGAGAACGAGGACATGGATCCTGACTCTGGGCACTCCTGAAGGACGATAACTATAAATGAGAGAAAAACAAAAAGAAAAATGTGTTAACATCGGAGCAAATCCTTTCCTTAAAAGCTTTTATATATATAATTACTTGTTGCATCTGCTGTTGCATCAGCTGTCTCTCCAAACCATCCCAACTCGTGCGTGTGAAAGGACGACCCACTTTGTGATGTCGAACGCTACCCTTTACAGTGAAGCACACAGAGACACAAGCAGCCGTCAGTAAACCACAAGTACATTTGCTCAGTCCGTTATATTTTATTGAAGCACAGGAAATGAGCAGAGAACCGTGGTACAGCACTGCTCTATGCTTGTCAGTCTGTGTGTGAAAGGACTAACCTCTTTGACCTTAACACTGGAATCACCGAAGTACATGCCCTGTACCACAGAGACAAACACAGCCATTAGCACAACAAGCAAGCAACCAGAAAAATAACACGTGATGCTAATGTAAAAGAAATGAGCAGAGAACCGTGGTACAGCACTGCTCTATGCTGTTCTCGTTTGTTGCATCTGTTGTTCCTCCAGAACATCCACATATGTTAGCCTGTGTATGAATGGACTAACCTCTGACATCCTATCAGCTGACGATCTCAAGCACTTGATCTATATCACAGAGACAAACACAGCCATTAGCACAACAAACAAGCAAACAGAATGAATGAATAAATGACATGAACAGAGAACTGGACGGCACTGCTCCATCTGTTTAAGATTTGTTTCTTGCATCTGCCGTCCGTCCAGAAATGCTTCAGTCTGTGTGTGAAAGGACTAACGGGAGCACAGAGGGGGAAAGATCTGACCACAGAGACAAACACAGCTATGAGTGAACCACCAGTAAATCTGCTCATTAAACTCTATTTCTGTGAAGAACAAAACAGATAACCAATAACTATAAGACACAGAGACAAAACCATCACAACAAAAGGAACTATGGGTAGGTTTTTCAAGTAAATATATCTATTTGTTGCATCTGTTGTCTCTAAAAGACACCAAACACTGCAGTTTGCGTGTGAAAGGACTAACCATTCCAGAGGGAAGGACGACGTAAACATCTTCAGGGCTTCTTTCCTGCACCACAGAGACAAACACAGCTCAGAGTGAACCACCAGTTAATCTGCTCATTAAATTCCATTTCTGTGAAGAGCATCACAACAAAAGGAACTATGGGTAGGTTTTTCAAGTAAATATATCTATTTGTCGCATCTGTTGTCTCTAAAAGACACCAAACGCTTCAGTTTGCGTGTGAAAGGACTAACCATTCCAGCGGGAGGGGGGACGTAAACATCTTCAGGGCTTCCTTCCTGCACCACAGAGACAAACACAGCTCAGAGTGAACCACCAGTAAATCTGCTCATTAAATTCCATTTTTATGAAGAACAAAACAGATAATCATTAACTATAAGACACAGAGACAAAAGCATCAAAGGTATCAGTACAACAAAAGGAACTAGGAGTACGTTTTTCAAGTAAATATATCTGTTTATCACACCTGTTGTCTCTAAAAGACACCAAACGGTGAAAGGACTAACCATTTCAGAGGAGGAGCTGGAGTCGTCATCTTCAGGGCTTCTTTTCTACACCACAGAGACAAACACAGCTAAGAGTGAACCACCAGTAAATGTACTCATTAAACTGTGTCTTTGTAAAGAACAAAACAGATAATCAATGAAACATTCATCAACAGAAACCTTTCAAAGTTAATAAACAGAGGATAATGTTTTACATAACGTCACGATCAGACAATGCCTGTAGCACAAAGACAGAAGCATATGTCATGTCTGAGTGTGCATGGTCAACAACTGCAAACCAAATACCTGCAACAGGACTCACCTCTAATATATCTTCACAACCCTCCTGTAGCACCATGATAAAAGCAGCCGTCAGTATGTAGACATTATGCATGATCAACAACTGCAAACCAAACACCTGCAACAGGACTCACCTCATATACGTTTTCATCATCATAACCCTAGCAGAGATAAAAGCAGCCGTCAGTATGTAGACACTGAGTGTACATGATCAACAACTACAAACCAAACACCTGTAACAGGACTCACCTTATACTCATCATACCGTTCCTCCTGTAGCACAGAGATAAAAGCAGCCGTCAGTGTGTAAACATTATGCATGATCAACAACTGCAAACCAAACACCTGTAACAGGACTCACCTCATACTCATCATCACTATCCACCTGTAACACGGAAATAAAAACAGCTGTTAGAGCTCCACTCATCTAAGGAACAGTGAATTGTATACTGCACTGCTCCAAAGACACGGGATGCTAATTTGTTATTTACTGAAACATGCCCATGTACTAATTTGATGAACTGGTTATGCTTTCTCTTCTTAGACGGGTGGTGCGCTAAGGTGATGTAGTAATTTAGACCCAGGCATTAAAAATTGAAACCGTCAAAAATATACAGTTATTTATTTGCTTCATGTAGCTCTGTGTATGTGTGTAACAGCACTAACTAGACACTGAGCAAAACTGCGTCTGTTGTCGTCAGTAAACCACACAGAGATTTGTAAAGAAATATTTGTAGCACTGTAAATTTCATACGGAATCAGAATGGTCATCGCCAGGAAAACTCATGTAGGGGAGGAAGTCCACGTCTTCCTCTGCGATCAACTTGGGGATGTCTGTGAAATCGTCCTCTGCCTGTTCCGAGTCCTAAATAAAATCAGTGAAAATGTTTTGTATTGAAAGAAAAACCCGACAATGTCACATCTAGAGTTCAAAGCAAGTGGGTGACTTAAACAGAAAAAAAGAAAAGGCTGTAAATGCACGGACCCTTTCCTCGATAGCAACAAAGCTGGTGAACTGAGACAGGATGGAGAACTCTTTGCTTAACTGGACGATGAAGGACTTCAGCTCTGCTTTCTTACCCTGGAGAAAAACAATAAACTGTGAAGCTCAAACTGGAGATCTAAAGTGAGGAGCGCCACCTTCCATCAGTCACAAACAGACCTCATGTCCAGCTTCACTGGTGTCCAGGTTCCCGTCCTCGTAGTCCCTTATGAGGGCCCTCGCTGTGAGCTTGTGGAGGAACTGAAAACACACAAAACATCATAATCATCATCACTGCACTGTCCTCACGGTCCATGACATCTTGCATCAGTATCTGCAGCTACTTGTGTCTGTGGCATGATGAAAAAGAGTTTCAACTCAATTCACTTATATTTATTTGTGTGGAGCAAATAATAACATCTAGATCAGCACTGAGACCACTTCACTGTCTGTGATAAAAGCAGGACAGTCCAGGGTCTGAGGTTAGTTCACGGTCTGAACTTTTTTGTTAACCTGAATTTACTGTGTTACCAAATTCGTTGTGCCCACTAGAGACACTAGACGGTGCCATAGCTACTTTCTAGCCTTAGAAGCTATATAGCTACTTAGCATAGCATTGCTTATCCCTCTGCTTTGTTGTTGTTGTTTTTGACACCTTACCTCCATGCCACATAACAATGGAAAACCCATGAGTAGAGCAATTCATTTCTTCCCTTGCACAGAGCCTAAACCCAAAGTGGTGCCCTGAGGTCATCTAGTAGTTCAGATCCAATTATTTAATAATAAATATTTTTTTTTAAATTATAATTATTAATGAATAAATATGATAGCCAAACCCCAATATTAAGTGCCTTAGTACAACGGCCCAACATAAATGGTGCCCCGTGTGAGTAATGTTTGCAATTATTCATAATTATGCAATATTAATTTCAGCATAATTTTGGCTAAAGTCAAAAATATTTTTGAACAAGTTCTGGACTTGCCATTAGTCTTAATGTTCCATCCCACTACCACAGGAGTAGATGTCCAGTTGTACTTACAAACAGCTGATCACTTATGAGATTCTTAAAATGATACATTATTAATAATTCGTTATTTATAACTACCATTTTAAGTCCCATAGAGGTACGTTACGATTAGGTTTTGCTGCTTGCTAATACAAGTTGAACCTACTTTTCTTAATCGCAAGAATTTCTGCATTTGGGGGAGCCGCTTCAGCATATCTTCAACCTGAGCCTGCAGCTGGGGAGGGTCCCCGTGCTCTGGAAGACTTCATGTCTCATCCCGGTTCCCAAAACAAAACACCCCAGGGAGCCGGGTGACTTCAGACCAGTGGCACTAACATCTCACATCATGAAGACCTTTGAACGGCTGCTGCTCCATCTCCTCAGACCCCAGGTCCACCACGCACAGGATCCACTGCAGTTTGGATACCAGGAGAAGGTGGGCGTGGAGGATGCCATCCTCTATCTGTTACACAGGGCTTATTCTCATCTGGACAAGGAGAGCGGTGCTGTGAGAATCATGTTTTTTGATTTCTCCAGCGCCTTCAACACCATCCAGCCCTTCCTCCTGAGAGACAAGCTGACAGAGATGAGGGTGGACTCACACCTGGTAAGATGGATTACAGACTACCTCACAGAGAGACCACAGTACGTCAGACTGAAGGACTGCACGTCAGACACTGTGGTCAGCAGCACCGGAGCACCACAGGGGACCATGCTATCTCCTGTCCTCTTCACCTTGTACACATCTGACTTCCAGTACAACTCTGAGCTCTGCCACATGCAGAAGTACTCAGATGACACTGCGATAGTCGGCTGTATCAGGGATGGACGGGAGGAGGAGTACAGGAGCCTGGTCGAGGACTTCATGGGGTGGTGCAGGTCCAACCATCTGCAGCTGAACACCTCCAAGACCAAGGAGATGGTGGTGGACTTCAGAAGGAAGAAATCACATCTCCAACCTGTGTCCATCAGCGGGGTGGATGTGGAGGTCGTTCGGACTTACAGGTATCTGGGGCTGCAGCTGGACGACAGGCTGGACTGGACTTCTTGCATGGACGCACTCCACAGGAGAGGACAGAGTCGTCTGTACTTCCTGAGAAGGCTGGGGTCCTTCAACATCTGCAAAAAACTGCTGCAGATGTTTTACCAGTCTGTGGTGGCCAGCGTCCTCTTCTATGCTGTGGTTTGCTGGGGAGGAAGCAGCAAGAAGAGGGACGTCGCTCGACTCGACAGACTGGTGAGGAGGGCTGGCTCAGTGGTGGGCACAGAGCTGGACTCTCTGGTGACAGTGGCAGAGAGAAGGACCCTGGACAAACTGCTGTCCATACTGGACAACGCCCACCACCCTCTGCACAACACCTTCATCAGGCAGAGGAGTGTGTTCAGTGGCAGGCTGCTGTCTCAGTCCTGCTCCACCAACAGACTTAAAAACTCTTTCGTCCCCCTGGACATCAGACTGTACAACAGCTCTCAGTGATGGCAGGAGGCACAATAGACTGGTCACTTTATAATTCCTAACAGGTCACTTTATATTTTTAACTTTATAAGTTTCAACAGGTCACTTTATATCTTTAACTTTATAATTTTTAACAGGTCACTGTATATTTTTAACATAACTGTACAAAACATTTTATTATAGCTGTATAAAACATTTTATTTCTAGTCACTTTTTCTATTTTTATATAGTTTTTGTATTGTATGTTTCAATGTAAGTCACTGCTACTGGATGCTTGAATTTCCCCCGGGATTAATAAAGTATCTATCTATCTATCTATCTATCTATCTATCTATCTATCTATTTGGATACCACATATTCATGCAATCCAGTCAAGCTGTTTTCTGTTAATTAAACGCTCCCCTGTTAAATTAAACCACATCTTGCCACCAGCCCTGTGTGAAAGAACTTGTGCCGGCTGTTACTGCAATGCATTTCAGCCTAAGTGAGATAAAGAGGCTGAGATAGAGGCACATTGTGCTACCAGCCCTGTGAAACATAAAGTTATATACTTAGGTGTTATGGCCATGCATTCCAGTCTAAGTTGACTTTAAGATTCACGCCTCTAACTGTTACTGCCCTGCATTTCAGTTATTGCATGTTGTGTTTTTGGTAAGTAAATTTGTTAACCTGAATTTACTGTTCTTCACCTTTAGATTAGATTAGATTAGATTAGATTCTTTATTCATCCCAAACTGGGAAATTTCTTTGTTGCAGCAGCATTCAACTCCATACATACATACATAAAACAAAAGCTAAAAATCAACAATATGAGCAAATAGAGAACTATAAGGAGAACAAAAGTATACACAGTATACAAAGTATAAGAAGTGAATATTTAAGAAGTGTTAAATTAGTATACACAAGAAATATATTACCAGGTATTACAGGTGAATATTGAAAAGAAGTGTTAAATTAAATGTCCAAGTGTCATCTGTCACACACAGATGAGGAGTTGTACAGACTGATGGCTTGGGGTAGGAAAGATTTCCTGAAGCGTTCTTTGAGACAACGAAGTTGTCTGAGCCTTCTGGAGAAGGTGCTCCGTTGTCTGTCTATTGTGTGGTGGAGAGGGTGGTCAGGGTTATCCATGATTGATAACAGTTTGTTCAGAGTCCTCCTCTCCACCACCGATTCAAAAGTGTCCTGTCTGCAGCCAATGATAGAGCAGCCTTCCTGATCAGTTTGTTCAGTCTGTTGGCATCACTGGCTGTGATGCTGTTCCTCCAGCAGACCACAGCAGAAAAAAGTGTGCTGGCCACAACAGACTGGTAGAAAATCTCCAGCATCTTGCTGCACACATTGAAGGACTTCAGTTTCCTCAGGAAATAGAGTCTGCTGCAGCTCTTCTTGTACACAGCTGTACTGTTGGTCCTCCAGTTCAGTCTGTTGTCGATGGTCACTCCCAGGTATTTGTAATCCTCCAACATCTCCACATCCCTACCCAAGATGGTGATAGGCAGAGGAGCTGGTCCCTTCCTCCTGAAGTCAATCACCATCTCCTTGGTCTTGTCCACATTAAGCAGCAGGTGATTCCTTCCAGCCCACCCCACAAATCCGTCCACCAGCCTTCTATACTCCTCCTCATCCTGTCCACCACTTATACATCCTACAACTGCGGAGTCATCAGAAAATTTCTGTATATGACATGACTCTGAGTTGTGCTGGAAGTCAGTGGTGTATAAGGTGAACAGGAACGGAGAAAGTACAGTGCCCTGAGGGGCTCCCACACCACTCACCACCACATCAGACAGGACATGACCCAGACGCACGAACTGTGGCCTGTCTGTCAGGTAGTCAGTGATCCAGGAGACAGTGGATGCGCCAACACCCATCGACTGCAGCTTCCCACCCAGCAACAAAGGCTGGATGGTGTTGAAGGCACTGGAGAAATCAAAGAATGTGATTCTCACTGAGCCTCCACCACCACCCAGGTGTGAGTGATAGATGACAGCGTCATCCACCCCAAGGCACGGCTGGTAGGCAAACTGTAGAGGGTCAAGGAACGATCTCACCTGCGGCTTCAGGTGGGCCAACACCAGCCTCTCCAGCACCTTCATCACATGGGATGTAAGAGCAACTGGACGGTAATCACTGAGGCCAGATGGAGATGACTTCTTAGGCACAGGAACCAGGCAGGAGGTCTTCCAGAGAAGCGGCACCCTCTCCAGGCTGAGACTCAGGTTGAAGAGCCGTTGGAGAACAGCAGACATCTGGCTGGCACAGGTCCTCAATATCCTGGGGCTGATGCCATCCGGGCCTGCCGCCTTGCGTTGGTTTAGTTTCTCCAGCTGTCTCCTCACCTGGCCGGTCGTCACAGTCAAGCAGGGGGTGGGGGGAGTGTCTGTGGGGGGATGAGTCGTGAGCTTAGATCCTGTTGTCTGATCCTGGAGGCTCACCGCAGGGGGAGGAGTAGGGGGCAAGAGATGTGGGAGCGTTGGAGGCAGTGGGGAGGTGTGGGGGGAAGGGGTCGAGGAGACAGGAGTCTTGGAGCTAAACCTGTTGAAGAAGGTGTTAAGCTCGTTCGCACGCTCCAAGTTGCCTTCAGACAGCCTGCTTTAACTAGTTAACGTGGTAATTTTGGTTATAGTTAATAATTTTAGTATTAATCAGAAATCCAAATTGACAATTTAGTACCTCTTATAAGACTAATTTGATTAAATATTTTCCTTTCTTAGAAGGGTGGTGCCCTGAGGTCATCTAGTAATTGAGATCCAGTTATTTCAAATAAATAAATAATTTCAAATAAATAATTATTAATTATTTATGAGTCAAACAACAATATCGAGTGCCTTAGTACAGAGGCCCAATAACTGTCTGTGATAAAAGCAGGACAGTCCAGTGTCTTCTTTCTCTTTACACATGTACAGTGGGTGGTGTTTGTCAACGTGTGTCTTCTTACTGTCCCTTTCGTCTTCTGCATCTCAGATGTCGACACCATGGTCCTGAGCTCCTGACCACTCAAGTTTCCGACGAGGGTAGCCTGTATGACGCATCGATAATCTCAATGTCAAAATCAAGGTTCACTCTCAGCAACATGAAGACCTCTGGGGAACTGCAATGCACACCTGTAAGTGATTTAGGTACAGGCTGTAATGGTGTATCTGTGTACCTGAGTGCAGTGCGGCACAAAGCCATAAACCAGGGTGTGGCAGTCATTGAACAGAGCATGCAGCTGCTTGGGCGCCTGCAGGGGAAGAGGAGCTGTCGGGTTGAACTGCTGCCATTTCACTGACACCGAGCTGCAGCCCGGAGATGCCATACGCTTCACCTGACGGGCCACCTGCCGCCAGGACACAACACACAGTTAATCTCATTCTGTGTCATTTTTACAGCTTTACAGAAGCGTAAAATGGACTGACTGTGTGTGATTTACCACCATCTCACCTTCTCTGCCCAGTTGTGTTTGGTTTTTGTGTCGAAGAATTCATAGGCTCCGCCCCCTGCTTGTGCCAGGGCTCTGAGCATGTGCCGGTTGGCTGTTGGACTGAAATGACAAAGAAACATTAAGACCTGCAGGACATGACGGACACTAGACATCTGTTATCACAGTCTGTCTCTATTCCTCTACAGCCAGTCTGTCCTCCTCCTCCTCCCCAACTCCATGTCTCCCTGTTTCTCCAGGACGTTCAGGAAGTCCAGTCTCTATCTACTACTGAGTCTAACATCGACTATTAATCATCATGATGTCACATCCTGTTTTTATAGCGTCAGTGACAGACAGAAATGACAGAAACCATCCTGGAAAGTTATTTCACGTGTACTTTAGTGTTTTATTTTGTCCCAAGTCCCGTCCACTAACAGGGCGGAGCTTAGGACCTATACTTCAGCCAGACACCAGGGGGAGTTCCAGACGTCATGGTGTCCTCTTTCTTTTCTCTCCAGTCTATGGTCTGACCTGAGGCCGCAGCTGAAGAGCCGGCTGTGCTGACAGTTGTCTCTGAGCAGCTGCAAGGTGAGCTCCGCGTTCTGGATGTGGCCGTCCGACAGCAGCAGCAGGTTCCGGACGCCGCGGGACGGAGGCAGCAGGCTGAGAGCTCGCAGAGGGCGCCACAGCTCGGTGCTGCCCCCTACTGAAGAGCAGAACTGCAGGGAGGGAGAGGAACCGGGAATAAGTTACTTAAAGTGAGGACGCGTCAACGAACTGTTGAATGGCTGCAAATGCACCAGTTACATCCAAATAAAACCCAACATGAACACTAATGAAATCACAAACGGTATTATTGTTGTTTCTTTTAAAGACTTTTAGTTTAGTCATAGAATGCTGTATGTTGTTGTTTGTTTTCTGTTTTTATTTTCTATTAGAGCATCCTGTTGGTCATACACAGCTGCAGGCTGCTCATTGGTTGGCTCATTTAGGGGCCAGCTTGTTATACGGCACAACCTCTGGTGTCAGTCCATGTGGAGGTGGTCTGGGACACCTTCCTTTGGTAGTGTGAACACACAATGAGTCCTGGGTCACATTAAAGACCAGCTACTCACCAGGGCTGATCTGAGGAAGAGGAGGAGAAGTGGAGAACATGAGGGAAGGTGACTCACCTTGATGAAGCGCTCAGCGGTCTGATGAACTTCAGACAGTGGCTTTGCCGTCAGGAAAGCTTCTCTGTGATCTGAAATGAGAAACACTGCCAGTGAGAAAGTGTAACTGAAAGGTTTTCAGATGCAGTGTTTGTCCACTGGTTGAGATAATTCTCATCTTTCATGTAAATGATACTCAGCTAATAACAGATGAAGTGCTGAAACACTCTGGCATGCATCCATGACTAACAGATTACCAGAACCAGAGAAGGCTCTGGTTCAGTTTGCATCATATTTAACCAAAGTTTCATGACTAAAAGCATCAAACTGACCCGTGCCAAACAAAATGACGTTGAGTCTGACGCTGCTGTTGAGGACTTTGAGGACCTGCAGGGCGATTCTCTGTGCCATGTGGAGGGACTGTCCTCTCATGGACTCAGACGTGTCCAGCAACAGGACGACTTCATCGGCCGCTGAGCCGGAGTCGACCTCAAAGTTGGGGTAGAAAACCAACATGCAGGCCTGGAGGAGAGAGCAAGACGTGGCTGACAAAGACGTTTCAGAATGAGAGGAAGAAAAAGAAAAAGACAGACCTGGCTGTCCTTGTCTGGGTGGTTTTCCACCCACATCCGGGGCAGATGGACCTCAGACAGAGTGATGTTCAGCTGGAAACCGTCCGGACCCAGGACCTCTCCTGGCAGCACGCTGACCACGGCCTTACAGTCCGTTCTCTGTACGATCACGAAACAGCAAATCATGACACGAGAAAAACTGACTAAACCTGCAATCAATGAATACTTTCTTTCAGTTAGTCTACTTAGAATCAAAACCATCAACTACAATAAAAGTCTGCTTAATAATGCTGAGAAATATCATTTGGAAACATCACTGAGGCAGACTTCTGTCTTCATCTCAAGTTTTAGATGAACAAATAAAATATTCCTGACTTGGAAATGAATCCAGTTACCTTCATCTTGACCTTGTGAGTGATACATTGCAGGCTGGAGATCTCGTAGGGCATCTCCACTGACGCGTCCAAGGTGAACTCTCTGGAAATAAAAGAAACGGCGCATGAACACAGCGCCTGCAGCTACACAAAGAAACACTAGAAAGGGCACAGGGATGCAGCTGCAAACACTGGTGCAACATCAGTGAATAAGAAGGACTGGTGGCAGAGTTTGCTTCTACGGTCCAGATGAATATAGACAAATATTGTCAAATACACAGAGGGCTCATCTGGAGGAGGAGGTGCACTTATTTCTTTTGCAAATTTGAGAGACTTTTTATATATATGGCTCCTTTATTTGCTTTATGAGACAGTTTATAGTTTAAAAGTATTTCAGTTTACCATGTAGTGTTGTACTTCATTGTATTTTTTATCAGGTGACATCGATGTTAGTGACGGTGTTACTGTTTATAATATTAGTGTTCTAGGGTTAGGGTTAAGCTGAAGCAAATGAATAAAGAGATCTAGGAGAGTAAGGGTTTAGAGTCTCTTCGTTGGGAACTTATTACGCTCCTGCAAAGATTTGTCTCATAATGACGTCCAAACGTTACGAGTCTAGCTACAGCCAACGTATTGCTGTGGGATAGCCAGCTACTATAAAACCAGAGCAGAGAAGTCAAAGGATGATGTTCCTTTGATTCGCCATAGATGGAAAACGTAAGCTGCATTAGAGTAGTCTGGATGAGTGGATGAGCTCACCTACTGCCGGCTTCCTCGTCAGTCACACACACCTTCTCCACGGTAACCTGTGGACAGAACCAGATCACTAAGAACACAGCCGGCCTCAGGTCACTACGTCTCCTCAGATGACAGGGCTTGATGAGTCCTTCTCTGGTTAATATCTTCTTTACCTGCGTGGTCTGGTTGAGCGCCGCGCTCTCCTGCCACGGAGCCACGCTCCCAGGCAGGGAGAAGAGGATACTGCCGTCCCTGACCATCAGCTCGGACACGTAGGTGATTTTGATGAGGACGGTGGCGCCGGGCGGGAGGTTGCCCACGCTGATGGTGAACACGTCCTGCAGGGAGAACAAACATTACAAGTGTTCAGACGTAGCCAGCGATCGGTCAGAGGGTAGAGATGGACGGACATACCGGGGCGTCCTGGTCCATCAGGTAGGCTCCGTGGCCCTTCTCTATAGCCTGCTTGTACTCCTTGCGAGCTGTCTCCTTTTCCTTCACCTGAGACACAAACACACACAAGATACAGAGTTAATCTGTATTATAAATACTCTATATATTCTTTTGTTATCCTTTTTACTGACTGTAATTCCTCCTGTTCCCATCCATCTATAGTGATGGATACCAGATTTCCATCCACCCATCTAACTTTATATCTTTTGTCCCCCACCACATTAGGCCACGCCCCTAACGATGTGATTGGCTCAGCATATTACAACTTAACCCGTGTTACCTGTCCGACCACATGCTTGCCGTTGATGAAAGCCTCAAATCCACACACGGCTGCAGAGTCATCCAGAGGGAACACATACTTTGCTTCGATGGCTTCAGAGCTCTGATTGGTGTATTTCTGGAAAATGATGACCTAGAGAGGGACGACAGACACGCTCCGCACGTCAGGCCTCCGTCTTGAGATGCCAGCCAGCAAACAATGGACAACAATGGACAAAAGAAGAGGACATCTGCCGTCTTTCTTTTTCACCTGAGAGAGCAGATCCATCAGTTTGCACTTCACGTGGACGGCCTGCAGAGGGAGCTGCTGGCCGGAGCTGTTCAACAGTCCAGGCTTCACGTCGTTCAGAGGGTTTGTGACGTTTTCCACGCCATCATCCTCTGAACCAAAGTCTACAGAGACAGAGAGAGAGTTTCTGCAGTTATGTGTCTGATTGTTATTTCACTTAGTTGACGTAGTTTAAAATCACACAAGCAAACGAGGCACAAAGAGGACCGTGCTGTAAAAGGCTGTGCAAACAAATATGGTCTGTAGTGCAAAATAAAAAATAAAGAAAGAGTTTACAAGTAAATGTAGAAGAAGTAGTTTCCATCAGTCACTGATTTCAAATCCTTTCTGTTGGTCTAAACGGAGCACGGACATGATGTCATTTTAGACTAGACTGAATCTGCAGAGAACCAGGTTTATTCAGAGCTGAATGATCCATGGACCAGAGAGACCTAGACCAGTGGAGTCACCACGGAGACTACCTCATGGACCAGAGAGACCTGGACCAGTGGTCACTGTGAAGACTACTTCCTGGAGCACACAGACCTGGACCAGTGGAGTCACCAGGGAGACTACCTCCTGGACCAGAGAGACCTGGACCAGTGGTCTCCATGGAGACTACTTCCTGGACCACAGAGACCTGGACCAGTGGTCGCCATGGAGACTACTTCCTGGGCCAGAGAGACCTGGACCAGTGGTCGCCATGGAGACTACTTCCTGGACCACAGAGACCTGGATCAGTGGTCACCATGGAGACTACTTCCTGGACCACAGAGACCTGGACCAGTGGAGTCACCATGGAGACTACTTCCTGGACCAGAGAGACCTGGACCAGTGGAGTCACCATGGAGACTACTTCCTGGACCACAGAGACCTGGACCAGAGGAGTCACCATGGAGACTACTTCCTGGACCAGAGAGACCTGGACCAGAGGAGTCACCATGGAGACTACTTCCTGGACCACAGAGACCTGGACCAGTGGTCGCCATGGAGACTACTTCCTGGGCCAGAGAGACCTGGACCAGTGGTCGCCATGGAGACTACTTCCTGGACCACAGAGACCTGGACCAGTGGAGTCACCATGGAGACTACTTCCTGGACCACAGAGACCTGGACCAGAGGAGTCACCATGGAGACTACTTCCTGGACCACAGAGACCTGGACCAGAGGAGTCACCATGGAGACTACTTGCTGCTACACTCATCAATGTAGGGACCCCCTTGAAAATGAGATGCTACATCTCAAGGGGCTATCCTTTAATAAATTCAAATCAATCAAAATACTGTTACAGCTGTTTTTATGTTTTTGAACTGTTGAACTTAAATCACGTCAGTAGAAAGAAAATTGGGTCTAATTAACTTTCTCTTTCTTTTCTTTTTTTGTTTTAGACTACAGATTAAAAAATTGTTTTAGAATTCAAAACAATAGATAAAATAAAATAAATAATTCCAGTTTCTGTTTCCGCACAGACAGCTCACCTTGGCCTGACGGGGGCAGGCACAGCTCGTCTGTCTTGGTGATGTCGGGACTGAAGTCCTTCCGTAGGTCTCCCTCGATGCTGAACTGAACCACATACTTCAGCTTCACCTGGTCAGTGCTGTAGACCACATACTCATCATCCTGGACAACACGGTGATATAGAGCAGATGTTAGGCCTGAACAATGTTTTTATTGTTTTTTATTTTTAAATGAAGTTTAATAACATCAGAGACACCTTTACTCTTACCTCAAAGTCAGACCGAGCGTTAGCGGTGTGGCAGACCCCGTGAATGCTGTGGTGTCCCTCGGGAGCCTGGGTCAGGGTGGCGTCTCTCTGGCGGACGTCCCTGCAGCGTCCCAACGCCACGTCACACACCAGCAGCAGCCGAGAGCCGTCCATCATGCTGGGTTTGGAGTATTTCAAACTGGTGCTGTGGACGAAGGACGGTGGAGGACACAATCACGTTTCCTAAACTTGATTTGCAAACGCCAAGGGCAGTTTTATCTGAAACTGCTTTTCATGATTTCAAAGTGTTTTTAAAAGTTACAGTAACTCACGTTGTTGTTTTTTCTTTTTTGTTAATGGAACATGCAGGTAAACCCACCGTCTGTATTTTCAGGCTGTCCACTTACCTCATGCTGTCACTAAAGTAGATTCCACTGCCCAGATTGCCAACGTCTGTTCTCTCTATCCCATGATGCTCCACTCCAACGCGGGGCAGCAGCAGGCCGCTAAAAAGACAAAGAGTCCAGATGAACGTCAGCACACAACATGCACTAACTATTTGTTCAGATATTTTCTTTGTGTGTGTTTAATCTCACCGGGACAGGATCCCAACAAAGTTGCTGGGGCTGGACGAATGCAGAAGAGGCTTAATGTTCCCGAGCTCACTCTTAAAGGTCTGAAGCTCCACTCCTCTGGTGACGCGCATGATCTGCTGGATCTGCACCTTGCTGCAACACACCGATGGAAATGTGGCAACACATAAACACCGGTATATTAGTAGGTGTAAGGACGGGCTTTACATTAAGATTTGAACGGGGCCTCTCTTTATGTTGTTTCTAATAATAATACACAGATTCAAGTACCTGTCCTGCAGCAGATCGCTCACAGCCTTAAACTCGGCGCTGCTGGAGGGAACGGGCTCGATGCTGCACCTCAGGGCGCGATACTTCCCCACGCAGGACGTCATGGAGTTCCTCAGGGTCATCTCACTCACGTTCAGAAGGTCTCTGATTAACTTTACAAACAGAAAAGATTGTGTTCATGTTAGTCTGAGCCAAAGACTCCACAGAAAGTCTTTATAGACAGTCAAACATAGTGGAGACAGTGGAGTAGAGGACGGACAATGACGTTTTATCTAAACTCTAATGTGCTGAGAGGATGCTCTGTACTAATTCAATACTATTACTATTACTGTTACAATACTAACCTGCACTCAGTGTTTTTTTAGGGGGAATTTGGACCAATTTATGGAAGTTTCTCAATTTTCTTTATGTATTGCATCATGGGGCATCAACAGGACACATATACAAGCATTGTGTTAGTTTACTCTGTGGGACACTGGGTGAGATCGCTCTGATAAAATAACCTTAGCCTGGGTGGATGACTGTAGCTCCATGTCATAAAGAGGAGAGTCATCAGCAGGGTTTTCTGGTTAGATGTGTGTGTGTGATTTATGCTGCAGCACATGAAGCTCAAACCTGCACAGACGCCTGTAACGCATCGGCTCGTATCCATGTGCATTACCTGACACAGGTCCAGTTTCTGAGAGATGAGTTTGGCATCAGGACGTAAGACTTTCATTTTGTGCGGCAGCAGGGTGTAAACCTCCCCCAGGAGAGAAACCGCCGCCTCATAGTCGTTCTCCCTCAGCGTCTTCTGGGCCTGAAGCAACAAGCCCTCCACCCTGCTCACCTACAAACACAGCACAGACGTCACTCTGGTGAGCTGACGTCACGAGTCGGGCTACAGCTGATATTTCCCAGAACAATCAGTGAAATCTTTACGTCGTTGAGGCTGAGTTTGTCGATGGGAACGCTGAGGACGTCGCCAAGACAACCGAGGGCTTCGGTCCACAGCAGCTCCACAAACACGGACACTTCCTCAGATAAGTGTGCTGCTTTCAGCTTCTCCTCCAGAAGAAGCTGCCAGTTAAACAAAGCACATGTTAGTCAGTCAGAACAGACAAAGTCTCACGATGTGAAGCAGTTCACTGCAGGAATCAAGACATTCTGGGATCTTGGCTTAAACCAGTTTGAAGTAGCCCCATAAACATCTGAACGAGCTACAAACCCAAGACACATGAGAGCAAAGGAGATGAGAGGTTTATGTAGAATAAGAAAATAAGATCTGACCTCCTTGAGGGGGGCAGAGCCCAGGTTCTTGGTCTCTGGGGGGACACGGGTCCTAATCTGCAGGCCTGCAGCCTCCAGGGAGTCTCTGAGGGCCTGGTACACCTCCACAGCTTCCTCTGAGGTGGACGGGAACACCAGCGTGTCCCTGACCGCCGCCTTCTGTTAGCATCAAACACAGGTGTGAGTTCTATTCAAGTTCTTCTTCCCAGATTTGAATCACTGGAGCCAAAGATGAGTTACTCTGACAAGAACGTCTGGATTCACTGGATGGCTCAATGTGCTACGATGTCACTTGACTTACATTAAAAACTTTTGGTCTAAATGGGTTCCATCAGAGGAAAGTTAAAACCAAGCATAGTATAACAGAACATGTGTTTTAGACCTAAGGGAGAAACAAAGGTTGAGCAACAAAAGGTTTAAAGTAGGGGCTGAGAAAGCTAACACAAATTCCTTTTAGTGCCGTTCTGTCATATCCAAAAAAGTTTCAAAAGGGCAACTGAACTTGTAGAGTTTTTGAGAAGACGTTTCATCCAAGTAGCTCCTTCAGTTCTAGGTGACCGGTGGAAAGTCTAAGGTTTAAATGTCTGGTTAATAACCAGAAACCAGTGCAGCTAATTTACAAATTACTTTAGCTGCACCAATTTCTGGTTATTAGCATAACAAGCAATGTTTTCAGGAGGAGTTCCTATTTAAACCTCAGACTTCCCACCAGTCCCCTAGAACTGAAGGAGCTACTTGGATGAAACGTCTTCTCAGAAAACTCTACAAGTCCAGTTTCCTTTTTGAAACTTTTTTGGATCTACCATGACTGAGAACCTTCACAGACATATTGTGATGCCATTCAGGAGGAGATCAAAGCAGCAGTAACGCTGTGGAAAGCAAGCAGAATATAAAGTGGTGTTGTAGTAAATGCCTGCAGAGGGCAGTGATTTACGCAGTGATAGCGTGTAGCAGCTTTAAAGTCCTGTCAGATGCTTCTCTGGACAAGTTATCTGTGATTACTCTGGATGTGAGGCTTTCTGGAGCTTTCTGAGCAGAGCAAGGCTGCAATAGAGCTGAAAACAGGAGACAGCACAAATAAAGAGAGAACGGTCAAAAGAAACTATGACGCATATGCAGCCACAGTCAGAGCTGAGCTGCAGCCTTCATACCTCGGCTCCTGCATCCTCCTTCAGGTACCTGACCACCCGATACTGCCGTCCTTTCTCTGCGCTGGAACAGCTCTGCAGCTCCAGCACAAACCAGCTGCTGCTGTTTCTCTGCAGTGAAACAGGTGAAATCATGAAGCAACAGTCCTGCCAGCACCAGAGTCGTACAAAGAATGAATACAACGAAGAGCGGCTTCACCTTTTCATAGATGGAATACTTGGCCACTTGAAAACGATCGGGGAACGATGGAAGTCTGGAATCAGCTTCAGAGTAGATCCTGTGAGACGTAGCGACAAATGAGCAAAGGTGTTGTTGTTTTCTGATCTGCAGAAACCTGAACTCTGATTTAAGTTCATTCCAGTTGTTGCAGCAGCACGTGACAGAGATATGAAAGCAGAGTCTGGAGCTTTGAGGTATTACATTACTACTGTAATGCATGACTGAGGAACAGGGAACATTAGCAGAAGTCCATTAATAAATAAATAAATAAAAACCACAATATGCAGCAGTGGAAGCAAACTGAAGCTCTAAGACAAATCACGTCCCTCCAGAATTCTTTTTTTTTTCCACATTTGCTTGTTCATTCTCACAAACGTATCAGCCTGATGTATACACATTCAGATTCAAATGATGTCTCTGCATCAACTGGATAGTCCTGCAACCAGTCAGAGTAACTAATTTAACTCCACAGTGTCCGACTAAAGACCGTACAGAACGTTTTGAGGCCCCTGGTCACCTAGGATGGATGTTAATGGTCTGAACGGGGCCAGAGAATCTTCTCAGACTGCATCGTCCTCCAGGGACGACGTGACTCACTAACTCTTTTCTCACCTCAGCTTTTCCAGGACATTCCCAGTCTTCTGTGGAGCCTCGTTCCTCAGGGACGTCTCATCCACCACTTTGATCACGGACACTTGTAAAAACACAAGGACAAGACACATCACACAGTGAACACACTAGTCTTTAATCCTGACTGCACACTGGAGGTAAAGGTCTAAAGAAAATCTGTGCGCACACCCCATGAGCAAACACAGCCTCTATCTGAACTCAACACTTAAACCTGAAGAATGCGTCCATTTCAGCCAAAAGGCCAAACATCATCACGTGTGTAGACGAGATAAGAAGCAGAAGATTGTGTCTGAGCTGGAGCTGGGTGCAGCTCTGGTTCAGACTTCACAGTAAAGTGCACAAACCAAACTTTCCTCTTGGTTCTGTTTGTGTTTTCAGCTTGAAACCATCAGCTGCATCTGCTAGGACTGACCTTGGCGTGGGTGCAGAGTCTTCCTCGGTGAAGAGAAAGGAGAAGGAAGCGATGAAGAGGAGGAAACGTCCAGCTTGAATTCGTCCACAGGCAGACGGACTCCTGTCTCCACACAGCTGTACACGTAATCCACTCTGACCACAGGGATCTGGTGCTTGTGGATGCTGCGCAGCCTGTTGGAGCTCAGGTTGGCCACATCGCTGGTCACTACCAGAGAGCACTGTGGGAAACGTAGGCAGAAATACATGCACAGTGAGTGGGAGTGGGGGTGAAACAACGAGCGATGGCGCCGTGGATCTCTGACCTGTTTGTTGACCACAAAGACAACGTTGCCCCCGTTGTCCGTCACCGCTGAGCGAAGCTTCTTCTTCTCCTTGTACGATAAATATTTCAGCTCCAGCAGAACGGAGCAGTTCTCAAAGACAGCCATGACTGTGAGAGGAGAGGACAGAAGAGATAGCAGAGCTGCTTTTAGTTTGGGTCATCCTCATGTGCTCAGCTGGTGTGACAATAGAAAAAAGTTAGAATTTATTGTGTAACTACAGTATTGATAAAGTTAAATTATCCTATTTTCATAAACAGATACTTCTTTCCACGCACACACACACAGGAACAGTTTCCTGTTATTTGCATAAAGGCAGCTGGTTTTGGATGCGGAAGTAAATAGAAAATAAAAAATAAATAATTAAAAAAAGGTTGAGGTACAAAGCGAAAGCAGTTTTAAAAAAATACACATATTTATAATTAAACTAAGAAGTTAAAATGCCATGGCATAGTTTATGAAATGATTTATGACAGCGCATTTTCACTTCAAATAAACGAGTCTCCTTCTTCTTATTAACTTAAACAAAGTAAATTATATCAGACGCGTTGTTAACTAACATCTGGGTAAAATAAAAAAAGAAAGAAAGACGAGGTTTACTTTACTGTCAACATCCAGAGAGACTCCTGCAGCTGCTGACACGACCTGTACGGTTAGCTTAGCATCAAGCTAGCGGCACCGAGCCGTAGGCAGCACAATGCTTCCGGTGTCATTGTGCTTTCAAAATAAAGGTTTTAGTATTAGGGGCATTGGTGCAGATCCCAGGTAAGAATTCAGAATTTCTGAAAAACATGAATTGATAGATAGATATATAGATAGATAGATAGATAGATAGATAGATAGATAGATAGATAGATAGATAGATAGATAGATAGATAGGTGGGTGGGTGGGTGGGTGGATGGATGGATGGATGGATGGATGGATGGATGGATGGATGGATGGATGGATGGATGGATAGATTCACACTGTTGGCTGTTTAAGACAAATAAACAAGAAGGATTAGCAGAATAAATGATTCCCTGTGCAGTACTTGTTGAAGGATATGGCGAGCATCTCTGTAGTTGTGATTTATGGCACGGTATGAGTTGGACAGTAATCCTGACATCAGATCTGTATGCCTGGTTAGATGATCCCCTCTGTAAAAACATTCGACCTTTGACTCGCTGACAAAAGGAAAGACAAGTTTTGAACGCCAGTAAGTGTTTAGATGAATTTTCTTTTGGAAATGTAAATGAAGAACGCATATTTAACGGTATAATACTGCAGGGAGCTCGTAGTGGAACCAATGACAAGGACATTTTCTTACATTTACAGTGTTTTACCTTCAGATTACTCTTTAAAAATCATCTTATTGTTCTTATATTAAATCTGGACACTCTAGTTTATTCTCCTCAGAGGAGGTTTCTAAATGAAAATCTGTTCAGAAACCACGGATTCATCTACAGGGAAACAGACACATGAAGCACTTATCTAGAAGTGATTTTAATGTCTTTTTTCCCCAAAGAAAATTCAAGCATCAGTTTAAGATCGAATTCCAGTTCCTGACTTTGAAATTATATTTTTGAGAAGCGGAAGTAGGTTCAATGTGAGAGAGTTCACCTTGACAGACTGATTCATCTCTTCCTGCTTTATGCACAAGTTCCAGTCAATCACATGAGCTGCTCTGTCACAGACACAGAGTAATGCTGCCCTCCTATGGACAAATACAAGTACTACAATAACACGCGCACACTCACTTACACTTAACCCTAACTTCGTCAATATTTGCCCTGAAAACAAGTCGTAATCGGTTTTGGTGCTGAGTGATGTCTATCTGTCCATCTATCCCCAGGCTTGTCCACACTGGGAAGAACAAATCAATTGTCTGCTGCTAATCTAGCAGCATTCGGTTGGATATTTACTTTTGTTAATAATAATTCTCATTAACTTCTTTCTTTTCCTGGAGGAAAAACTTCTTAGCACATTGCCACTGCTGTAGTTTAAAGTTTGTCAGCCTTCGAGCTGAGAGTGGTAACACATAAACACATCATGTAGTGAGTCTGATCCTCACAGGTAAACTGGAGAGGGGAGGAGCTCACCTGAGTTTGATGAGAACAGGAAGAGAACTCTGAAATCAGCTCAGAGTTTATTTAGAGTGAACAGAAGAAGGTTGAACGATGACACAGGGTGAGTGTTAACACAACATCATTATCATTGGAGTCAGTTTTCTCTTTATGGACTGTGGAGGGAAGAAGATTCACAACGAACTTCTGACCATGAAGAAGGTGGGAGAGCAGAGCAGAGTCTCCAGGATCCAGATGTCCGTCCATGAAGAGTCCAGAATTCATGGTCCAGACTTCAGGGATGAATCTGGACCTTCAGACACAAAGTAAGAGAACTGCTACAAACGGCTGGAACGACATGTGGACTTTTACACATTTCTGTTAAAAACCTGACAGGGATTTTTTTTAGCTCTCATTAATTAAAGGTTCATGGTGGAAGAGTAAATCAGTCACAAAGAAGAAGCAGCATTCTGACAGACTTTTTAAATCATTAAAACTTCTACATGTTCCCGTGGTTTTCTGACCACACTCTAATGTAAACGTTGCTTTCAATAACTACAGCTCCCATTAGTCTTGAACACAAAGGAATGTAGTTGAACGTGACTAAGCAGAACAGGTTGGATCAGTTTTGAATGTCTTACTGTCCTCACACCTGGCGGTGCCTGCACTGGTTTCTAAACAAACACAGTTTCAGCAGTGTGCATCTCAAGCATATTTTTATTCTGTCTGGTATGAGAGTAACATCGTCAAACATTTCAGTTCACATTCAACTGGCTAATTAATAACCTTAACATCAGGCAAATACATTGAGCTGCATTGATAAATATGTCGAAATAATCAAACAATCTGGGCGACACAGTGGTGTGGTGGTGATCCCTGCCAGTAAGAAGGTTCTGGGTTCTAATCCATGTTCTGACTGGTTCCTTTCTGTGTGTCGTCTGCAGTGATGGGCAAGCTACTTGATATGTGTAGTGAGCTAAGCTACCAGCTACTCTACAATAAATTCAGCTTCACTACACAGAAGCTACCACCCATAAAAATGTAGCAAGCTAAGTTACAATCTGTCAAAAGTAGCTTGATAAGCTACATTAGTAGCTACTTTCAGTTAATCAAACTACATGACAAGTCAATGCAGTTTTAGTGATCAAACTGTCAGTCAGATAAAGGCTAAAATATGATTTATTCATTGAACAACAGCCCAATACACACAAAAAAAAAAAATACAGAGCACATTTTTATGCCTTTTCAAATTGTAAATAAAATAAAGTAAGTAAATAAAGTACGAAAAAAGTCTAGCAATGAGCCTGAATAGGACAAAAATATGTGTTTAGTTTGGTTCTCTCCAGGTTCTCCAGCTTCCTCCCACCGTCCAAAGACATGCTGCTTAGGTTCATTGGTGATTCTGTCTCTCTGTGTTAGTCCTGTGATAGACTGGAGACCTGTCCAGGGTGGACCCCCCCTCTAGACCAATGACAGCTGGGATAGACTCCAGCAGAGGTTACAGAAGATGAATGAATGAATGAATGAATAATCAAACTGTCCTGAACACATTGACATGACAAACAAAAATGTCACATACAGTAACTATGGCAACTTGCCCGCATGCATTTCATCCATCCCTGACGTAAATTTCTCAAGCACCACAAACCACAAACTTGTAACTTGTAATCTTCACAGTGTTGGTGGTGAAAACAATATGTAATGCGCATGACTTAGGTTCAAACCAGTTGGAGCACTTTAAAACCTTAAGAGCATGACCAAATGTTTTTCCATTGTTTAGGCAATGTGCTGACAAGTTTGAAGTGGTTTTCACATTATTTTACATACCTGTGGAACAGTAAGGAAGAACCAAGGTTTCAGCAGTGTGCACAGATCACACAGTGAATAATAATTCACAGTTTTCCTCAACAGGGACAGAAAATTACATGTTTAAAAACTACAGCTGCAGTTCTAGAATACGTTAGTCCTGCTTGTTAAGGCACTGGAAATGGATGAAGTGTTGAGGACTTCATTTAGCAACATGAGCCATTAACTCCATTATTAGATTAGGGATGGAAACAGAGCACAGCACAAACCAGTCCAAACTCCGGAGGTCTAGACAAAGGTTGAGCAAATATTAAGATTCAAGGATTTAATGGAACTATACTTCAACAAATGCTAAATGAGATTAAAGAAAAGTGTAAATGTTGTTGACGAGTCTGTCCATCATGTCATCATTTTATAGGAATATTTCTGTAGGCAACAAAGACATGCTGCCACAGGGGGACAGAGTGAATCCTCCTTGTATTCTGGTAACCAGGTTTCTGGCTGAATGAAGAAATCAGCTGACTGGAGAAGACTGACTGTAACTGAAGTTGATGGAAACTCACTGAGTGTTACTGGTTTACCTCTCAGACTGACTGAAGTCCAGAAGATGGAGGAAGAGGAGAGAGCAGAGTCTCCAGTATCCAGCTGTCTGTCTATGAAGAGTGACTGGTCCAAAGAAAGACCTCCAGACTTAAGAGAAAACCCTGGACATTCAGACACAAAGTAAGAGACTGTTTCTACTGTAAACTGACCTGATGGAAGATGATGATTTTAGGATGAAGCAGAAATGTTCTGCTGAAAGATTTTTAGTCATGATGCAGATGTTTTAGTGCAGGTAGGTAAGATCCTAGTCTGGGTTTTAGAACCAGGAAGTACTGATGGTATTTGTGTAGTAAAACACCTGAGAACCTCCATTTCAGAATGTCCACTCATCAATATTCAGATAGATTTGTCCTCATGTTGAAGTCTGTGAAGATTTTCAATCTGCAAATGATTTTAGTGATGAAGAAATGTGTTGACAGAGAGAGGAAGAGGAGTCCTGTTTCTGTGGAGGAGCAGCTGTCCTGCTGTGCTTTGTGTCAGGACGTCCTGAAGGATCCAGTCTCTAGCAGCTGTGGACACTGGTTCTGCAGACAGTGCATCACCTCATACTGGGACCAGTCTGCTTCATCAGGAGACTCCTCCTGTCCCCAGTGTGGACCAGGATCCAGAAGAAGACCTGGACTGCAGACAGCCAGTCAGAGCAGCACTGTACAAAGTAAGACTGTCCATCTGTCTGCTGATGGACTCTTTTCTGGAAACCTGTTGATTTAATCCAGACACATTGTTGTGTTCTACAGCATGGGGATTTAAGATCATTCTAAATCTCATTGGAAATGAACTCCCAGTCAAATGTCACTGCATTGTTTCTGCTCCAGAGTAATAACAGCAGGACAGAGAGGAGTGAATGCTGTGTATTACAGACAGTCACACTGACTAACAGCCAGACAGCAGCCTGAGACACAACAAGAGACACAGACTCTGAACAACAGCCCACATTAGCTTTCCTGCTAACGTCTCCTTCTTCTCTAACCTACACACATCTTGTCCTGCAGATCCACTTGTTGAACAAGAACCAAACAAACATCCACTGAGGAAAACTGCTCTGCTAACATCAGTTTGTAGCAGTAGATAGTGAAGCAGCTGAGTAGCAGCACTTTGAACAGCTTCAAAACTTCACATGTATTGATAGAATATTTCATTAGTTTAGATTCCTCTAGTTTCATTTATTCTCTTTTGTTTTCCTGCTCTTCACATATCAGCTTTATTTTCCTCTTCACTGATTTCTTTCCTCATAACTGAGCTTTGTTAATTACTGCTGAAGCAAATGAAACTCCTGCTGAGACCAGCCAGTGGGAGGCTTTTATTGTGAAAGAGCCAGAGGAAATGCAGTGTATTTGTCATCTGATTATCAGTGTTTGGTTGGTGGTGCTATTAAAACCAAGAGATGAACATATTGTGCATCATTTTCTTGGTAGCTCAGTCTTAAATATTACAACAATGAAGGAACAACAACAGTGAGCTGTTAGATGAAGAGCTGCAGACAAGCTGCTGAAGCTCAACCTGCTGCCTCTGCTGTCAATCAAACACTAGCACAAGAAAAAAGAGCATTTCTAATGTTTCCTCCAAAAATGTTTCATTGTGAGAAGAAAAAACTCTTTACAACACATTTAAAGTCAGTTTTCTGTTCTTTGTGACTTCAAACAGGGATGAGTGTTTTCTTTCTGTCTCACGTTTGTTCTTCTTTCCAGCAGATGTTGGTCTGCAGGAGGTTTTAGATGAACATAAGATCAGTCTGAGGAGGAGATGTGAACGTGTGACTGAAGGAAGTGATGTAACAGGAAGTGGAACCCTCCTCAACACGATCTACACTGAGCTCTACATCACAGAGGGACAGAGTGAAGAGGTTAATACCCAACATGAGGTGAAGCAGCTTGAGACAGCTTCCAAGATGAAGGCCCTCCATGACACTCCAATCAAGTGCCACCACATCTTTAAAGCCTTACCTGACCAACAGAGACACATCAGAGTGGTTCTGACCAACGGCGTCGCTGGTGTTGGAAAAACCTTCTCAGTGCAGAAGTTCACTCTGGACTGGGCAGAGGGTTTGGAAAACCAAGATGTCAGTGTGGTGATTGTGCTTTGGTTCAGGGAGCTGAACTTGATCAAAGATGAGCAGTACAGTCTTCTCAGGCTGCTCCATGTTTTCCATCCAACATTACAGAAGGTCACAGCAGAGGAGCTGGCTGTCTGTAAACTTTTGTTCATCTTTGACGGCCTGGATGAAAGCAGACTTTCATTGGACTTCAACAACAGTGAGGTTGTGTCTGATGTCACACAGAAGGCATCAGTCAACGTGCTGCTGACAAACCTCATCAAGGGGAAACTGCTTCCCTCGGCTCTGGTCTGGATCACTTCCCGACCTGCAGCAGCCAATCAGATCCCTCCTACATGTGTTGACAGGCTAACAGAAGTACGAGGCTTCACTGACGCCCAGAAGGAGGAGTACTTCAGGAGGAGGTTCAGTGATGAAGAGCTGTCCAGCAGAATCATCTCCCACATCAAGACATCCAGGAGCCTCCACATCCTGTGTGGAGTCCCAGTCTTCTGCTGGATCACTGCTACAGTTCTGGAGCACATGTTGACTACAGAGCAGAGAGGAGAGCTGCCCAAGACCCTGACTGACATGTACTCACACTTTGTGATGGTTCAGACAAAGAGGAAGAAGAACAAGTACCATGAGGGACATGAGACGAGTCCACAGGAGCTGATGGAGGCTGACAGGGAAGTTCTTCTGAAGCTGGGGAGGCTGGCGTTTGAACATCTGGAGAAAGGAAACATCATGTTCTACCAAGAAGACCTGGAGCTCTGTGGTCTTGATGTGACAGAGGCCTCAGTGTACTCAGGAGTTTGTACAGAGATTTTCAAAAGAGAGAGTGTGATCTTCCAGAAATCAGTCTACTGCTTTGTTCATCTGAGTGTTCAGGAGTTTCTGGCTGCAGTCTACATGATCCACTGTTACACCAACAAGAAGACTGAGGTGGTGAAGGACTTTCTGAGGAAGAAAGACCAAAAGAAGAAATCAAACTTGTCTTTTCTACAGAAATTTTCTAAACACATTGAAAAGGATCACATCAGTGTCTCACATCTGGATGACTTCCTCTATGGAGCCATGGAGAAATCCCTGCTCAGTAAAAATGGTCACCTGGACCTGTTTGTTCGCTTCCTTCATGGCCTCTCTCTGGAGTCCAACCAGAGACTCTTAGGAGGTCTACTGGGTCAGACAGAGAACAGTCCAGAAATCATCCAGAGAGCCATCAACAAGCTGAAGAAGATGAACACTCATAAAATCTCTCCTGACAGAAGCATCAACATCTTCCACTGTCTGATGGAGATGAACGACCTCTCAGTTCATCAGCAGATCCAAGAGTTCCTGAAGACAGAGAACAGATCAAAGAATCTCTCTGAGATCCACTGCTCAGCTCTGGCCTACATGCTGCAGATGTCAGAGGAGGTTCTGGATCAGCTGAACCTGGATCAGTACAACACATCAGAGGAGGGAGGCCAGAGACTGATCCCAGCTGTGAGGAACTGCAGAAAAGCTCGGTGAGTCTTGATGTGATCATTAACAGAATCAATCAGTGGAGATTAGTAGTTTAGTTCTTCACATATACACAGGATTACATTATTGTCATTATTCTTAGTTTTACCTCAAACATTAAACATCAGTTGAGTTGATTTCTGAAGCTGTTTAAAATGCTGTGAGTATAAAAATGTAGATTATTTTAGTTGGTTGTGATGTTTGTTATTATCTATGATGTATTTGTAATAATTGTTAGATTCTATATTCTTTTTAACCATTTCTTTATCTTCCTTTGTGTGATGGAGGCTTCATGTAACCCTGATAAAACTTATGAAGGAGGTTGTGCTGCAGGTTTTTGAGACACTTATTTTCTAGTTTGTTTTATTCAGTAAGTTTAGTGGTTTAAAACCAGATCTGTATCATTTTCTAAAGATTACTGAAGTCATTGTGACCATGGAGGATGCTGGGGGATGCCTCAGTGCTTTTATTGAAATGACATGGAACAAAATGACCACACTCAAATTAGTGTCACTTTATTAGAGGTATATTTTTACACTATTTGTCCCAAGATGTTTTCTACATGACATTCTATGTAGGATGAAGCAGTTTAGTTCTGTTTGTAATCTCTCTTCATTTTCTTTTAGATCTCCTTCAGGCTGTAAGCTCATCATACAAAAACACAGTTGTAATGCATCATCTCTTAAAGATAAACTTCATATTCACTCAATCATCAATCAGATATTCTGAGTTCAGTTAACACACTGTGTTTGTATAAAAAGTGGATTCCTTCTTGTCAAGTGTTTAGTTTCATTCATCAGATTTTTCCTGCGTATGGACGTGAACAGTCGTAGCTGACAGTAGTAGGTAGTGTGGCAATGTTAGCAAGGAGTGGAGTGTTGCGACAACGCCACCTGCGGGAATTCCACCCGCAGGAAATCCTAAACCTCTAACTTTTAATTATTCAGTCTCATAGGACACACAGGTTCGAAAATACCACAGGGGCGAGAGACGGTTTCAAATTAAGAAAATACTTTATTAAACAAAATAACCAAAGTTCCCCCACACCAGTTACCCACAATAATGCCAATAATAGTAATAGGATAAAATTAGCACTAGGCAAGACTAAAAGTCAAAGGAAAGGGCTGGGGCTTACCAGGCGGCAGGGATAAATCAAAAGCAGAAGGGTCCGTAACATAAAACACCCGTGACACTGCACTCACACATCAAAACAAAAAGGGATTCGTGAAGGGAACCACCACCAAGGACTGGACTGCCGCCTCTGGGCCACCGCACCTAACCGAAAACAAGAAACAGATTAAAACATGCCAAAAGTACAAAAAGGGCTGGTGTGGAGAAAGACAAATGAATTAACACAAAAATAATCAATCACATCAACTAATGAAATTAAACAAAACAGTGGAATGCCCTTTAACCGACGTGCTGAGGTGGCCCCAACCCGTCACGTCACGTCACGTTAACTCAGGGCGAGCATAAGCGTTGCAATATCGCACAAACTGAATCCACGACAGCGAGCCAGAAGCATCCACAAATTAAACAGAGCCAAAACAGCAGCGCGGATCCAGGGCACGGTGGCTGGATACGGCCAAGCTTTACAAGGGCCTCTAAACAAAAAGGGCACACAGTTTAATACACAAATATATTTACAATCAGCATTGTTAAACTAGAGCAATACATACCACTCTGGAAGCTGCATTAAAGCCCCAGAGAGATGGAGGCGAGCCATACTGTACATCAATCGCCCAGCTACACCAAAACAGAGGATAATCAGCTATGAGGCCAGTAAAAGAGCCGCAAAAGAGCAAACAATTGAGGACATACCGAAAGGAACAAGCAAGTGCAATCCAGGAGGGGCTTCCGGCGAAGTGATGCGTTCCCCCCACAGCACCATCAGCCGGTCGCGCTATGGAGAACGGAGATCGCGTCACCAAAATGCCCGCAATGCACACCTGAACGATGGCGGACCAGCAAAGAGAGTTACCTGAAGGCGAGGATTGTACAAACACAGCGGCCGCGCCGACTCCCACGCTTACCACGCCAGACAAGCCACAATCCCAAACAGGAAGCGGAAGGAAGAGGAGGAGACAGGTGTGGCTGCACCATTGACTGTATATACTAGGGCTGCACCTCTATATATATATAAGGGCGCATTATGCCGACCCTCAATTATGCTGCCCTCTGCGCGTTGGTATAGCGCCATATAGTGGCAAGGAGGGAGACAACCTGTCACAGGAGCAAAGAGAGATCATCTCTCCAACTGGAACTGTTCACTGAGTTCAAATCATTCTAAATGTTCTGGAGTCAAAGTGAAGAAATGTTTTCATCAAACAGATGTCTTCATCCATCCATCCATCCATCCATCCATCCATCCATCCATCCATCCATCTTCTATACCCATTTAGTCCTGTTAAGGGTCACAGGGGTCTGCTGGAGACTATCCCAGCTGTCATCGGGCGTGAGGACGATGGACAGGTCGCCAGTCCATCACAGGGCTAACACAGAGACAGACAACCATTCACATTCACATCTACAGCCAATTTAGAATCACCAATTAATAGGGATGTAACAAATTACCGATATGAATCGGAAATCGGTTTTGATTTAAAAGATGTGAGTGCATTGATACACAAGCCCCTGGACCGATCTAAATGTACCACAAACCGGTCGATGGCCCGATTACAAAGTTATGAACCTGTTTATTATATCAGCAATACAGCTGGAAGCCCTGCTTGCTTATTCTTTCTCTCTCTCTCTTTCCCACAAAAGTCTCGCGAGACTCTACACAGTAACGTAGACTAGCGTAGACTAGACACGATTTATGATCATACCTGGCAAGTATCCCGTTTTGGCCGGGAAAGTCCCGTATTTTATCCTTCTTTCCCGCCGTCCTCCCATATTTTAATCTACGTTATTAACAAATAATAATACCCCGGGCCCGGGCGGAGTAAAAAAAAGAAAAAACATTCCCAATCTGAGCTCTGTCACGATAACTGCCACTGCCATTTCTTGTACACCTGGCTTAAAATGTAAGGCAGGGGAGCTCATCGATCGCGATCAACCGGTAGATTGCGATGGTAGTGCGGGTGGATCGCGTGCCATTGATTTTGAAGATGTTAGTCTAAAACATTTATCCATTGCAACTCCAAAACAATTATTATTTATTTATTTTTACTTTTGCAATATATCCTCAGTTCCGCGGCACACATCCACAGCCACGCACAACTTCAACAACTCAGGACGACCGTCTTTCTTAAAGAGACAGCGCTATTTTTGTAAAGGTGCAGTGCACAAGTTTTTCTTGATAAAAATAGGAACAAAGATGGATAGAGATTTTAACACTGTAGCAACTATTAATATGACAAAATAAATAAATCTCAACACGCACTTAGTGAGAAGACATGGTGAAATGGCCGCTGAGGAGGCTAGCAGTACAGCTAGCTCAAAGACACAGAAGGACAAAGATACGGACATTCAAGACTTCTTTCAACTGAAAGTGTAATGTGTTAGAGTAATAAACACAGCGACAATGGTTCTGTATTCACATGTCAAAAACAACAAAAATACTTGTTTGCTAGTCTTTTATTAAACTTATCACCACGAAGATAAAAAATATCACAAATTTTAGGATTGATTTAGGATCATCCTTCCTGAATCGTTTCGTACCCCATGTATCTAGATACGTATCGAATCGTCTTATATTGGAGAGATGCACACCCCTACCAATTAACCTAATGAGCATGTCTTTGGATGGTGGGAGGAAGCTGGAGTACCCGGAGAGAACTCACGCAGACACAGGGAGAACATGCAGACTCCACACAGAAAGGTTCAGCCAGCCCATGGATTCGAAGCGGTGACCTTCTTGCTATGAGAACACTCTGTGTGAAGAAATGTTTTCATCAACCAGATGTCTTCATCCTGACTGTGTGGATCAAATCACACTGACAGACTGTGGACAGTATGGCAGCCTAAATGTAACTCCATTTTCCCTCCTTCATCTACAAGATGAAAGCAGAACAGAGATTGTCATTAAAAGTCTGCAGCTATGAGAGAGACTGAAGAGAGTCATTATGTCATGTCAAACACAGTAAAATGAGATGAACTGAACCACAGATGTTCATCAGATGATCACCTCACTCTGTTTCATACTCATTCAGTCTGGATCTAGAATGTAAATGATCTGATTTATAACAGATTTTATATGTTATCTAATCACAGACTTACTGGTCGGGACTCTCAGAGACTCACTGTGAAGTTGTGGCCTCAGCTCTGAAGTCCAACCCTTCCTATCTGACAGAACTGGACATGAGCAGAAATAACTTGAAGGATTCATTAATGAAGCCTCTGTCTGCTGGACTGGAGAGTCCAAACTGTAAACTGGAGACTCTGAGGTCAGTTCACTGACTGGAGCTGTTGTAGGTTTTCAATATTTATTCACTTCAAATCATTGACGTGTGAATTGTTCTTTAGTTGATAAATGTTCAGTATTTCCATGAGCAAATCTGAAGAAGTTTCTTGTTTTTCTCAAATGTTGTGTTTTTCCAAATGGCTGAACAATAGTTTGTCATTGTGGCTCCAAATAGAAGTGAAAGACTTGAGCAGGGTTCATTTAAAGGTGACAGAAGTGGAGTCATGACGGGGAGATGATGTGAGCCTCCACAGGTTCATGTTGTGCTCCATCAGTCAGTGAAGATGAAGTCAGTACTGATGAGGCTGTAGAGTGTGTGAGGATGTGAATGAGGCTGTTGAAGATCTGATGATAGCAGATAAAAACAGGCTGCAGAGAGTCTGAGAGAGAGACAGGTCAGAGAAAGAAGAGAAAGACATGAATGGAAAACTTAGGAACTGTGATGATGCTGATGGGATCAGAAGCTGACATGGCTGCTACAAAGACAAGCCACACAGCTGCTGTGGTGAGGTGTGTGTTAAAGCAGAGTCCTAAACAGCAGCCTAACACAGGCCCAAACATCCCAACAAAGCAGGATTCAGGCTCAGTGTGAGGATTTAGAACAGAAGCTGGAGAAGAGACAGGACTCTGTTGGAATGACTGCAGAAAGAAGGCAGGTGAGACCAGTCATAGTGTTTGTGATTTAGAGCCAGAACAGAGTTTGTGTTCCTGAACAAATCTCACTCTGTTTCAGAGTCATCAACTATTTTATCTCTCAGAGGTTAAACATGGAGTGTATGAAGAGATCTCTGATCAGTAAAGTTTGAACTGCAGCACAAACTCACAGATCTTCTGCTTCTGCTGCTCATTTGAACCTGACAAAAGGTTGAGCTCATTTCCAGAGTCGAGGGTCTCTGACTACAAAGGCTCAGTCTCCTCTGGTTTTTAGCCTCCACCCAGGAATTAGTAGCAGAGCTCTACTGGAGGAGGGTTAACATGTCAGAGATACAATCAGGGACCAACATCATACCAGACTGAAAGTCATCATTGAAACTTTAACATCTGTTCTACAATACACAGAGAAGCAGTGAAGGGATGCTACAACTGGTGTTACATGTTAGTGGATTTAGTCAGTAGTGATGATGCCTGTAGAAGACATGATGAAGATCCACAATAACAGAAGGACACAGTCAGTAGAACATGTCTGAGTAGATTTAATCTACATCTTTTATTCTTTACTCAGATTGATTGACTGCAGGTTGTCAGAGATCAGCTGTGATTCTCTGGTCTCAGCTCTGAAGTCCAACCCCTCCCATCTGAAACATCTGAACCTGAGTAGAAACATCCTGAAGGATTCAGGAGTGAAGCATCTGTGTGGTTTTCTGGAGAGTCCAGACTGTAGACTGGAGACTCTGAGGTCAGTTCACTGTCTGTTACTGTTGTAGATCTGATATGTTTAATCATCAACTGAATCTAATTTATTTTCATATAAAATGTTATTGTTCCTCAAACTGAAGACAAACACAAACACATTTCAATAACTGTATAATGTCGATAGCTTCATTCCTGGTCCTCACACACAGATGAGATCATGTGTTCAGATGCAGGTGTTTGAGGTGTGTTTAGTGTCTGAGCTTCCTGTTGTTTCATCATCATTCAGTCACATTTCATTTGGAGTGAAACCTGCTGTGATCCATGTATCAGTCCATTCTCTCTGAACCACAGCTGCTGGAAGGAGATCACACACCTCACACTGTCACATATTACTGTCTGTAGAAGACGTGATGAAGATCCACAATAACACAAGGACAAAGTCAGTCAAACATGTCTGAGTAGATGTAATCTACATCTTTTGTTCTTCATTCAGATTGATTGACTGCAGTTTGTCAAGGATCAGCTGTGATTCTCTGGTCTCAGCTCTGAAGTCCAACCCCTCCCATCTGAAACATCTGGACCTGAGTGACAACAGTCTGAAGGATTCAGGAGTGAAGCAGCTGTGTGGTTTTCTGGAGAGTCCAGACTGTAGACTGGAGACTCTGGAGTGAGTTCACTGTCTGTTACTGTTGTAGATCTGATATGTTTAATCACCAACTGAACTTTCCTCCATAAATCTGTAATGTCCTTTAGTTCAAGACGAGTGTTTGTATCAGAAACTGTAGAAAATGTCCACTGTTAGTTGTTAAAGTCAATGAAGCTTAAAGGCTGTTAGGACACAGTAATGTTGAGCTGCACATTTAAAAGCTGAACACATCTGATTGAATTATTCATCATTTAATCTACATCTTTTATTCTTTATTCAGATTGATTGACTGCAGGTTGTCAAAGATCAGCTGTGATTCTCTGGTCTCAGCTCTGAAGTCCAACCCCTCCCATCTGAAACATCTGGACCTGAGATACAACAACCTGAAGAATTCAGATGTGAAGCAGCTTCTTCATCTTAAGAAGGGTCCAGACTATAAACTGGAGACTCTGGGGTGAGTAAAGGGTTCCAGTCAGTCCATGCTGCTTTCATCAGTATTGTCCCAAACACAGTTAGTATCAAAGATCCAGTGTTTCCTGTAAACCTGCAGCTTTTCGGTGAAGCTGTGAGAGGAGAATGGAGACAGGCTTCAGGATTGGACAGAAAGACAGAGAGAGAGACAACAGTCAGCCAATCAAATGAGCCAGAAGCTTGTTGTGATCATGTGTTTGAGTTGATGTGAAGACGACTGTTGTTGTTGTGTTGATGTGTCCAGGAAATAAAGCTGGATTCCAGCTGACAGCCTTCCAAGATGTATAGAGACAGTGGTGGTCATTGATCAAATGTGATGAACAACTGATCACAGCTCTGAGATCAGTCTGACTGAAGCCTGCACATCACAGAAGCAGCATTACATTTAGTAACCATGTGCTCTTTCTACAGAGCAGAACCTCTGCTGAGGTCCACTCATCACATTTGTATATATTTGCTGCAGTGCTGCTCTGAACAGGACTGAAGTCCCTGCTGCTCTTTATACTGGATGAGCTGCATCACTGACTGACAGCTGATGAAGGGAGACTCTGGAAACACTCATTTATCTCCTCTCTTCTTTATTCTTCTCTCTACAGATGGAGGTCTTTGTAAGGAGAATGGTGTGTGAGCTGAGAGAGGATGAGCTGTGTCCTGATGATCCAGAGGTTGAAACAGCAGCAGCAGCAGCAGCAGCTTGTGTGTAGAGAGACTCTGACTGCAGATAAATGCTGCAGAATAAACCACATGTTCATCAGAAACATGAGCTAAAACACACACATTCTACTCACAGTGATGCAGCCAGTGTTCAGTTTCACTCACTCAGCATATAGATGTGTTTCTGTTTCTGCTCTTTGCTTTATGGACTCCACTGAGTCAACATTGGAATTTAAACCTTTCTGGACTTTTCTCTGATATTTCCTGACACTGTTGGAGCTTCTGTTCAGTTCCAGTGGATGTGTGTATATGCTGGATGCTGGAATAGAATCATGAGAACATCTGAGCTAACTCTGGATCTCATCCTGTTTTAAAAGGTTAGCCGCTATAATGGATAATGATGAATGCATTCAGGTAGGAATTGAGAACTATAAGACATGAACACTGGACAGGTTGATGAGGACAGGACCTCAGATTAGTTCACTGTCTGTGGAGACAGCTGGACAGTCCAGTGTGTGGTTAGGTCACCACCTGTAATAACAGTGGGACACTCCAGACTCTATGGTTCATTCAGTTGAATTTAAACCACAGACTCTGAATTGTCCTAATGTTTTACAGACATAAACAGAGTCAAACTAATTCCAGACTGTCCTGCTTTTATTAGGTACAGTGAACTAACTATTGATGGTAGAACTTCTGCACATATTCTAGATATTGAACTGACCTCTGACACTGGACTCTCCTACTCTTATCACTGACAGTGAACTAACCACAGACTGGTAACATCAAACAGCTGCTGATATTTCAAGCTCTCCAAGCAGACAATTGGCCAGGATGTGTGTATTTGCTGGAAATATTTAGAGGTCCCTGAAGTATCCATTAAATAATAACTCCTGAACTTGTGGATCTATGATAGAGAGATGTTGATGAGGTCAGCTGCAGATCCTCTAGAGGCCACCAGACGGTGCTGTTTATCATCCACTCTGAGAATCTCTTCATCTCTTTCCACAAATAAAGTCAGTTCAGTTTGAACAAGATCGTCAGTTCCACTCTCCTAATATAACAGGAACTGGATTGTTCTAAATAGTTGAGTTTGTTGAAATCAGTGTGAAGCTGTGCTCAAACACACCTGCATTAAAATGGTTCAGGAGAGAAACCAGACTGCAGTTCTCTCCATCACCACCAGAGGTCTCTAAACAGCAGCAACAAGCAGACAAATACACACCGAAGAGATGCGTTCAGGGGATGTTTGAACAAATTGTAAACATAAATCAAATCTGTCAGGCTCAGATATGAAGATTTATTTTGAAGATCCAAAACGTGTTGAAACTGATTATATTTATTACTATTATGATTATTGTATTATAACCGTACTGAGTAATAAATAGAGAATTAATATGTATTTGTTTAGTGAAAACTCATTAAACGTGTTTAAATAACATTCATTGAAGGTTAAAATACTTTTATGGAAAGGTTAAAAATGTAATAAATAAATTTCAAATGTTGTTGTTTTTTAAAGACACAGAAGTGTATCATTAAATATTTCGTTTCGCTAGCTTCTGAGCGTCGTTAGCATTCGCTAGCTAAGTGAATGGAGCTTTAGCCGCGGCGTAGCTAAAGCAGCTAACTCTGTGGCTGTTTCTAAACGGGACCGTGAGGATTTATCTGGTTCACTGCCGGTGAGACAAGTTGTCGGTCAGACGTCGTCGCGGGTCGCCTGTGGAGAATCCATCTTTCTTTCACCTGTCTGCTTCCATATTGGGCCATTACCTTCAGCCTCACCCTTTCATCAGAGTTGAACTGCAGGTGGACTGTTCTGTGGATTAAAAACTGGATTTCCTCGCACTCAAGCGTCGTAACTCATGCCAGCAATTTCATTTTAACTTAAAGGAAACTCCTGGAAATTTAGAAGGTATTTTATTTCAATTTAAAGGGGAAATCTTGGGTTAATTTTGACAGTGAACCAGATTCTTTGGTACCTTGATTGTTCTGATTACAAAGGAGGATAACAAATAATTGAAGAGTTTTTCATAAAAGTATATTAGTTTCTGTTTGTCTGCATTTAAGTTTAAGAAAATAATTGATGACTGTTTTTTAAACAGAATCTGGTGTAGTATTCTTCCCTGTTAATTTATTATTAAAATTATTTAGGTTTTTTAAGGAATATTAAAGCCATGCAGCATGCAAATCAGATGAGAGTCACACATCATTTCAAAGGGTTTATGTCAGTTGTATTTAGTTTCTTTATGAACTCGGGGCCCTTTGTCTGACTTAATCAGGAGAAGTGGGCTACAGCTGTAAAGACTCTAAAAGAAACTAATCTCTAGATAGATAGATAGATAGATAGATAGATAGATAGATAGATAGATAGAAAGATAGAAAGATAGATAGACAACTTTATTGATCTTTTTGGGAGGTCCCCGCAGGGAAATTGACATCTCCATCGCATACAGCATTGTCAGACATACATGTACACGAACTATAGTCCCAAATACCAAAACATCCAGAAAAGAATAATAATAATAATAATAAAATAAGCTAAAATAAATATTGTGACTGTACTGTACATACATGATTATTGCACAAAAACAAGGATACCAGATGCATAGTGTTATTGCACTCATGTTGTAGATTAATTAAGAAAAAAGTCCTTTAGCCCCTTTCCTTTTTGTCATCCTCCCAAGTGAGTGGTGGTTGTACAGTTTGAATTCCTCTCTGTCTCAAGAGGAATAATCATAAGGAAACTAAATGAAACCTGTTTTAGTTATTAACAGCTTTTTGAATTCTTTTAATTTGAAAATATTTCAGTAGCAGACAATAAAGACACATTTGCTGTAAAGACACTTCCTACCAGAGAAGAGTTTGGTTGGTGAGTTCAGCTTGAAACAGACTGAATCCAGCATCGTCACAGACTTTACAGGATGTTAGTGAACACATCACAGTGGTCTTAAGGGTGGAGGTTTCCTGCTGTCTCTTCAAATACTACATTTATAAAACATTTTGTATATGAAGTCAGACTTGTTACTAAAGGTTTAAAATGTGCGGTGTGAGCGCCCCCTGCAGGAAGGATCACAATCAACTCTTAACTCAACCACAACCTATAAATACATGAATTCAACAATAAAATTAATCTCTGGGCAGAAGGTTTGACACTTTTACATACATTTTGCATACTTTGCATTAAATTATAATATTTAAGTGAGCTGTACTTGTTTTTGAAGTTGTACGAATTTAATGTATTTTAGTACAGTTAAATTCAAATCAACATTTAATCAAATTTAACATTAACTTAATATATTCTGCCAGAATAAGCAGACATCACTTGAAATTTGTAATACATTTCACTTGAGTTATCTTTGTGTAATCCACTTCAAACAAGTACAGCTCACTTAAATATAATAATTTCACACTACTAAACACAATTAAGTTTGTTCACTTACTTTCCCAAAGTAATCGGGTTAATAAATGTAACTCTTTGAGAGTTTTTTCAGATCCAGTTATAAAATAAAAGTCAAATGTTTCAACATTATTCATGTTTATTAGTCTGAAAAAAATAAAACTATTGACATGATTTTAATGTGAAGATAAAGTGACAACACACGAACCAAAGAGAAACTGGTCCTGTTCAAGCCAACAGAGATAAAGAAATCAGGCTGTGAGCAAGACACGCACAGGATATCTTGATTTCCTGTAGCAGTGAAAGTGAAAGTGTTCAGTTTGTTCAGACTCCATTTGAGACGACAGAGCAGAGGGAGGAAAACAGAAGCTGAAGCAGAGTGAGTGTTAACATTCTTCTTCTTCTTCATGTGGACTGTAGAGGGAAGAAGAGTCAGAACTCAACACTTTGATTCAACCATTTACACAAACTTATGATTGATCACTTGTAGTTCTGCTGCTTTTATTAAACTGCATAGTGTGTGTTTCACTTCCTGTTCTCAGTCAGAGTCTCTGAACAGACTGCTCCAATGTTTCCTACTGTCTTTATAAAAGCCTCTAATTATGATGCTGTACCAACTATTAAAACTATTTCTACACTGTTAAACTTTTTAGCGCAAATTACAGTAAATTACTGGCAGCAGCTTCGCCAGTAAACTACTGTAGTTTTACAGTATCTAGCTGTATTTCAGAATTACAGTATGTTACTGTAAATAAATCTACAGTTCTTTGTTGTAAATTTACAACGATACGTCGCTATGATATTGTATATTTACAGTATTTAAACCAGATCGCGAAGGTATAGATCGCGTGCCATTAAACTAACAACTAATTTTATTACAACTACAACTAATAATAATAATAATAATAATAATAAAGAAATGACAGTAGGACAATATTCCTTTTTTAAATATTTATTAAAATAAAAACAATGCAACACAAGTAAAACTAACTGGGCTGACTGATTCACTGATGTCGGCTTCTTCTCACTGCTTGGTTTTGTGTCCCTCTCAGGGCTGATGTCACTGCAGCTTCTGGAAAACAATATAGAAAGACATATCAAATAAAAACATGTTCAGTACAAGGTAGTGCAGTACAGAGATACAGGACTTTGAGCCGCGTTAAAAAGAAGGAGTATCGGCCTTAATAATCAGTGTTCGTTAATGTAAACCGATACACAACGCTAACATTCGCTAATTTTAGCTAACTAGCACATTGCAAATAGAAACTTTTCGTGGCTGTTTTTATCCATGTAGAAACATACATACAAAGCACTACAGGTTAAACTTGCTACGGTATCTTCCAGCAAAAGCAAGTTTTGTTTTAATGCTGTTATAAACTGAGAAAAAATGCTGACATGTTCTAATTTTAGCTAGCTCGCAAAAACGAAACTTTTCAACAGCTTCATTATAAAACTGTTCCAAATGGCAGAAAATTCAACTGGAGAAATCCTTAAATCCTCCTCATAAGTCATTAAAAAATAGTCAAGTAATGTTAACTTACTTAGTGGAGGACGTCAAACAGCTCCGGACATCTGTGAAAAAAGGCTGAGGTGGTTGTCCTGTGTCTGCCTTCGTGGTGATAGAGACTGGCTGGCAGTCTGACACCAAAGTTAAAATCAACAAAAATAAAACTCAAGCTGCAAAAACAACCTTTTGCCAGATAATAAAAAGGTCTTCCTATGTCGGTTCAAATTTTACTTCCCGCACTTTCACTTTCCCATGATGCTCAGCTGTTTACAGTAAAGTTTACAGTATAATCCTGTAAAAAATGGCATTCTCCTAAAGTGCTGTAATTTGCTGTAATCAAATTTTTTTTCTCCCAGATTGCATTGTGGTTTACAGTATGATAGTGTATAACATGAATACAGTAAAATACTGTAAAATACTGTTCAGATTTCACTGTAAATTTACATCAAAGGTTTACAGTGTACAGTAGATGAAATGTCTGCACATAAAATCAGACGTGTTGCGTCTTTAAATGATGGTAATAACGTGGATATTGGCTTTAGTGACAAACAGCAGCAGCCTGTGCAGCACGTTACATCTGGAGTCGTTTCCTCCAGGTTTTCACCAACTCTCTTTAAATAATTGTAAATCTCCATGGTCTAAATAATCAAGAGCACAAACATCAGCTTTTAAAAAGTGGAGGTAACTTTTATTTTTATTAGTGAACAACACAAATAGCTTCACATGCTACGTGAATGTTTCTGAGCCGTTTTCTCCGTCAGGTTAAATTCAGTTGGTTATGAGACCATGGTGGAGTAAATTAGACCCTGATGGGCCACCATAGTATTAACATTGTATGGGAAACCCTGTGTCTGTTCTAGGCCCATCATCCACTTCCATTGTTGTAATATTTAGATGCATTAGGTCAGAGGTCACAGGTAAATACCTTCCATCAAAGGAATACATTAGACTCAGATTTTATTTAGATTGATTTTATTTTACTTCATCAGGATGATGTCAAAAAGGATTTTAGAAGACTGACTGTAACTGAAGTTGATGTAAACTCACTGAGTGTTACTGGTGTACCTCTCAGACTGACTGAAGTCAAGAAGATGGAGAAAATAAAGTCTCCAGTATCCAGTCTTTCTATGAAGAGTGACAGGTCCAAAGAATTCAGTGAAGAACCTGGACCCTCAGACACAGAGTAAGAGACTGTTTCTACTGTAAACTGACCTGATGGAAGATGATGATTTTAGGATGAAGCAGAAATGTTCTGCTGAAAGATTTCTAGTCATGATGCAGATGTTTTAGTGCAGGTAGGTTAGATCCTAGTCTGGGTTTTAGAACCAGGAAGTACTGATGGTATTTGTGTAGTAAAACACCTGAGAACCTCCATTTCAGAATGTCCACTCATCAATATTCAGATAGATTTGTCCTCATGTTGAAGTCTGTGAAGATTTTCAATCTGCAAATGATTTTAGTGATGAAGAAATGTGTTGACAGAGAGAGGAAGAGGAGTCCTGTTTCTGTGGAGGAGCAGCTGTCCTGCTGTGCTTTGTGTCAGGACGTCCTGAAGGATCCAGTCTCTCGCAGTTGTGGACACTGCTTCTGCAGACAGTGCATCACCTCATACTGGGACCAGTCTGCTTCATCAGGAGACTCCTCCTGTCCCCAGTGTGGACCAAGATCCAGAAGAAGACCTGGACTGCAGACAGCCAGTCAGAGCAGCACTGTACAAAGTAAGACTGTCCATCTGTCTGCTGATGGACTCTTTTCTGGAAACCTGTTGATTTAATCCAGACACATTGTTGTGTTCTACAGCATGGGGATTTAAGATCATTCTAAATCTCATTGTAAATGAACTCCCAGTCAAATGTCACTGCATTGTTTCTGCTCCAGAGTAATAACAGCAGGACAGAGAGGAGTGAATGCTGTGTATTACAGACAGTCACACTGACTAACAGCCAGACAGCAGCCTGAGACACAGACTCTGAACAACAGCCCACATTAGCTTTCCTGCTAACGTCTCCTTCTTCTCTAACCTACACACATCTTGTCCTGCAGATCCACTTGTTGAACAAGAACCAAACAAACATCCACTGAGGAAAACTGCTCTGATAACATCAGTTTGTAGCAGTAGATAGTGAAGCAGCTGATGAGTAGCAGCACTTTGAACAGCTTCAAAACTTCACATATATTGATAGAATATTTCATTAGTTTAGATTCCTCTAGTTTCATTTATTCTCTTTTGTTTTCCTGCTCTTCACATATCAGCTTTGTTTTCCTCTTCACTGATTTCTTTCATCATAACTGAGCTTTGTTAATTACTGCTGAAGTAAATGAAACTCCTGCTGAGACCAGCCAGTGGGAGGCTTTTATTGTGAAAGAGCCAGAGGAAATGCAGTGTATTTGTCATCTGATTATCAGTGTTTGGTTGGTGGTGCTATTAAAACCAAGAGATGAACATATTGTGCATCATTTTCTTGGTAGCTCTTAAATATTACAACAATGAAGGAACAACAACAGTGAGCTGTTAGATGAAGAGCTGCAGACAAGCTGCTGAAGCTCAACCTGCTGCCTCTGCTGTCAATCAAACACTAGCACAAGAAAAAAGAGCATTTCTAATGTTTCCTCCAAAAATGTTTGATTGTGAGAAGAAAAAACTCTTTACAACACATTTAAAGTCAGTTTTCTGTTCTTTGTGACTTCAAACAGGGATGAGTGTTTTCTTTCTGTCTCACGTTTGTTCTTCTTTCCAGCAGATGTTGGTCTGCAGGAGGTTTTAGATGAACATAAGATCAGTCTGAGGAGGAGATTTGAACGTGTGACTGAAGGAAGTGATGTAACAGGAAGTGGAACCCTCCTCAACAGGATCTACACTGAGCTCTACATCACAGAGGGACAGAGTGAAGAGGTTAATACCCAACATGAGGTGAAGCAGCTTGAGACAGCTTCCAAGATGAAGGCCCTCCATGACACTCCAATCAAGTGCCACCACATCTTTAAAGCCTTACCTGACCAACAGAGACACATCAGAGTGGTTCTGACCAACGGCGTTGCTGGTGTTGGAAAAACCTTCTCAGTGCAGAAGTTCACTCTGGACTGGGCAGAGGGTTTGGAAAACCAAGATGTCAGTGTGGTGATTGTGCTTTCGTTCAGGGAGCTGAACTTGATCAAAGATGAGCAGTACAGTCTTCTCAGGCTGCTCCATGTTTTCCATCCAACATTACAGAAGGTCACAGCAGAGGAGCTGGCTGTCTGTAAACTTTTGTTCATCTTTGACGGCCTGGATGAAAGCAGACTTGCATTGGACTTCAACAACAGTGAGGTTGTGTCTGATGTCACACAGAAGGCATCAGTCAACGTGCTGCTGACAAACCTCATCAAGGGGAAACTGCTTCCCTCGGCTCTGGTCTGGATCACTTCCCGACCTGCAGCAGCCAATCAGATCCCTCCTACATGTGTTGACAGGCTAACAGAAGTACGAGGCTTCACTGACGCCCAGAAGGAGGAGTACTTCAGGAGGAGGTTCAGTGATGAAGAGCTGTCCAGCAGAATCATCTCCCACATCAAGACATCCAGGAGCCTCCACATCCTGTGTGGAGTCCCAGTCTTCTGCTGGATCACTGCTACAGTTCTGGAGCACATGTTGACTACAGAGCAGAGAGGAGAGCTGCCCAAGACCCTGACTGACATGTACTCACACTTTGTGATGGTTCAGACAAAGAGGAAGAAGAACAAGTACCATGAGGGACATGAGACCAGTCCACAGGAGCTGATGGAGGCTGACAGGGAAGTTCTTCTGAAGCTGGGGAGGCTGGCGTTTGAACATCTGGAGAAAGGAAACATCATGTTCTACCAAGAAGACCTGGAGCTCTGTGGTCTTGATGTGACAGAGGCCTCAGTGTACTCAGGAGTTTGTACAGAGATCTTCAAAAGAGAGAGTGTGATCTTCCAGAAATCAGTCTACTGCTTTGTTCATCTGAGTGTTCAGGAGTTTCTGGCTGCAGTCTACATGTTCCACTCTTACACCAACAAGAAGACAGAGGTGCTGAAGGACTTCCTGGGGAAAGACCACCAGGTCTCCACTAAGTCTCTGGATGACTTCCTGTATGGAGCCATGAAGAAATCTCTGCTCAGTAAAAATGGTCACCTGGACCTGTTTGTTCGCTTCCTTCATGGCCTCTCTCTGGAGTCCAACCAGAGACTCTTAGGAGGTCTGCTGGGTCAGACAGAGAACAGTCCAGAAATCATCCAGAGATCCATCAACAACCTGAAGAAGATGAACACTGATAAAATCTCTCCTGACAGAAGCATCAACATCTTCCACTGTCTGATGGAGATGAACGACCTCTCAGTTCATCAGGAGATCCAAGAGTTCCTGAAGTCAGAGAACAGATCAAAGAAGAAACTCTCTAATATCCACTGCTCAGCTCTGGCCTACATGCTGCAGATGTCAGAGGAGGTTCTGGAGGAGTTGAACCTCGATCATTACAACACAACAAAAGAGGGACGACGGAGACTGATCCCAGCTGTGAGGAACTGCAGAAAGGCTCGGTGAGTCCTGATGTGATCATTAACAGAATCAATCAGTGGAGATTAGTAGTTTAATTCTTCACATATACACATGAGTGAGTGGAATGGAGAGTAGAAGTTTAGTTCTTCAGAATCAGAAAAGAGTTTATTGCCAAGCATGTTCATGCATTCATGCATAAATTTGCCTTGGTGTTGATACGCATAAAATAAATATAGAAACTATGTAAATACCAAAATACCAAAATATATTCCCCCAGATCTGTGGGATAATGATGAGTTTGATGTGTTCGGGGGGGGGGGCTTGGCATTGTTCAGCAGACGGACTGCGGATTGAAAAAACTGTTCGCCATGCGAGTGGTCCTACACTGGATGGATTAGCAGAGGCTGCAGCATACCAGGTGGTGATGGACTCAATGATGGCAGTGTAGAAGTGAACCATCATTGACTTTGGCAGGTTGAATTTCTTCAGCTGCCGCAGGAAGTACATCCTCTGCTGTGCTTTTTATTAGGGTGCTGATGTTCAGTTCCCATTTGAGGTCCTGGGACATGATGGTGCCCAGGAACCAGAAGGGGTCCACAGTGTTGACTGTATGACAGACAGGATGATGTTGAAGGAGTGGGGCTGTGTTCTTCCTGTAATCCACGATCATCTCCACTGTTTTGGTGGCGTTCAGCTCCAGGTTGTGGCGGCTGCGCCAAGTCACCAAGCGGTCAATCTCCAGTCTGTAGGCGAAGACAAACTTCACATTCACTCAATCATCAATCAGATATCCTGGGTTCAGTTAACACACTGTGTTTCTAGAAAAAGTGTTTAGTTTCATTTCTGCAGCGTTTGGCAGCAGTCATCAGATTTTTCCTGCGTATGGACGTGAACAGTCGTAGCTGACAGTAGTAGGTAGCAAAGAGAGATCATCTCTCCAACTGGAACTGTTCACTGAGTTCAACTCATTCTAAATGTTCTGGAGTCAAAGTGAAGAAATGTTTTCATCAACCAGATGTCTTCATTCTGACTGTGTGGATCAAATCACACTGACAGACTGTGGACAGTATGGAAGCCTAAATGTAACTCCATTTTCCCTCCTTCATCTACAAGATGAAAGCAGAACAGAGATTGTCATTAAAAGTCTGCAGCTATGAGAGAGACTGAAGAGAGTCATTGTGTAATGTCAAACACAGTAAGATGAGATGAGCTGAACCACAGATGTTCATCAGATGATCACCTCACTCTGTTTCATACTCATTCAGTCTGGATCTAAAATGTAAATGATCTGATTATATAACAGATTTTATATGTTTTCTAATCACAGACTTGAAGGATGTAGACTCTCCGAGACTCACTGTGAAGTTGTGGCCTCAGCTCTGAAGTCCAACCCTTCCTATCTGACAGAGCTGGACATGAATAATAATGACCTGGAGGATTCATCAGTGAAGCATCTGTCTGCTGGACTGGAGAGTCCAAACTGTAGACTGGAGACTCTGAGGTCAGTTCACTGACTGGAGCTGTTGTACGTTTTCAATATTTATTCACTTCAAATCATTGACTGATGTGTGAAATGTTCTTTAGTTGATAAATGTTCAGTATTTCCATGAGCACAAATCTGAAGACGTTTCTTGTTTTTCTCAAATGTTGTGTTTTTCCAAATGTCTGAACAATAGTTTTCCATTTAAAGGTGACAGAGGTGGAGTCATGACATGGAGATGATGTGAGCCTCCACAGGTTCATGTTGTGCTCCATCAGTCAGTGAAGATGAAGTCAGTACTGATGAGGCTGTAGAGTGTGTGAGGATGTGAATGAGGCTGTTGAAGATCTGATGATAGCAGATAAAAACAGGCTGCAGAGAGTCTGAGAGAGAGACAGGTCAGAGAAAGAAGAGAAAGACATGAATGGAAAACTTGATGAAGGTGAAGTTAGGAACTGTGATGATGTTGATGGGATCAGAAGCTGACATGGCTGCTACAGAGACAAGCCACACAGCTGCTGTGGTGAGGTGTGTGTTAAAGCAGAGTCCTAAACAGCAGCCTAACACAGGCCCAAACATCCCAACAAAGCAGGATTCAGGCTCAGTGTGAGGATTTAGAACAGAAGCTGGAGAAGAGACAGGACGGCAGGAAGGCAGGTGAGACCAGTCATAGTGTTTGTGATTTAGAGCCAGAACAGAGTTTGTGTTCCTGAACAAATCGTACTCTGTTTCAGAATCATCGACTATTTTATCTCTCTGAGGTTAAACATGGAGTGTATGAAGAGATCTCTGATCAGTAAAGTTTGAACTGCAGCACAGACTCCCAGATGTTCTGCTTCTGCTGCTCATTTGAACCTGACAAAAGGTTGAGCTCATTTCCAGAGTCGAGGGTCTCTGACTACAAAGGCTCAGTCTCCTCTGGTTTTTAGCCTCCACCCAGGAATTAGTAGCAGAGCTCTACTGGAGGAGGGTTAACATGTCAGAGATACAATCAGGGACCAACATCATACCAGAAATACCAGAAAGTCATCATGAAACTTTAACATCTGTTCTAAAATACACAGAGAAGCAGTGAAGGGATGCTACAACTGGTGTTACATGTTAGTGGATTTAGTCAGTAGAAGACATGATGAAGATCCACAATAACAGAAGGACAAAGTCAGTCAAACATGTCTGAGTAGATTTAATCTACATCTTTTATTCTTTACTCAGATTGATTGACTGCAGGTTGTCAGAGATCAGCTGTGATTCTCTGGTCTCAGCTCTGAAGTCCAACCCCTCCCATCTGAAACATCTGAACCTGAGTAGAAACATCCTGAAGGATTCAGGAGTGAAGCAGCTGTGTGGTTTGTTGGAGAGTCCAGACTGTAGACTGGAGACTCTGAAGTGAGTTCACTGTCTGTTACTGTTGTAGATCTAATATGTTTAATCACCAACTGAATCTAATTCATGTTCATCCAGAACTTTCCTCCATAAATCTGTAAATGTCCTTTAGTTCAAGACGAGTGTTTGTATCAGAAACTGTAGAAAATGTCCACTGTTAGTTGTTAAAGTCAATGAAGCTTAAAGGCTGTTAGGACACAGTAATGTTGAGCTGCACATTTAAAACCTGAACACATCTGATTGAATTATTCATGATTTAATCTACATCTTTTATTCTTTATTCAGATTGGAGAGATGCAGTTTGTCAAAGATCAGCTGTGATTATCTGGTCTCAGCTCTGAAGTCCAACCCCTCCCATCTGGAACATCTGGACCTGTGTGACAACGACCTTGAGGATTCAGGAGTGAAGCAGCTTCTTGAACTTGTGGAGAGTCCAGACTATATACTGGAGACTCTGGAGTGAGTAGAGGGTTCCAGTCAGTCCATGCTGCTTTCATCACTATTGTCCTAAACACAGTTAGTATCAAAGATCCAGTGCTTCCTGTAAACCTGCAGCTTCTCAGTGAAGCTGTGAGAGGAGAATGGAGACAGGCTTCAGGATTGGACAGAAAGACAGAGAGAGAGACAACAGTCAGCCAATCAGATGAGCCAGAAGCTTGTTGTGATCATGTGTTTGAGTTGATGTGAAGACGACTGTTGTTGTTGTGTTGATGTGTCCAGGAAATAAAGCTGGATTCCAGCTGACAGCCTTCCAAGATGTATAGAGACAGTAGTGGTCATTGATCAAATGTGATGAACAACTGATCACAGCTCTGAGATCAGTCTGGCTGAAGCCTGCACATCACAGAAGCAGCATTACATTTAGTAACCATGTGCTCTTTCTACAGAGCAGAACCTCTGCTGAGGTCCACTCATCACATTTGTATATATTTGCTGTAGTGCTGCTCTGAACAGGACTGAAGTCCCTGCTGCTCTTTATACTGGATGAGCTGCATCACTGACTGACAGCTGATGAAGGAGACTCTGGAAACACTCATTTATCTCCTCTCTTCTTTCTTCTTTTCTCTACAGATGGTGATGATCTTTGTGAAGAGGACGGTGTGTGAGCTGAGAGAGGATGAGCTGTGTCCTGATGATCCAGAGGTTGAAGCAGCAGCAGCAGCAGCAGCAGCAGCAGCTTGTGTGTAGAGAGACTCTGACTGCAGATACATGCTGCAGAATAAACCACATGTTCAGCAGAAACATGAGCTAAAACACACACATGGAATCTAAAACGTTTTGGACTTTTCTCTGATATTTCCTGACACTTTTGGAGCTTCTGTTCCGTTCCAGTGGATGTGTGTATATGCTGGATGCTGGAATAGAATCATGTGCAGAACATTATTATTGTCGACCTGGTTCTTCAACAATTCCTAGAGGATATAGTATCATGTATATATGTGTGTGTGTTATATTGAGTGTACTTACCAAGTGTCTTAATTTCTTTTAATGAATCTCCAGATCTGTTTGTTGATCTGATTCAGAAGAGAAGTTGCTTTATTCAGAACCGTCTCTCTGACATGTCCTCTGTTACGTCTTCCACCGACCTTTACATCACCTCTGCCTCAGTCAGTCACTCTCAGTCTTCTTGTTGTGAAGTCTGGATTCACATCCACATACATCATCCATATTTCCTCCTCTTCCTCATGCAGCCCTGATGCATAAAAATGGTCCAGATGTAGAAGATCTAACTTTGTTTTTCTACCAGCCTCTTTTGAGAACATCCTTCATTCTGTGAACATCACTAGATTAAAGCTCTTGAGTTTGAGCTGATTCTGTGAACTAGCAGAGACACTGAACTGTCCTGCTGTTATTACAGACAGTGGACTGTCCACAGACATTTGACTGTCCTACTTCATTTGAAGACAGTGAACTAACCAAAGACACTGGGCTCTGTTGCTTTTATCACAGACAGTAATTAACCACATTTATTACACTGTCCTATTGTTTGGGGAATCAGTGAACTAACCAAAGATTGTTAACACCAAACAGCTACTGATATTTCTAGTTCTGTTCTTCAGGCCGTTGGTCACGATGTCTGTATATGCTGGAAATGTTGACCCTGAAGTATCCATTCTATTTGGAAAACTGAGCACCTGTAAGGGAGACCATGGGTTCTATTACGTCATTCAACATTGTGTCATCATTGTAATGAAATTAATAAACACATGTACTGATTCATGGTTTATTGAGTTAAATACACATCTTTGAAGTATCTATGTTACATTAAATGTACAATGGTGACTGACGAAGCACCAGGTATTTTCCTTGTTTTAAAACATCACATGTTCTCCTAATTCAACGTCAGTACTCACTGCAGTAGTTGAACAACTTCAACACGTCATTCAGCTGAAATCATCCCTGACTCTAAATAGTTTGTGGCTGGTTTATGTTCAAACCTGTTTGTGGTGATTCTACTTCATTATAATGACATTGTGGAGTGCGGTAAGTGACGAGACAAGAGACGGAGATGTATCGAGTCCACTTTACTTTCCACTTTCTTTTTACTCTCAGTACAGTCAGCGAGTCAGGTAAGAACTGTGACATACACGCTAAAACCGGAACAGGCCCCCCCAGAATTCACCCAAAATAACCAGGGCCAGATCAAACAGGTACCCCAAAGAGAACCGGCACCCACCCACTAGTGGAAAACAGAACAGACCAGGCTACAACAGTCCCCAGAAGGTTAATGTCTAGGGGGACGCACCAGGCAGCCGTAACGGCTGCACTTAACTGGAGGGCTGAGGCTGCTGCAGGGGGGTACCCTTGTTGCGGTGGCTCTGCAAGCTGAAGCAGTTCGCCAACATCCACATGAGCAGGCTTGAGACGGTCTATAGCCACTCACTCAGGCCTGCCCCCCATATCCACAATGAAGTTCTTAGACCCCCCTTCCGGACACAGAAGGGCCCATCGTAGGGGGGCTGCAGCGGTGAACGATGGCCATCGTGGTGGATGAAGACATACTTGGCCGACGGCAAATCCTTAGGAACGTAGGACCTGGGGAGGCCATGGTGAGACGTTGGGATAGGAATGAAAGCCTCTGCAATGTCCCGGGAAACAGCACGATGAGAGGCAGCCGACCACGGGGCTGTGGCATGTGGAAGAAACTCCCCTGGGATGCGCAGAGGCTGGCCATACACCAGCTCAGCCGAAGAGGCCTGAAGATCCTCCTTGGGGGCGGAGCGAAGACCAAGCATAACCCATGGGAGACGGTCGGCCCAGTCGTTGCCTGTGAGGCTGGCCCTGAGCGCAGCCTTCATGTCCCGATGAAACCGCTCACACAGTCCGTTGCTCTGTGGGTTATAGGCTGTGGTACGGTGGAACTGTGGACCTTGGTCCGAGGAGATGTCCAACGGTGTGCCAAAACGGGCCACCCAAGCCATAATGAATGCCCTGGCCACGTCAGCTGAGGTAGTAGCTGACAGGGGAACAACCTCTGGCCACCTGGTGGTCCTGTCCACCATGGTGAGGAGGTAGGTGTAACCACGGGAGGGAGGGCAGTGGGCCCACCAGGTCCACATTCACATGGTCAAAACGTCTCTCCGGCACCTTGAAGGTTGCCAACAGGGCCTTGGTGTGACGTGTCACCTTTGCGCACTGGCATGCCACACAGGCAGCAGCCCAGGCCCTGACGTCCTTCCGCAGCCCTGGCCAGAGGAACTTGGCACTCACCAGCTTGGAAGAGGCCTTCACCCCCGGGTGGGAAAGGCCGTGAATGGTGTACAAAACCCGACGCCTCCAGCCAGCAGGTACCATCGGGCGTGAGCCGTAAACCGCCGGCCCTCCAACAGAAAACGGAAATGACGGGTGGCAAGGAAAAGTCCCAGGAGCTCTCTGTCAAAGGCACTGTATTTCCTCTCGTTGTCACGGAGCTTCCTGCTGAAAAAGGCCAGCGGCTGCCAGGCTCCGCCCACCCACTGCTCACACACAGCCCCCACGGTGTAATCCGAGGTGTCTGTCATAAGAGCAACCGGTGCGGTCAGAGACGGATGCGCTAGCAGAGCAGCGCTAGCAGAGCTGCCTCAGTCATTCCCGGGGACCAATCCAACACGTCCGCTGGCCTCCTACCCCGCAAGGCGTCATACCAGGGTCGCATGAGTTGAGCCGCCTGGGGGATGAAACGGTTGTAGAAATTCTCCATGCCAAGGAATTCCTGCAGGGACTTCACAGTGCGTGGACACGGGAAACTGGTGACGGCATCCACCTTGGCAGGGAGGGGAACAGCCCCCTGTGGGGTGACGTGGTGGCCGAGGAAGGTGATGGCTGACCGGCCAAACTCACACTTGGCTGGGTTGATGATAAGACCATGTTCACTGAGCCGGTCGAACAGCTGCCGGAGATGTGTCAGGTGGTCTTCTGCAGACGGACTGGCCACCAGAATGTCGTCCAAGTAAACAAACAAAAACGGCATGTCTCGCAACACAGAGTCCATGAGTCACTGAAACGTCTGCGCTGCCCCCTTGAGGCCGAAAGGCATCCGTAGGAATTCGAAAAGGCCAAAGGGTGTGATGACTGCAGTCTTGGGGACATCCTGCGGGTGGACAGGCACCTGGTGGTAACCACGTACCAGGTCTATCTTTGAAAAGATGGTGGCGCCGGCCAGGTGGGCGGAGAAGTCCTGTATGATCCGCACCGGGGGTGTCGGGGGTGGTGGCATTGTTCAGGCGACGGAAATCACCACAGGGGCGCCAACCACCATCAGCCTTGGTCACCATGTGCAAGGGGGAGGCCCACGGAATGTTGGAGCGGCGCACGACGCCGAGGCGCTCCATGGTGGTGAACTCCTCACTGGCAATTGCGAGCTTGGCAGAGTCGAGGCGCCTTGCTCTTGCATAGACTGGGGGGCCCACCGTGGCGATATAGTGCTCTATGCCATGTTTAGCCACCGCCAATGAAAACGTGGGTGTGGTGAGGTCAAGGAACTCGAGCAGGCGTTGATATCGGTCCCCGGTGGCAAGCGTGTTCGACAGAGTGTTCGACAGACAAAGCACCCCCACACCTGCCAGCGTGCAGGGGTACGAGGCAAAAGAGAGAGCATCGATCAAGCGGCAGTTCATAACATCCACCAACAGTCTGTACGCGCAGAGGAAATCTGCCCCCAGCAGCGGCGTAGACACAGCCGCCCGCTGAAATACACTTCCATATACCTCGTGCCATAGGTACGAATGGGTGTGCCATTAGCCGCGTCCATCGGTGGGCCATAGTGTCCACGGGCTTTGCTGGCAGGATGCTGCGCTGAGCTCCACAATCGACCAGCAGCCACCGGCCAGACAAGGTGTCAGTGATGAGCAACATCAGCAGCGAGTCAGGTAAGAACTGTGACATACACGCAAAAACCGGAACAGGAAACGAAACACCTTGCGTCCTTAAAGATACAGTCACTGGGTGAATGTCTCATTGTTCATTGTGGGCCACCACAACATCATAGAACTGTACTGAACACCTGGAAACACAGCTGAGAGTCTCCCTCTGGTGGTCATGTTGGGTACTGCTCTAGTGTTCTGCAGCATGAACCACATGTTGCTATAGAGACAGATGTTCACTGATACTGACTGATTAGACCTCTGATCACCTCCACATCTGGATTACCTGGAGGCCATCACATCTGCATAGTGATAAAACAATGACACAAAATGAATATGTTGAACTGGAACTCCACAGAGAGACTTCATCTCACTTCTTTTTTCATGTGGTTTGTGGTTCTCATGCAGCTTCCAGCTCACTCAGAGCAGTGTTCTTACATGTCAAACAGCAGACTGACATTTAATCACTGCTTCATCAGCAGCTCGGTGATGAAGAGTCATGGGTGAGGGTTCTCTCTCAGTAAGGTGTGTTTAGACTTCATTAGTGCTGATCTCCACATTAAAAGGAGAATCAGAGGAAGAATGTTCCTTCCTCCTCTCCATATGTTATGTTCAATCAGATGCAGCTGAGTATTTAGGATAACAATTTGTTTTTTTCTCATTGCTGCTATCAAGTTATTAAGATTGTATTTAGTCTTCACTTTGTGGTAAGTTAGATGTAGTAAAGCACCCTGAGGACTGGTGAGACCTATCATGTGACAAGCCGGTAGGAAAAAGGCTGGACTCAGATGCAGAGGTTTCCAAAAATCAAATACTTTATTAAACAGGGATTCAGAGTCTCTAGGCTCAAAACAAAGTGCAAACAAAAAACCACTCCGAAGAGGGAAAAAACGAGTCGAATCACAAATCACAAAACGGTAATACTTATCGATAGCGATGAAGCACATGAGCATGGAACACGAACACTCTTGGACAACAAACATGACACACTGGCACAGGACAGGGGAAAACGCAGACCATATATACACACGAGGGTAATGGGGAACAGGTGGAAACAATCAGGAAGACAATCAGACCGGTGACACAAGAGGAAGGGCAAGTGACCTGAAACAAGAGAGGAGAGTTAGAACTTCAAAATAAAACCGGAAATCACGAGACAACACAAAACCAAAAACACCGCTGCGTGACATCATGTCATCTAACTCCATCCAGCTGTTCAATAGATGGTTCTGCATGAGACTTCTGAACTAGGTCTAGGTAACAAGACGTCCTCTACAACATGAAGATAAGGTGACAACATCTGATCAAATACCTGATAAATTGTGTTCAAGTCAAGAGTTAAGCATATAATGCTGGGAAGATTTCCTGTGACCACCACAGACAGACACATGATTTCTCTCACATGGAGAGGGAAGTTAAATAGGAAGTGAAAGTGCAATTAAATGCACTTCAAGTTCAGTTCAGTTCAGTCAGTTTGTTCAGACTCCATTTGAGACGACGGAGCAGAGGGAAGAAAACTGAAGCTGAAGCAGAGTAAGTGTTAACATTCTTTGGTTCAACCATTTAGAGAGTCTCTCTGAATAATATATAATTTCATTTAGTTTGATTTTAATTATTAATTAAAAGTCAGGTGGTGATTCTGACCTTGTTAGATCTAATAAAGAAGTTTGGTGATATATCAGGATATAAAATAAACAAAACCAAATCTTCAATATTAATGTTAAATGACACTCAGAGAAAATATCCAGCTATGGTGTAGAGCAGTTTAAATATTTAGGAATTCAAATTTGAGCCTAGCCTAGGCTAGAATTTGTCACTAATGTCAGTTATGACTCTTTAATGACAGGTGTTAGTAAGTTACTTCAAGGATGGAAGTCACTAACAATGTTGATGATTGAGAGAATTAATATACTTAATTGTTGTAGAACTATCCAATAGTTTTCACTATATCATTATTATTATAAGCTTGAGTGTCAGGATGTTTTTTTTCTTGACTTCTGGGCTGTGGGTGGAGCATGCGCAGTTTGTTGCAGTGCAGGTACGCCTTGTTGGTGAGTGACTGTTACTGTTTCAAATTAAGAATACCACGTTAATAATATGTTTTGTGTTTGTGATCTTATAGCAGGTTTACAACCTAACTAACTGTCTAATTACTAAAACTAATTGACTAACACAGCATCAAATCAAGAGTAAAAAGAGACAAGTTGTGTCTGCAGTACTTTTTCTAATAACCCTTCCAGAGGGGAGTTTACTAATAAAAGTCAGTAAGTAAGAAGTTAGTAAAATCTGGACAAATGTAATGTCTTACCATGATGACTATATTTATCCCTCTACAACCACCTTCAGATTTATTCTCAAGAATTAATAAAATAAAATAAAAGTTTGTGGGATTTATTTGGAACAATAGGAGGGATAGACTATGTTTGTCTTTACTGTACTTACCATCTGATCATGGTGGTTTGAAATGTCCAGAATGTTGTATTATTGGTTTGCACAAATGATTACTCTGACATATTTATTTTCAACAACTGACCCTCCTCATTGGAAAAAAATACAGAAACAAATTCTAAATGCAAATGTAAAACACATGATCAAGATAAATGACTATGAAATACTAAAAAGTATTCAAAACACTCACAAGCACTGTCACAGTTAAGCCAGGTATGAGGCAATTACAACTTTACAACAGGCAGAGCAGATGCAGTATTTAAATTATGGTATCTAAAAGGAATTGATAAATCAAATCAAATCAAATCAAATCAAACTTTATTTATATGGCACTTTTCCTGCCTTTTAAAAGCAACCCAAAGTGCCTCACAGAGGCTAAAAACAGTAAAAACAGAACAATAAAAATCCAACCCTCCCACCCCTATAAAAACACAGAGACAAGAGATACACACAATAACAATCTTTTTAAAAACATCAACAGTCTCTGCAGCCCTGAGGTTTTCCGGCAGGCTGTTCCACAATCGGGGACCATAATAACTAAAAGCCGCCTCCCCGTGTGTTTTTGATTTAACTTTAGGTATGATTAAAAGGCCAGTGCCAGAAGACCTCAGGGTCCGCGAGGGTTGATATGATAAAAGCAAGTCAGATAAGTAAGAAGGCCCAAGGCTGTTAAGACACTTAAAAACAAGTAAAAGAACCTTAAAATCGATCCTGAAGCGCACGGGAAGCCAATGCAGCGATTTTAAAACCGGTGTAATGTGCTCCCGCCCTCTGGTCCTCGTCAGCACTCGTGCGGCTGAATTCTGAAGTAATTGAAGATTAGCGATACTTTTTTTGGGAAGACCAGAGAGCAGGGCGTTACAATAATCTAAACGACAGGAGATAAAAGCATGCATTAGTACCTCCGTGCTGGCCTGAGAGAGAAATGGGCGGACTCTGGCTATATTCTTCAGATGGTAAAAACCAATCTTTGTTATGTTTTTGATATGTGGAATAAAACTAAGCTCAGAGTCAAAAATCACGCCCAGGTTTTTTACAATTTGAGATGGTTTAAAATCTTGTAATTTTGTTAAAAGTTTCTCTCTCTGGCTTTCAGGACCAATGACTAAAACCTCTGTTTTGTCCTGGTTGAGCTGCAGGAAATTCGCTGCCATCCATGACTTGATGTCTACAATGCAATTAAAAAGGGCATCAATAGGCCCTGTGTCATCAGGAGACACGGCCATGTACAGTTGTGTATCGTCAGCATAACTATGAAAGCTGATGCCGTGCCTCCTGATGACATCCCCAAGGGGAATCATGTAAAGATTAAAAAGTATTGGACCTAAAATTGACCCTTGGGGAACCCCACACTTGATCTCATGGGTTCCTGAGGAACATGTATCCATACTCACAAAAAAGTGGCGATCTGAGAGGTAAGAGACGAACCAGTTGAAAACAGTACCAGAGAGGCCGACCAGGTTCCTCAATCTGTTTAATAGAATGTGATGATCCAAGATTTATTTCTGTTGCGTTCAAATAACATTATGTCTTTTGAGGAGCTGAGGATTCAATTTAATCTTAATAGAACACAATTTATTAAATATCTTGAGCTTAGACATGTTATTAGATCAAACCAGAATAATGCTCTCACTAGACCTGCTTATTCATCTTTGGAAAACATTTTGATAAAGAAAAGTCTGAGAAAGGGCATCATTTCAGAGTTGTATCATTTTTTTGACACTTTCCTCATCTGAAAACTCACAGAAGAGACTTAATACCTGGAAAGAAGGCTGGTGCACGAGTTAAAACCAGAGCAATAAATGTACATTTTAAACTGATACATTATGAATGGTTAATCAGGATAAATGTTACACCAGTGGAACTAAACAAAAACATATGTGCATTTTCTAAACCCGTTTAGTCCTGTTAGGGGTCACGGGGGTCTGCTGGAGCCTATCCCAGCTGTCATCGGGCGAGAGGCACACTGTAAACCTTTGATGTAAATTTACAGTGAAATGTGAACAGTATTTTACAGTATGATACTGTATTCATGTTATACAGTATCATACTGTAAACCGCAATGCAATCTGGGAGAAAAAAAATGTGATTACAGAAAATTACAGCACTTTAGGAGAATGCCCTTTTTTACAGGATTATACTGTAAAGCATCATGGGAAAGTGAAAGGAAAGTGCGGGAGCTAAAATTTGCCAGCCAGCCAGTCTCTATCACCACGAAGGCAGACACAGGACAAAAACCTCAGCCTTTTTTCACAGATGTCCGGAGCTGTTTGACGTCCTCCACTAAGTAAGTTAACATTAATTGACTATTTTTTAATGACATATGAAGAGGATTTAAGGATTTCTCCAGTTGAATTTTCTGCCATTTGGAACAGTTTTATAACGAAGCTGTTGAAAAGTTTCGTTTTTGTGAGCTAGCTAAAATTAGAACATGTCAGCATTTCTTCTCAGTTTATAACAGCATTAAAACAAAACTTGCTTTTGCTGGAAGATACCGTAGCAAGTTTAACCTGTAGTGCTTTGTATGTATGTTTCTACATGGATAAAAACAGCCACGAAAAGTTTCTATTTGCAATGTGCTAGTTAGCTAAAATTAGCGAATGTTAGCATTGTGTATCGGTTTACATTAACGAACACTAATTATTAAGGCCGATACTCCTTCTTTTTAACGCGGCTCAAAGTTCTGTATCTCTGTACTGCACTACCTTGTACTGAACATGTTTTATTTGATATGTCTTTCTATATTGTTTTCCAGAAGATGCAGTGACATCAGTCCTGAGAGGGACACAAAACCAAGCAGTGAGAAGAAGCCGACATCAGTGAATCAGTCAGCCCAGTTAGTTTTACTTGTTGCATTGTTTTTATTTTAATAAATATTTAAAAAAGGAATATTGTCCTACTGTCATTTCTTTATTATTATTATTAGTGCCGAGTGCCTATGTCAAGAGGCCCCTCCTCCCATAGGGAGGAGGGGCCTCGTGCCATAGGCACGAGGCCACTCTTGATCTTCTGCGTGTTTCTTTGCAGTTTTATTAGTGGGGCTGTGCAAGCACAGCCCACTACTGACCCCCATATAGCAAAGCTATAGGGGTCAGTAGTGGGCTGTGCGAAGCACAGCCCACTACTTGTTATTGTCGTCTATTTTTATTATTATTCCCACGGATTTTCGGTCGCTATCTCCTCCCGCACAGTTCATCGCACATACACGAAAAATACATCAAAACGTGCGTATCGATCGGGGCGGGTGTGCTATTATTCAGTTTCTCCAGGTCGGAACTATTTGCGACATAGTCGCGAAAATTGTTTTTTCGGGTTTATAATGGGTGTGTATTGCGCGGAATGTTCGCGCTAGAGTGAGAGGCCCATCAGTTAGAGGGCGGGCTGCTCTGAAAAAATGTTCAAAATATTTTTTTAAAACTGTGATTGCTTCCACAAATTTCACTCTACACGCAAAATTTTCTCCAAAGTAGTAGTCATACTTGTCCTGATGCCTACAATGTGTCTACCTAACCGATAGGATTCACAGTTTTTGAATGAGAAGCCTAGAAGTGAGGAGTGGACAGCCTAACTGCTCCATAGGACCCAATGTTAATTCAGCAAAGTTTTTCGTCACAGAAGTTTAACGGACGGTAGTTTTCAACTCGCTAGAATGTCCACTTTTTTTACACTAGGAAGAATAAAAAATACATGTCTGTGTTCATGGAAGCCTTGTGGTAGTCACTGTGAAAAAAGTTTGTGAGTAACTGGCATACGTTTTTAGTAAATGGCAGTGGTTCGAGGGAGTGGTTCTGTGCTTCTTGGTTAATCAAAGCACCTGCGCAGCAGCAGTTAAGGAGGGGGAGGGCTGTTTCCCGCTCTGTCTCACTGACGTCACACACGCGCACACACACACAGAGGGAGCGAGGCTTGGGGAAAAAAAAAAAAAAAAAAAAGGACGGAGCGAGGCCTGTGGCGCATATGCTAACATATGCTAACTTCGACGGAAGTTAGCATATGTTAGTTAGCATACGTTAACATATGCCAACATGCTAACATATTAGATGTCCCTGCACTGCTCTCGGTCTCTCTCTGAAAAAATAAAATAAAAATAAAACCTCCGCTCTGTCGCTCTGATCACTGAGGGGCGGGGCTGCTCTTCACACACAGCGAGAGGGAGAGAGAGAGAAAAGAGAAACGCAGCGTGTGCAGCGGCAGCAAAGAGGAGTTAAGTGATCTGTGGAGAAGACAAGTCGACTGGACGACAACACGTGTCAGTGTAAGTGAAATAAAACCTTCACAAGTTGAAAGTCAACAAACATAACCTCCTTCGCAGAGGCAATAAGTACCACTAGTTCAACAAGCATAAACGTGCATCATGCCACACAGCAAAAGGACTGCGCAGCGGACCTGCCGCGGATGTATGTCGGCTTCCGGAACGGACCCGTATCGGGGTCCAGATGCACTCAGGAACTCCGCCGTGGCTCCGCGCTGCTCCGCATCCGCGATCCTCCGCGGCGGGTCCGTTTGGGACCCGCAAATTGATACATATACATCCGCTGCGGACACGCAGCGGACTCATATGGCTCATCCGGCCCGGGTCCGTTTTGGACCCGTTTATCTCATTTTCAAAATGCCTTCTGTTCATGTTGTAGGATAAACTAAACTATAGGACAAAAAAACGAGGTTATCACTGGGCTTAGCCTGGCTACTACAGCAATGGTGTAATCTTAAATCTGCATTGCCTTGTATTTTTAACCTAACAATATTGTCAACAGAAAATGTTCAAGTCATGCATTTACTGTACAAAAGTGATAGCTCAATGGAAATATAAAATTGACATTAACATTTATGAAATGTTATAGGTTATAGTCTATGTTTTTGTTAGGTTACTACATTCATTATGTGGTCAAAACCTAATTTAGTGCTTTATACAGGCGCCAGGTCGGTGCAGACATAAAATATGCCATCTGTTAAGCTACAACTTCAGTGAAATGCTGCGTTATACACAGCTAAAATATCAGAAACTGGTGAACGACAAGAAGTTCAATAAAAATATGTTTTAATTATTATTCCTCTTAGCCTAGGCCACACCTGACACTATGACCCATCCACTCCATTTTTACATGACAGTCACAGGCTGCCAAAACATTATGACCACTTCACTCAATACAGGACTATATTAGGGTGCCAGAACATGACTCTATGACCCCCCCCCCCCCAATTAGTTGGGATTTCTAGAATTATCCATGTGTTAAGTGTGTTTGTGCCCAACATAACTTCACCGCTAATATATGTTAACTATTAGCTGACCAATGACTTAGCCTGATGCTGGCTTTCAGGTGGAGCTGGGAGGGGTCTGCTGCATGTACTACTGACCCATATAGCAAAGCTATAGGGCCAGTAGTGGGCTGTGCGAAGCACTACTACAGCCTCTGCAATAGCAACTGCGAGGATAAGATTAGGTGAAAAATTGTAGCATGTTAGCATCGTAGCAGCGTAGTGTTGTATCATGTCATCTTAGCGCAAACTGCTGCCGACACAGCCCCACTCTCGCGATTTCCCGCAGGGGAATTGTCTAGTTTTTACTTATTATTATTCCTTTTCCGCCCTTTTTCGCCGATTAATGCGGCCCGAACCGGCCAGAGGACCCCAACACATGATATATCGAAACGTGTGTTTTGATCCCGAATCCCGGGCTATTACTTGAATAAGCGATTGGTGAGTTTTTCGCGAATTTATTCGCGAATTTATTCGCGAAAAACGGCGAAAAATTTCCCATTCAAATGAATGGGAGTCCCCGAAAAAAAAAGAAAGATCAACAGGCATTTTCAACAATCAACTGCTCTGGCATACTTTCACCCAGAGACTTCTTTGAAACTGTAAAATGTAGGCACTCTTGTCTTCTCTTCAGAGATTCCCTTCACTTATCGACACCTTTTACCGTTTTTAAACCATGAAGCCTCAAAGCGGTGAAGGGTTTTACTCAGATTTCGGGGGTTTATAATGGGTGTGTATTGCGCGGAATGTTCGCGCCAGAGGGTGAGACACCAACTGCCAGAGTGAGAAGAGAGAAGAAAATTAGGCAAAAAATAAAACAGAAACTGCTCCCGTGGCCACAAATTTCACACCACAGACATAATTTATACATAGAAACGTAGGAAAATTTGTCTTCTCGCTCACAATTTGTCCGCTGAAGCTGTAAGTCTTATAGTTTTGGCGTGAGACGCAAAGCTGCGCCAGCAAACCCCTTCCTCGCTCCATAGACTGCAATGTTAAATTTGTGGAGCAAAGCAGAAGCAATCCTTTGTTTTAAATCGCTTTAAATAGCTCACATTTCTACATTTTACCCACAAACTGCATATCTAGACGTTCAGGAAAGCCTCAAGATGCCCAAAGTGAAGTCGGTTCAACGATTGGACACACGGTTTGGCCACAAGGCCTTCCTGTTCGAGGCCGTGGTTTCAGCATTTTCGCCCACTCTAGTCCTTTTCTAACTGATATTCAAACTGGTAACCGTGGCAACCAGGGGCTCCACAGAAAGAGGCGGGAAAACATAAGTAACTGGTCTGTAGGGCGGCCATTTTGGGGCAATGTTAATGGAAACAGCCCACTGGAAACTTCTAACTGAAGTAACTGGTCTGTGGGGCGGCCATTTTGGCTTTTGGCACCCAAGTTGAACAATGACAGGTGACCGTCTGTCATTGGCTAGCGCGTCATGCTAATTGCTAACATTAGCGGCTAATGCTAATTTTTAGTAGCTAGAAATTGGTGGTAGCATTAGTGGCAGCATTAGCATGTTAGCGAATAGCATATTAGCAATTAGCATGTTAGCATTAGCATGTTAGCAATTAGCATCTACTTAATTTTTAGTGGCTTAAAAGTCATGCTAACACTAAACCAATGTTAAAATAAGTGGCTAGCGCATCATGCTAATTGCTAACATTAGCGGCTAATGCTAATTTTTAGTGATATATTGGTGGTAGCATTAGTGGCAGCATTAGCATGTTAGCGAATAGCATATTAGCAATTAGCATGTTAGCATTAGCATGTTAGCAATTAGCATCTACTTAATTTTTAGTGGCTTAAAAGTCATACTAACACTAAACCAATGTTAAAATAATTGGCTAGCGCATCATGTTAATTGCTAACATTAGCGGCTAATGCTAATTTTTAGTGGCTAGAAATTGGTGGTTGCATTAGTGGCAGCATTAGCATGTTGGCGAATAGCATATTAGCAATTAGCATGTTAGCATTAGCATGTTAGCAATTAGCATCTACTTAATTTTTAGCGGCTTAAAAGACATGCTAACACTAAACCAATGTGAAAATAAGTGGCTAGCGCATCATGCTAATTGCTAACATTAGCAGCTAATGGCAACAGCCCACTCGGCACTTTCAAAATTTCTGCGGGAATTTTCTAGTTATTATTATTATTATTATTAGTTGTAGTAGTAAAATTTATTCAATGGCACGCGATTTATACCTTCGCGATCTGGTTTAAATACTGTAAATATACAATATCATAGCGACGTATCGTTGTAAATTTACAACAAAGAACTGTAGATTTATTTACGGTAACATACTGTAATTCTGAAATACAGCTAGATACTGTAAAACTACAGTAGTTTACTGGCGAAGCTGCTGCCAGTAAATTACTGTAAATTTGCGCTAAAAAGTTTAACAGTGCAGGGGTCCACCCTGGACAGGTCGCCAGTCCATCGCAGGGCCAACATTCACACTCACATGCACACCTACGGGCAATTTAGAATCACCAATTAACCTAATGAGCATGTCTTTGGATGGTGGGAGGAAGCTGGAGAACCTGGAGAGAACCCACGCAGACACAGGGAGAACATGCAAACTCCCCACAGAAAGGCCAGCCGGCCCATGGATTCGAACCAGTGACCTTCTTGCTGTGAGGGCATCAGTGCTAACCACCTCGCCACTGTGCCGCCCGTGCACAAAATGTATGGAAAGGAATCCTGTTTTATTGTTTATGGAAACGTAGAAAGATTAAAAATGTTTTGGGAAGAGGTGAGAGTAATAATTCACATTGAACCCTAAACTATTTTAGTTGGGTCTGTATCTAGAAAAACAAAACTTCAACAAACGTGAAAGAACACTCCTAGATCTCAGTTTGTTCAATCTCTATGAATGCTCTGCACTAGTATGGATGTTACGAATAGTGCTTTATTTTGTTCAGGAGTGAGACTACAATTGATGATCTTTGTTCGGAGGCGGTGGCTGGTCGACATTGGCTGAAGCTCGAGATTGGCTGTTCGAGGGGGCTCGGCCAATTTAAATGGTCTGCCTGTCGCCGACAGGCTGTCGACACCTGAGTCCCTCCCCTGACTTTCGTCCGATAGAGTTGTGGTCGTGCGTGCTTTTTTTTGTGCCGGTAGTGCAACTATTTTGTGTGTTTTTGTGAGTGCGTCCTGCATAGTGTATTTTTTCCTGTTTGGACATTTTTACTTTTATTATCGAACTTCATTTGGAAGCAGTGAACCGCCATTTTATTTTGAACGTTTTCTCCTGTTTTGTCAAGGTAGACAGTTAGGCATAGCAAATGTCTTTATGTTCGTTTTATTTTCATTTAGGCTTTAGTTAAAGTTTGGGAATTTGGTAGCTGGGTTTTATTTGTTGTTTTTGTTTTGGCCTTTGGTTCATCCTGAAGACCAGCTTCATTTTCTTTTTTCTTTTTTTTTTCTTTTTTGTATATAAATTGTTATCACTTAATCACTTAAGTGATTGTGTGCGCGGTGAGAAATAAAGGGATCACCTTTTAGCACAAACGTTCGTTGCCTGTTCGTGTTTTATGTTAGTCCTTTAACCCCTAGACTGGGACGTAACAATGGAAAAAGACTCATCGACCAGACGTGACACAGTGGTTGCGATACAGTTGAAACCAGATGTTTACATCCACTGTGTTAAAAGACACAAACATTTTTTCCACACTGTCTGAAGTTAAATTAGACTAAACCTCTCCTGTTTTAGGTCAGTTAGGATTAGTAAAATAATTTCTATTTGCTAAATGCCACTACAATGAAAGAGAGAATTTATTTTTTATTACTTTCATCAAAGTCAGAAGTTTACGTACATTTCTTCACTATTTGGTAGCATTCCCTTAAACATATGACTCGGGTCACATATTTTGGATATCCTTCCACAAGCTTCTTGCAATTGTCTGCTGCAATTCTTGAAAAATTAACATATATTGTAACAGATACGGGTGTAGATATAGTTGATTTCCTTTTTTTATCTCAGAAATCTGAGTACCTAGTCTAAACAGAGGAGCATTGTTAAAGATTTTATTTTTACTTGTTATAATTGGTTGAATATCATCTAAAAACCTTTCAATAAAAAAGGTCAGCAGGTGAAATCAGGTTTCTCTGAGTCCTCCTTGTATTCTGGTAACCAGGTTTCTGGTTGAATGAAGAAATCAGCTGACTGGAGAAGACTGACTGTAACTGAAGTTGATGTAAACTCACTGAGTGTTACTGGTTTACCTCTCAGACTGACTGAAGTCCAGAAGATGGAGGAAGAGGAGGACAGAGCAGAGTCTCCAGTATCCAGCTGTCTGTCTATGAAGAGTGACAGGTCCAAACCTGGTCCTCCAAACTTTAGTGAAGAACCTGGACCCTCAGACACAAAGTAAGAGACTGTTTCTACTGTAAACTGACCTGATGGAAGATGATGATTTTAGGATGAAGCAGAAATGTTCTGCTGAAAGATTTCTAGTCATAATGCAGATGTTTTAGTGCAGGTAGGTAAGATCCTAGTCTGGGTTTTAGAACCAGGAAGTACTGATGGTATTTGTGTAGTAAAACACCTGAGAACCTCCATTTCAGAATGTCCACTCATCAATATTCAGATAGATTTGTCCTCATGTTGAAGTCTGTGAAGATTTTCAATCTGCAAATGATTTTAGTGATGAAGAAATGTGTTGACAGAGAGAGGAAGAGGAGTCCTGTTTCTGTGGAGGAGCAGCTGTCCTGCTGTGCTTTGTGTCAGGACGTCCTGAAGGATCCAGTCTCTCGCAGTTGTGGACACTGCTTCTGCAGACAGTGCATCACCTCATACTGGGACCAGTCTGCTTCATCAGGAGACTCCTCCTGTCCCCAGTGTGGACCAAGATCCAGAAGAAGACCTGGACTGCAGACAGCCAGTCAGAGCAGCACTGTACAAAGTAAGACTGTCCATCTGTCTGCTGATGGACTCTTTTCTGGAAACCTGTTGATTTAATCCAGACACATTGTTGTGTTCTACAGCATGGGGATTTAAGATCATTCTAAATCTCATTGTAAATGAACTCCCAGTCAAATGTCACTGCATTGTTTCTGCTCCAGAGTAATAACAGCAGGACAGAGAGGAGTGAATGCTGTGTATTACAGACAGTCACACTGACTAACAGCCAGACAGCAGCCTGAGACACAACAAGAGACACAGACTCTGAACAACAGCCCACATTAGCTTTCCTGCTAACGTCTCCTTCTTCTCTAACCTACACACATCTTGTCCTGCAGATCCACTTGTTGAACAAGAACCAAACAAACATCCACTGAGGAAAACTGCTCTGCTAACATCAGTTTGTAGCAGTAGATAGTGAAGCAGCTGATGAGTAGCAGCACTTTGAACAGCTTCAAAACTTCACATATATTGATAGAATATTTCATTAGTTTAGATTCCTCTAGTTTCATTTATTCTCTTTTGTTTTCCTGCTCTTCACATATCAGCTTTATTTTACTCTTCATTGATTTCTTTCCTCATAACTGAGCTTTGTTAATTACTGCTGAAGCAAATGAAACTCCTGCTGAGTGCAGCCAGTGGGAGGCTTTTATTGTGAAGGAGCCAGAGGAAATGCAGTGTATTTGTCATCTGATTATCAGTGTTTGGTTGGTGGTGCTATTAAAACCAAGAGATGAACCTATTGTACATCATTTTATTGGTAGCTCAGTCTGAAATATTACAACAAGGAAGGAACAACAACAGTGAGCTGTTAGATGAAGAGCTGCAGACAAGCTGCTGAAGCTCAACCTGCTGCCTCTGCTGTCAATCAAACACTAGCACAAGAAAAAAGAGCATTTCTAATGTTTCCTCCAAAAATGTTTGATTGTGAGAAGAAAAAACTCTTTACAACACATTTAAAGTCAGTTTTCTGTTCTTTGTGACTTCAAACAGGGATGAGTGTTTTCTTTCTGTCTCACGTTTGTTCTTCTTTCCAGCTGATGTTGGTCTGCAGGAGGTTTTGGATGAACATAAGATCAGTCTGAGGAGGAGATGTGAACGTGTGACTGAAGGAAGTGATGTAACAGGAAGTGGAACCCTCCTCAACAGGATCTACACTGAGCTCTACATCACAGAGGGACAGAGTGAAGAGGTTAATACCCAACATGAGGTGAAGCAGCTTGAGACAGCTTCCAAGATGAAGGCCCTCCATGACACTCCAATCAAGTGCCACGACATCTTTAAAGCCTTACCTGACCAACAGAGACACATCAGAGTGGTTCTGACCAACGGCGTCGCTGGTGTTGGAAAAACCTTCTCAGTGCAGAAGTTCACTCTGGACTGGGCAGAGGGTTTGGAAAACCAAGATGTCAGTGTGGTGATTGTGCTTTCGTTCAGGGAGCTGAACTTGATCAAAGATGAGCAGTACAGTCTTCTCAGGCTGCTCCATGTTTTCCATCCAACATTACAGAAGGTCACAGCAGAGGAGCTGGCTGTCTGTAAACTTTTGTTCATCTTTGACGGCCTGGATGAAAGCAGACTTTCATTGGACTTCAACAACAGTGAGGTTGTGTCTGATGTCACACAGAAGGCATCAGTCAACGTGCTGCTGACAAACCTCATCAAGGGGAAACTGCTTCCCTCGGCTCTGGTCTGGATCACTTCCCGACCTGCAGCAGCCAATTAGATCCCTCCTACATGTGTTGACAGGCTAACAGAAGTACGAGGCTTCACTGACGCCCAGAAGGAGGAGTACTTCAGGAGGAGGTTCAGTGATGAAGAGCTGTCCAGCAGAATCATCTCCCACATCAAGACATCCAGGAGCCTCCACATCCTGTATGGAGTCCCAGTCTTCTGCTGGATCACTGCTACAGTTCTGGAGCACATGTTGACTACAGAGCAGAGAGGAGAGCTGCCCAAGACCCTGACTGACATGTACTCACACTTTGTGATGGTTCAGACAAAGAGGAAGAAGAACAAGTACCATGAGGGACATGAGACGAGTCCACAGGAGCTGATGGAGGCTGACAGGGAAGTTCTTCTGAAGCTGGGGAGGCTGGCGTTTGAACATCTGGAGAAAGGAAACATCATGTTCTACCAAGAAGACCTGGAGCTCTGTGGTCTTGATGTGACAGAGGCCTCAGTGTACTCAGGAGTTTGTACAGAGATCTTCAAAAGAGAGAGTGTGATCTTCCAGAAATCAGTCTACTGCTTTGTTCATCTGAGCGTTCAGGAGTTTCTGGCTGCAGTCTACATGATCCACTGTTACACCAACAAGAAGACAGAGGTGCTGGAGGACTTTGTGGGGAACGACTGCCAAGAGAAAGAATCAAACTTGTCTTTTCTCAAGAATATTTCTAAACACCTTGAAAAGGATTCCAGGTCCGTCTCATCTCTCGATGACTTCCTGTATGGAGCCATGAATAAATCTCTGCTCAGTAAAAATGGTCACCTGGACCTGTTTGTTCGCTTCCTTCATGGCCTCTCTCTGGAGTCCAACCAGAGACTCTTAGGAGGTCTGCTGGGTCAGAGAATGAACAGTCCAAAAATCATCCAGAGAACCATCAACAACCTGAAGAAGATGAACACTGATAAAATGTCTCCTGACAGAAGCATCAACATCTTCCACTGTCTGATGGAGATGAACGACCTCTCAGTTCATCAGGAGATCCAAGAGTTCCTGAAGTCAGAGAACAGATCAAAGAAGAAACTCTCTGTGATCCACTGCTCAGCTCTGGCCTACATGCTGCAGATTTCAGAGGAGGTTCTGGATGAGTTGGACCTGAAGAAGTACAACACATCAGACGAGGGACGATGGAGACTGATCCCAGCTGTGAGGAACTGCAGAAAGGCTCGGTGAGTCCTGATGTGATCATTAACAGAATCAATCAGTGGAGATTAATAGTTTAGTTCTTCACATATACACAGGATTACATTATTGTCATTATTCTTAGTTTTAGCTCAAACATTATACATCAGTTGAGTTGATTTCTGAAGCTGTTTAAAATGCTGTGAGTATAAAAATGTAGATTATTTTAGTTGGTTGTGATGTTTGTTATTATCTATTATGTATTTGTAATAATTAAGTTAGATTCTATATTCTTTTTAACCATTTCTTTATCTTCCTTTGTGTGATGGAGGCTTCATGTAACCCTGATAAAACTAATGAAGGAGGTTGTGCTGCAGGTTTTTGAGACACAACATTTTCTAGTTTGTTTTATTCAGTAAGTTTAGTTGTTTAAAACCAGATCTGTATCATTTTCTAAAGATTACTGAAGTCATTGTGACCATGGAGAATGCTGGGGGATGCCTCAGTGCTTTTATTGAAATGACATGGAACAAAATGACCACAGTCAAATTACTAGTGTCACTTTATTAGAGGTATATTTTTACATTATTTGTCCCAAGATGATGAACCAGTTTAGTTCTGTTTGTAATCTGTCTTCATTTTCTTTTAGATCTCCTTCAGGCTGTAAGCTCATCATACAAAAACACAAATATTAGCATTCAGTTGTAATGCATCACCTCTTAAAGAGAAACTTCATATTCACTCAAGCATCAATCAGATATCCTGGGTTCAGTTAACACACGGTGTTTGTATAAAAGTGGATTCCTTCTTGTCAAGTGTTTAGTTTAATTTCTGCAGCGTTTGGCAGCAGTCATCAGATTTTTCCTGCGTATGGACGTGAACAGTCGTAGCTGACAGTAGTAGGTAGCAAAGAGAGACCATCTCTCCAACTGGAACTGTTCACTGAGTTCAACTGATTCTAAATGTTCTGGAGTCAAAGTGAAGAAATGTTTTCATCAACCAGATGTCTTCATTCTGACTGTGTGGATCAAATCACACTGACAGACTGTGGACAGTATGGAAGCCTAAATGTAACTCCATTTTCCCTCCTTCATCTACAAGATGAAAGCAGAACAGAGATTGTCATTAAGAGTCTGCAGCTATGAGAGAGACTGAAGAGAGTCATTGTGTCATGTCAAACACAGTAAGATGAGATGAGCTGAACCACAGATGTTCATCTGATGATCACCTCACTCTGTTTCATACTCATTCAGTCTGGATCTAGAATGTAAATGATCTGATTTTATAACAGATTTTATATGTTTTCTAATCACAGACTTACTGGATGTGGACTCTCAGAGACTCACTGTGAAGTTGTGGCCTCAGCTCTGAAGTCCAACCCTTCCTATCTGACAGAACTGGACATGAGCGGAAATAACTTGAAGGATTCATCAGTGAAGCATCTGTCTGCTGGACTGGAGAGTCCAAACTGTAAACTGGAGACTCTGAGGTCAGTTCACTGACTGGAGCTGTTGTAGGTTTTCTTTCTTTATTTAGTTCAAATCATTGACTGATGTGTCAAATGTTCTTTAGTTGATAAATGTTCAGTATTTCCATGAGAACAAATCTGAAGAAGTTTTTAGTTTTTCTCAAATGTTGTGTTTTTCCAAATGGCTGAACAATTGTTTTTTATTGTGGCTCCAAATAGAAGTGAAAGACTTGAGCAGGGTTCATTTAAAGGTGACAGAAGTGGAATCATGATGGGAGATGATGTGAGCCTCCACAGGTTCATGTTGTGCTCCATCAGTCAGTGAAGATGAAGTCAGTACTGATGAGGCTGTAGAGTGTGTGAGGATGTGAATGAGGCTGTTGTTCATCCTCTGCTTCTGCTGCTCGTTTGAACCTGACAAAAGGTTGAGCTCATTTCCAGAGTCGAGGGTCTCTGACTACAAAGGCTCAGTCTCCTCTGGTTTTTAGCCTCCACCCAGGAATTAGTAGCAGAGCTCTACTGGAGGAGGGTTAACATGTCAGAGATACAATCAGGGACCAACATCATACCAGACTGAAAGTCATCATTGAAACTTTAACATCTGTTCTAAAATACACAGAGAAGCAGTGAAGGGATGCTACAACTGGTGTTACATGTTAGTGGATTTAGTCAGTAAGTGATGATGTCTGTAGAAGACAAGATGAAGATCCACAATAACAGAAGGACAAAGTCAGTCAAACATGTCTGAGTAGATTTAATCTACATCTTTTATTCTTTATTCAGATTGATTGACTGCAGTTTGTCAGAGATCAGCTGTGATTCTCTGGTCTCAGCTCTGAAGTCCAACCCCTCCCATCTGAAACATCTGGACCTGATTGACAACAACGTGAAGGATTCAGGAGTGAAGCAGCTGTGTGGTTTTCTGGAGAGTCCAGAATGTAGACTGGAGACACTGAGGTCAGTTCACTGTCTGTTACTGTTGTACCAAGTCAAAATCAAATCACATTTTATTTATATGGCACTTTTCATTGAAAAGCATTGCAAAGTACGTCACAGAGGCTAAAAACAGCAAGCAACTGGTCAGACAAAGGGTTCATCTCTTGAAGCTCCATGTGCACATGGAACCACCTACTGGCTAGGATTATAATCACAGGCAGCTGGAGCTCTTCAACACATAATGTGTGATGCATTGACTTGTTGAGTCTGTAATGGCTCCTGGGAATGACTATGAATTACAAAACAATGTATGACCAAATAATTTCTCTACTTAAATTATCATATGTGTATGATCAAATATTTTTGTGAAAACATTCTGTGTGTGTAACTTTTCCCAGAATGGTCGTATCATATGATATGATAGGTTGTGTAATGTTTTTCTGTTTCTTTAGGCAAATGGCATGGGCTTACGCAGGCAGAGGAAAGTGAAAGTTCTTGTGGAACTAGAATGAGGGCACTGAATATGTCTCTTCATAGCTGGCTCCATCCTCTTACCTATCTTTCGCTCCTCACTCTAATAAATATTCAAACCATATCTCTCTCTCTAAACTCTCTAAACTATATAAACGCTATCCAAACTCTGCAGTTCTCTATCAAAAACCCTGAGGGCTTTATATTGCTGTCAAACCTTGCGGCAAAACCGAACCACTTCCTGAATCAGTCATGTGGTGGAGCCGGTGTTGTGGATGACATAGTTCAAACTGGAGCTACACAAACCACCAGGAAACAGAGGTTGCTTTTCTTTTAGTTTATTCGTCTCACGCTTTAGTGCTGATGCCACCAAGTGCCATGGTTCTAAAAGAAAGGAAAGGGCAATGTAAATCATGCATGATGAATGCAACAATATACTAGAAAATAAAATACATTTAATACTCTAAATCAAAAATGTTTAAGGAATCATTCATTAAGTAAATCAAACCAAAAGTTTATCTCTAAACTTGGTCATGTTATAAAATAATGCATTGAAATATGTCAAGATACTTAGAATGAAGTGAGTCAAAACACACATGACAAGCTCTGTTGAGCACCAACACATGCAGAGTCTGGAGACAAAAGGAGAAAGGGAAGGAAGGCCTCATCCAGGCCTATATTTATAAAGTGAGAGGATCAGTGGGAGGCGCACACATCTCCATCCCACCTGGTTCTCCATCAGACAGGAGAATTGAGATTGTAGTTTGTTTTTTCCAAATGGCTGAACAGTAGTTTTTCCTTGTGGCTCCAAATAGAAGTGAAAGACTTGAGCAGGGTCCATTTAAAGGTGACAGAGGTGGAGTCATGATGGGGAGATGATGTGAGCCTCCACAGGTTCATGTTGTGCTCCATCAGTCAGTGAAGATGAAGTCAGTACTGATGAGGCTGTAGAGTATGTGAGGATTTGAATGAGGCTGTTGAAGATCTGATGATAGCAGATAAAAACAGGCTGCAGAGAGTCTGAGAGAGAGACAGGTCAGAGAAAGAAGAGAAAGACATGAATGGAAAACTTGATGAAGGTGAAGTTAGGAACTGTGATGATGTTGATGGGATCAGAAGCTGACATGGCTGCTACAGAGACAAGCCACACAGCTGCTGTGGTGAGGTGTGTGTTAAAGCAGAGTCCTAAACAGCAGCCTAACACAGGCCCAAACATCCCAACAAAGCAGGATTCAGGCTCAGTGTGAGGATTTAGAACAGAAGCTGGAGAAGAGACAGGACTCTGTTGGAATGACTGCAGAAAGAAGGCAGGTGAGACCAGTCATAGTGTTTGTGATTTAGAGCCAGAACAGAGTTTGTGTTCCTGAACAAATCACACTCTGTTTCAGAATCATCAACTATTTTATCTCTCAGAGGTTAAACATGGAGTGTATGAAGAGATCTCTGATCAGTAAAGTTTGAACTGCAGCACAAACTCCCAGATCTTCTGCTTCTGCTGCTCATTTGAACCTGACAAAAGGTTGAGCTCATTTCCAGAGTCGAGGGTCTCTGACTAAAAAGGCTCAGTCTCCTCTGGTTTTTAGCCTCCACCCAGGAATTAGTAGCAGAGCTCTACTGGAGGAGGGTTAACATGTCAGAGATACAATCAGGGACCAACATCATACCAGACTGAAAGTCATCATTGAAACTTTAACATCTGTTCTAAAATACACAGAGAAGCAGTGAAGGGATGCTACAACTGGTGTTACATGTTAGTGGATTAAGTCAGTAAGTGATGACGTCTGTAGAAGATATGATGAAGATCCACAATAACAGAAGGACAAAGTCAGTCAAACATGTCTGAGTAGATTTAATCTACATCTTTTATTCTTTACTCAGATTGATTGACTGCAGTTTGTCAGAGATCAGCTGTTATTCTCTGGTATCAGCTCTGAAGTCCAACCCCTCCCATCTGAAACATCTGAACCTGAGTGACAACAACCTGAAGGATTCGGGAGTGAAGCAGCTGTGTGGTTTTCTGGAGAGTCCAGACTGTAGACTGGAGACTCTGAAGTGAGTTCACTGTCTGTTACTGTTGTATCAAATCAAAATAAAATAATTTATATGGCACTTTTTATACTTTGAAATCAATACAACGTACCTCACAGAGGCTAAAAACAGAAAAGACAAAACCCAACCCTCCCACCCCCGTAAGAGCACAGAGATACAGCAGAGAGACACACACACACACGTTCACACTGACTGTACACACTAGAGAGACATGGCTGAGCACCGAGTCCTGGAGCAAGAAGAAAGCCTCCTTTGGGGGCCGACCACACTGAGAGGGCCTCCAGCCCACGACTACAGGGAGCACCGCCATAAAGACAGAAAAATGATCAAAGGTCTGATTAAAAGGAACAAAGGAAATCAATTAAAAGCCTGATTAAAAGGTGGGTCTTGATCCTCTTTTTAAAAACATCAACAGTCTCTGCAGCCCTGAGGTTCTCCAGCAGGCTGTTCCACAATCAGCAGCCATAATAACTAAAAGCCGCCTCCCTGTGTGTTTTTGATTTAACTTTAGGTTTGGTTAAAAGGCCAGTGCTAGAAGACCTCAGGGTCCTCCAGGGTTGATGTGGTTAAAGTAAGTCAGATAAATAAGAACAGGAAGCCAATGCAGCGATTTTCAAACCGGTGTAATGTGCTCCCCCCTCTGGTCCTCATCAGCACTCGTGCGGCTGAATTCTGTGGTGATTGGAGGCTAGACTTTTTTGGGGATACCAGAGAGCAGGACATTACAGTAATCTAAACAGCAAGAGATAAAAGCATGCATCAGTACCTCCATATTGGCCTGAGAGAGAAATGGGCGGAGTCTGGCTATATTCTTAAGATGGTAAAAGCCAATCTTTGTTATGTTTTTGATATGTTTGATAAAACTAAGCTCAGAGTAGAGATGAAGCCTCATGAGGCATCAGACCACTTGAGCCAACTGGTCAGAGAAAGGGTTCATCTCTTGAAGCTCCATGTGCACACGACACCACCTACTGGCCAGGTGTATAATCACAGGCAGCTGTAGCTCTTCACCACATGCGTGATGCATTGACTTGTGTCTGTAATGGCTCCTGGGAATGACTATGAATTACAAAACAATGTATGACCAAATAATTTCTTTACTTAAATTATCACATGTGTATGATCAAATATTTTTGTGAATATATTCTGTGTGAGTAACTTTTCCCAGAATGGTCGTATCATATGATATGGCAGGTTGTGTAATGTTTTTCTGTCACTTTAGGCAAATGGCATGGGCTTAAGCAGGCAGAGGAAAGTGAAAGTGGTTGTGGAACTAGGAAGAGGGCACTGAATATGTCTCTTCATAGCTGGCTCCATCCTCTTATCTATCTTTCTCTCCTAAATCTTCAAACCATATCTCTCTCTCTCTAAACTCTCCAGATTATATAAACTCTATCCAGACTCTGAATTGACCACAACTCTCCATCAAAAACCCAGAGGGGTTTATATTGCTGTCAAACCTGAATCAGTCACGTGGTACAGCCGAGCAGCGATGCTTATTTTAGGCTCCTCCCCTAAATGAAGCAAGCCTCCATACGTACTTCACGTAAACACTCCCTGCATTACTGGACACACGCTTTGAAGGCTCAGCACATCTCATAACATCACTAGCTCAAAAGATCACACCCAGATTTTTAACAGTTTGTGATTTAAAATCCTGTAATTTTAAGTTTCTCTCTCTGGCCTTCAGGACCAATGACTAAAACCTCTGTTTTGTCCTGGTTGAGCTCCAGGAAATTCGCTGCCATCCATGACTTGATATCTACGATGCAGTTAAAAAGGGCATCAATAGTCCCTGTGTCATCAGGAGACACGGCCAAGTACAGTTGTATATCATCATAGCTATGAAAGCTGATGCCGTGCCTCCTGATGACACCCCCAAGGAGAATCATGTAGAGATTAAAAGGAACTGGACCTAAAAGTGACCGCTGGGGAACCCCATACTTGATCTCATGGGTTCCTGAGGAACATGTATCCATACTCACAAAAAAGTGTTGATCTGTGAGGTAAGAGAGGAACCAGCTGAGAACAGTACCAGAGAGGCCGACCAGGTTCTTCAGTCTGTTTAATAAAATGTGATGGTCTACTGTATCAAATGCAGCGGTTAGATCCAGTAGAACCAAGACTGTGAGTTTATGTTCATCCAAGTTGAATCTTTAAAAGGGCTGCCTCGTTACTGTGGTTCATCTTAAAACCAGACGACGCTGGTTTGTTTGTCTTTAAAAAATAATTTACTTGGTTAAAAACCAGTTTTTCTAAAATCTTAGTTCAAAATGTTAAGTTGGATACAGGCCAGTAATTTTTAAGAAGGTTATGGTCTAGATTGCTCTTCTTCAGAAGGGACTTCACCACCACCGTTTTGAAGGAGGTGAGGAAGACACCCATCTGAAGAAAGCATTTCACAATGTTTAACAACTGTTCCTCAAGGAGCCCATAAAATGTTTTAAAACTGGGAACTGGATCTAAAAGGCAGGTTGTGGGGTTTACCTGGGAGAAAACTCCACCAAGTGTCCTTGCATCAACCAGGTAAAATCAGAGATCCAGGTGTGGCGACAGTTAAAATCTGTTGAGGTAAAAGACTGGATCTGATATCATCAATTTTGCCTCTGAAGTGGTCTGCAAAGTCCTTACAGAGGGTGTCTTATGTTATATTGTGGGACCCAGGCCAGCTGACAGTCTTGCCTGGAACGAGATAATCCAAACTCAACTGTTTCTGTTTAAGGTAACGTGTTGTGGCTTTTATACTAGCGAATGGACGTTAACATTAGAGCTACGTTACGTTACAAGGCTGGTAAACGTTGGCTGCGCTGTTTCTTACATTGCTGTACGTTCACTTTAGTCCCAGCTTTACCGTAACCGCCCTTTTTAAAATATTTGTTAAGATAATCTTTAAGGCCTCTTTTTTCTTCTTCTCTTCTTCTCCCCATCTTTCCTTTTCTGAACATCGGACTTGTGCTGACCGGACATTTTGAGCGTACGGAACTTCCAATCAAACGGCAACATCAAATTTTGATCAGTGGCCAAACCATTTTTGGGTTGGGGATGGGGGTGGTTCTTCACCACTATTTCAAGGAAGAAAAGTAAAGTAGGAAGAAAACAAATGAAAAGCGATTATGTAACTCAAATATTACGTATTTTTGTTCCACAAATAGGCCTATTTTATTTTTTTATTTTTTAAAATTATTCCATAATTTAAAGAGGACCCAGTTCTGGGCCCCCTCTCTACCCTGGGCCCGGGACAGCAGACCTGTTTGTCCCCCCCCCCCTATCGGCGGGCGTGGTGGGACCTGTTAAAATTACTATTTTTTAAGAGATTTATGGTGGAGAAGAGGAATTTAGGATTACTATATGGTGTGGGTGTAACGTGTAGTGGGGGAGGGTGGGGGTGAGTGAGGGGGACAGACTCTGTGTGCACATGATTTAACAGTGAGTCAGGAGGTGGCTGAAGTGCAGGACCAGACAGTAAGGTTGATGTTAACTGATAAAAGCTGTGAACCCTCCTGATTTGGACATTAGTCAGTTTATTAACAATGAACATGTTCTCTGATAAGTGCAGTTAATCTGTACAAATTAACTTTTAAAATATAAACAAAATGTATTCATGAGTTTATTAACTGTTAATCTATTATTATGATTTGTGTTTTTAAATGGTCAGTCAGTCATTTTCTAAACCCGTTTAGTCCTGTTAGGGGTCACGGGGGTCTGCTGGAGCCTATCCCAGCTGTCATCGGGCGAGAGGCAGGGGTACACCCTGGACAGGTCGCCAGTCCATCGCAGGGCCAACATTCACACTGACATGCACACCTACGGGCAATTTAGAGTCACCAATGAACCTAATGAGCATGTCTTTGGACGGTGGGAGGAAGCCGGAGTACCCGGAGAGAACCCACGCAGACACAGGGAGAACATGCAGACTACACACAGAAAGGCCAGCCGGCCCATGGATTAGAACCGGTGACCTTCTTGCTGTGAGGCATCAGTGCTAACCACCTCGCCACTGTGCCGTGTTTTTAAATGGTCATATATAATATTTATATTGGCTAATACTACTGTATATTCATCAGTATATATATATCAATCATTGAACATTCATCAATCATGATCATTCCTAAACCACACATGTCAAACTCAAGGAACATAACTGTATCAGGGTAGATAATATTTTGCATCAATTAGCTCCTCCTCCCAACTTTATTGACTCATCAGAGTCTAATGGTTGCCTTGCTCAGCATATTCATACGGTTGACCAATAAAAGCTCAACCATTAGAGCACTAAATACTAAAATATGTTTACTGGTAAAGCCTTAGATGTATCAGTTAGCAGACAACAGGCTAAATCTGTTCCATGGTAGCACACGCTGCTAACAGAAAACTGACTATAAACACCACTGCAGCTAAACACCACTCTGTTAGCATATATGCTAACATACAGACACACTGAAAGTGACCATTAGCCAAATAACAGCATGTTTAACAGGGCATTATCATTAGCATGCTAACTTGGTTAGCTCCTCTGATTGAGTTTGACACCACTGTCCTAAACAATCGATCAAACCACATCAGTCTAATAAAACAGGCTATGACAATGAACTGACATCTGCTGACTAAAGCACAACCCGATAGGAAATCAATCATAACATTATGTTTCATATCGGATCAGTTTCTGATGAACTGACATTGAGGCTGGGTCATCTGTGTTCTTCCATGTTCTTCCATGTTCTTCTGAAACATTTTAAAGTTGGTCTTATACTCGTCTTCACTGACACTGTCCAGCAGGGATGTATCTATTTCGTTTTTTGAGGACGTCATCCAGTATCGGGGTGTGGTGGACATTTTTAAAAGGCACAGGTTTTGTGGGCAGCACGCGCCGTGTGTGGTGTCTGTCTCTAGGCAACAGTGACAGCGCCACGCGCAGTTAGAGACAGGTAGAGACACAGAGGAGCAGAGTCTGGGAAGGCTTTAGATCAATACTGTTAGATTTAGTGTTAGTAATGTGTGTGATATGTGTATTGGACATTTATGGAAATACGGAATAAATCCCGTATTGGCTTAATACGTGACGTGACATTTAATTAGCAAATAAGGGACGATTCCATATTTTACGGGACGGGTTTCAACCCTAGGTGCCACCAGGACTCGGCTAGTGCTGGTGCTGGAGTTCCGGTGGTGATTGAGCCGGTCCACAGCAGCTTGCTGTTGTCTGTGGCCGTCATGCTCCACTCACCAGCACCAGATGTTCTCAGGTGGCTGATCAGCTTCACCTGTGTCCTGGCAACAATGGAGGAATCCATAAGGACTTTGTCCCTGTCCCTGAGGTCAGCCCTCAGACTAGAGACAGTGTCCCCCAGTTTTGAAAGGGTGCGGAGGCAGGACTCTCACACCGACAGCATACCTGCAGCTGGTTAGGAGACTAGGCGTCCAGTGAGCAGGACAGGTGAGGTTAGCTTCAGTTACTAAAAACATGCAGCTAGCCAAACAGCCGGGGAGCAGGTCGTTCAAATCCGGAGGAAAATTAAACGATAGGTCTGTCCAATAGTTAAAAAATATATAAATAAAAGTTTTAAACAGACTGTCTTATTTCTGATTTCAGTCTGAACTGATTGGTCCACTAAAAACAAGATAATTCCCACCGTCTAATGTTTAAGCAAACTGAACGTTCCCGTTGCGTTCCCTGTTCTGCATTACAAAGTAAATGCTCAGTATATTCAGTTGTAGATCTGATTAATCACCAACTTAATCTAAAACATTTCCAGAACTTTCCTCCATGAATCTGTAAATGTCCTTTAGTTCAAGACGAGTGTTTGTATCAGAAACTGTAGAAAATGTCCACTGTTAGTTGTTAAAGTCAATGAAGCTTAAAGGCTGTTAGGACACAGTAATGTTGAGCTGCACATTTAAAACCTGAACACATCTGATTGAATTATTCATCATTTAATCTACATCTTTTATTCTTTATTTAGATTGTACAAATCTGTGTGTGCCAGATGACACTTTGGACATGCTAATGTAACATTTCTTTTTAATATTCACTTTTAATACTTTGTATACTGTGTATACTTTTTGTTCTTTTTATAGTTATCTATTTTTATTCATATTGTTGATTGTTTGGGATTAATAAAGAAACGATCTATCTATCTATCTATCTATCTATCTATCTATCTATCTATCTATCTATCTATCTATCTATCTATCTATCTATCTATCTATCCATCCATCCATCCATCCATCCATCCATCCATCCATCCATCCATCCATCCATCCATCCATCCATCCATCCATCCATCCATCCATCCATCCATCCATCCATCCATCCATCCATTCATCCATCTATTCTTTATTCAGATTGGAGAGATGCAGTTTGTCAGAGATCAGCTGTGATTATCTGGTCTCAGCTTTGAAGTCCAACCCCTCCCATCTGGAACATCTGGACCTGAGTGGAAACAACCTGAAGAATTCAGTGAAGCAGCTTCTTGATCTTAAGAAGAGTCCAGACTATAAACTGGAGACTCTGAGGTGAGTAGATGGTTCCAGTCAGTCCATGCTGCTTTCATCAGTATTGTCCTAAACACAGTTAGTTTCAAAGATCCAGTGTTTCCTGTAAACCTGCAGCTTCTCAGTGAAGCTGTGAGAGGAGAATGGAGACAGGCTTCAGGATTGGACAGAAAGACTGAAAGAGAGACAACAGTCGGCCAGTCGGCTCTGAACAGGACTGAAGTCCCTGCTGCTTTTTATACTGGATGAGCTGCATCACTGACTGACAGCTGATGAAGGGAGACTCTGGAAACACTCATCTCCTCTCTTCTTTTGTCTTCTCTCTACAGATGGTGGTACTGGTCTTTGTGAAGAGGACAGTGTGTGAGAGGATGATCTGTGTTGTTGGGACATGAACCTGGTGGTGAGCTATGGAAGCTCACCATGCATAACCAAGTTAACCACATGTTTTGTCTTTGTCTTGGAAACAAAGGGAAGCCCTGGAAACACCAAGTCCCACAATCCTCCAGGTGTGAAAACTGACTCAGCAGTTTACTGGCTTGACAGTGGCATGTGACCTCTGAGGTCATCAGGTCATATAAAATGTGCTGTTTGGCCTTTGTTCTCTCTCTTACCCTTTCTCGACTCCACACCACCACGTGGAGACCCCCAGCTGCTCGACTGCAGCTGGGTGCCAAGTAGTCTGCTAACAAAGAGCAACTACCTCAGGCCTGTTCCACATACAGCAGCGAAGCGAGTTCCTGCTGGGGAATCTGCACCAGCTCTTTTAGCCAACAAACAAAAGATTTGCAGGCTAAACTCCCAAACAACAGGAGCCACGCAGCTAGTTAGCACAGAGCTGTTAACGAACCACTTCAAAGGACTCAAGGAGCGGCCGGTTTCCCTCCAACGTCTGCCTTCAGGAACATACAGCAAGGACTTCAACTTTTCCCTGTTTGGTTTTCCATCAGGAACCGCCAGCTAAAGGAACAAAACCAGAAATGGACTTTCCACCAACTTGTAGTATGACCTGGGCCTAGTTAAGCTAAGCTATGCATAGAACTTTGATTTGATGTGATATTTGTTTTTATTGAGTTGTTTAGTATAGTGAATTGATGTTAGTTTAGATTATGCAGCACATAGACTCAGGGTCTCTTGCATGCTAAACTAACCATCCTTTCTTTAACCTGGCACCTCTTATCACTGTGACAAAGACGTCGTCACAGGCCTGGGACAGCACACGATGTTGAACAATGGGATTCACATCAAGGTACAATAATTCCTTTAGGTTTGGTGGTGAGTGCACGCACCACTTACAGGTCAATAAAATAACACACATCACCACATTTAGTTTAGAGTATTTGGTAATTTATTATTTTTGTCATATTTGTTTTCACCTGTTCTCACCAATGATGATTCCTTTTCTCTGTCCCAAGGATCAACCAGAACTGTGGCTGAGGCCCAATCATATAGGATCAGAGATTGCTGGCAGGTGTGTTGGATGTGGGGTATACCAGTTGAAAGTAGGTCAGGGGTGATGTTGTTTGTCGTATAATAAGTTAGGCTTGTTGATGTAAAATGTGCGAATACAGAGTAGCACAATATGTTAGAATATTATGGTGGTATTTGGAAATTATGTTTATGTTGTCATAGGGAAATCAGGGGAGTAAATTGATTACTGTAGCGAATGGTTGGTCCAGAGGGAGGGGCTGAAAGTATAAAACCTCTGGCTACCAAGGCCGCAAGATAGTGATGGGCAATTGAGGCTTTGTTGAAGCCTCGACACGTGATTCAAAAAAAGGTTTATTTTTGTTTTTCGAAGCTTCAATGACACAGTGCTCTATTAGGACATCTAGTGGACAATAAAATGTAGTGCAATGGAGAGTTGTCTCACTGGTTCATGCTTGGTATTATGGTTTAGTAGTGTTAGAGAATATTTGTACTGAATGCAACAGTGTCAAACCAAATCTCTCTTGACTCATTATTTGCTTCGAAGACTCATCTCTCCCGAAGAGCCGAAACAACCAAACCAGTGACTGGGTTTCTGAATGAAGCAGTGAAATGGTTCATACGTCACAAAGCATGTGATTTGTCCTCCTAACCAAAACTATACACGCACTTCTGACTATATGTCTATATCTTATCTATAACACTATTTAGAACTATCTATGTAACTATGTCTATCAGTATAGTGTTATCTAACTATGTAACTAATTCTATTTCTCTCTGAATCTTACAATCTATCTCAATAAAATACGCAACTAACTCTAACAAGCCAACCTACTCTGCAAAGAAACATTCAAATGAGCACCACTAAATAGGGATAGGATATCCGGGATATCCCTGAACTCACTCGATCCCACCAGGTGATTCACATGACAAACCGAACACCTCAGCTGATTCTTTTGCCGCTGAAGCATTTGAAGCACTTGAACTGCTTCGAACGTCATTTAAGTGCTTTAAACGTCACCAGTCACGTGACTGAACCACGGCTCGGCACAGTGGTTCGATACAATTGTTTTATGAGCTACGGCGCATGTGTCGGAGCCTCGGGTGTCAGAGGGCCATCACTACCGCAAGGTGTGAGAGTTAAAGAGAATTGGATGGGATGTTTGCCAAACAGGTTGCCAGTTGTTTCCACATTTTTTTTTCTTCTGTAAATAAAGCCACGTTTCGTTTGCAACCAAAAGCCATTTCCTTGATGTTTTTCTTCCGACGGACTATTTGAACCCAGTTTTGTGACAATCACATTCCACATGTCAACTGACCAGCAGCTGCCATCTTGACACACCCACAACCAGCGACCATTTTGACACACACACACACACACACACACACACACACACACACACACACACACACACACACACCTGTATAAAGTATTCTGTAGTTAGATTGTATGTTTACTTTTATTCTTGTAATAAATGTCTTTTAAACATACCAGTTGTCTGTTTAATGTTGCACAAGAGTGAATACTGCCAACCTCTACACTACCAAGGACTCCAAATTCCTTCAACTTTAACTAGTTGTTAACATGGTAATTTTGGTTATAGTTATTACAGTTGTTCTCAGTGGCTTTGGTGTTTTTCTCAGATCAGAATGAAAGTTCTCACAATTATTAGTTCAACCTCCACAACATTGAGTCATTTGTGCACATCATCGTAGCAGTTTCTCATTCCTTTGAACAAATTGCAAATGCTTTTGGACATGAATCAGTTACTTTCATACAATTCTCTGCTGTTTTATAACATTATCATTTGCTGGAGTGTCTGAGTGTCTGAGACCCCCTGTACGTGCGTCACGTGAGTAAGCGTATTGCGTCATTTCCTGCTTCTGCACCGTGTGGTATTGCTGTTTACGGACTGTTACCTTTGCTCTAATTTCATAAAACTTTCGGTTTATAGTGAGAACTTTTCACGTTCCTTCAATCACCACTGCTACTTTTTTGAACCACACATAATCCCTCGTCTTACTAAACTTTGCCAACTTCAGCGACTATGGCTTCTCCCTCTGCTTCCCCTTCTCTGTCCTGTGTCTCGTGCCACATGTTTAGCTACTCCTCTGCCTCCTTTAGTGGTAATGGTATGTGTAACAAATGTAGTTTATTCGTAGCACTGGAGGCGAGGCTTTCTGAATTGGAAGCACGGCTCCGCACCGTTGAAAACCAACCAGCAGCTAGCCAGGGCCCTGTAGCCGGTGCGGACCGACCAAGAGTAGCTCCTGTTAGCGTAGCTCCAGTTAGCTGTCCCCCTACAGCTCCCGAACAGCCGGGAAACCAGGGCGGCTGGGTGACGGTACGAAGGAAGCATAGTCCCACTCGGCCCGTGGATCACCACCAAACCCTTCGCGTCTCCAACCGATTTTCCCCACTCAGCGACACACCCGCTGAGAAACCAACTCTGGTGATTGGCGACTCTATTTTACGGAACGTGAAGATAGAGAATCCAGCGGCCATAGTTAAATGCATTCCAGGGGCCAGAGCGGGCGACGCTAAATCATATCTCAAACTGCTGGCTAAGACTAAGGTTAAATACGGTAAAATTGTTATTCACGTCGGCAGTAACGACACCCGGTTATGCCAATCGGAGGTCACAAAGCTTAATGTGGAATCGGTGTGTAAGTTTGCTAAAACCATGTCGGACTCCGTAGTTTTCTCTGGTCCCCTGCCCAATCTGACCAGTGATGACATGTTTAGTCGCACGTCATCATTCCATCGCTGGTTATCTAGGTGGTGTCCAGAAAACAACGTGGCCTTCATAGATAATTGGCACACTTTCTGGGGAAAACCTGGTCTGATTAGGCGAGATGGCATCCACCCAACTTTAGCGGGTGCTGCACTCATCTCTAGGCAGAGTTGTAGTCTTACACACTTCTCTGGAGCTTCTCTAGCACTGTCGCACAACCAAAATTCTATAAATTCTATAGATGTTCTGTCTGCTCCCAGATTATTTAAACCAAAAAACAACAACAGAGGAGTCACTCATTTGAACCTGATACAAATCAGAACAACTTCATTGACAGAACAGAAGAATAGGAAAATTAAATGTGGTCTTTTAAACATCAGATCTCTCTCATCCAAATCTCTTTTAGTGAATAATCTGGTAACTGATCATCAGATTGATCTATTTAGTTTGACTGAAACGTGGCTGCAGGATGATGAATATGTTAGTTTAAATGAGTCCACGCCACCCAGTCATAGTAATTATCACATTCCTAGAAGCACAGGTAGAGGAGGAGGAGTGGCAGCAATCTTCCTCTCTGATTTATCTATTAATCCTAGACCTAAGGAGAGCTTTAATTCATTTGAAAGTCTTACCCTTAGTCTTGCTCATCCAGACCGGAAGACACAAAAACCAATTCTTTTTGTTGTGGTGTATCGCCCACCTGCTCCTTATTCTGAGTTTTTAGCTGAATTCTCTGAGTTTCTATGTGATTTAGTTCTTAGAACAGATAAAGTCATTATAGTAGGTGACTTTAACATCCATGTTGATGTTTTCAGTGACAGCCTTAGCTCCTCATTTACATCATTATTAGATTCAATTGGCTTTTCTCAGAATATAAACGGATCAACTCACAGTTTTAATCACACCTTAGATCTGGTGTTAACATACGGCATAGAAACTGAAGGTTTAACTATATTTAGCCATAACCCTCTTTTATCTGACCATTTCCTCATAACCTTTGAATTTACTATAATGGATTACGCAAGAACTGAAAAGACATATCATTACAGTAGATTTTTATCTGATGATGCTGTAACTAGATATAAAGAATTAATTCCTTCTTTATATATCCCAGTGCCATGTGTCAATAATGTGGACAACAGCAACCACAATTTAACTCCTGCACTATTAGATGATTTTGTTAATGGCACTGCAGCATCTCTTAGTTCAGCTCTAAACTTAGTTGCTCCTCTGAAAAAGAAGGTCATGAATCGGAGGAGGCTAGCTCCCTGGTATAATTCACAGTTATACTGTTTAAAACAGGCAGCCCGAAAGCTAGAAAGAATCTGGCATTCGAGCTATCTTCAATAATTAAAGCATCTAAACCATCAACCTGTCTTCTAGATCCAATCCCAATTAAATTGCTCAAAGATGTTCTTCCATTAATTAACACCTCCATATTGAACCAGATAAATGTATCTTTATTAACAGGATATGTGCCTCAGTCTTTTAAGATTGCTGTAATTAAGCCCCTACTTAAGAAAGCCACTCTAGATCCAAATGTTTTAGCCAACTATAGACCAATCTCCAACCTTCCTTTTATTTCCAAAATTCTAGAAAAAGTTGTTGCTAATCAGTTGTGTGACCACTTAAACAGGAATGGTCTGTTTGAAGAGTTTCAGTCAGGTTTTAGAGTTCATCATAGTACAGAAACAGCTCTGGTTAAAGTTACCAATGATCTCCTCATGGCTTCAGATAGTGGACTTGTCTCTAGACTAGTTCTGCTAGATCTTAGTGCTGCATTTGACACGATTGATCATAATATTTTACTACAGAGACTTGAAAGTGAGATCCAGATTAAAGGAACTGCATTAGATTGGTTTGAATCCTATCTGTCTGACAGATTCCAGTTTGTTCATATCAACCATGATTCCTCTACTTATACTAAAGTAAGCTATGGAGTTCCTCAGGGTTCTGTGCTAGGACCAATACTCTTCACTTTATACATGTTGCCATTAGGGAAGATTATTAAAAAACATGGCATAAACTTCCATTGTTACGCAGATTACACCCAGCTATATTTATCTATGAAACCAGATGAAACTAATCAGCTGGTTAAACTCCAAACGTGCCTTAAAGACATAAAGGCTTGGATGACCTGTAATTTCTTACTCTTGAACTCAGACAAAACAGAAGTTATTGTATTTGGTCCTAAGCATCTCAGAGATTCATTATCTAATCACTTGGTTTCTTTGGATGGCATTACCTTGGCCTCCAGTACTACTGTGAAAAACCTTGGTGTTATATTTGATGAGGATATGTCCTTTAAATGTCACATTAAGCAAGTAACCAGGACTGCCTTCTTTCATCTACGTAATATCATCAAAATTAGGAACATCCTGTCTCAGAGTGACGCTGAGAAACTAGTTCATGCATTTGTGTCTTCCAGACTGGATTATTGTAATTCATTACTGTCTGGATCCAAATAACTCTTTAAAAAGCCTCCAACTGATTCAAAATGCTGCATCCAGAGCATTGACAGGAATTAACCAGAGAGATCATATTACTCCAGTTTTAGCTTCTCTTCACTGGCTCCCCTTAAAGTCTAGAATAGAATTTAAAATCCTCCTCCTTACATACAAGGCCCTCAAAGGCCTAGCTCCATCATATCTTAAAGACCTCATTGTACCATATTATCCCAACAGATCACTTCGGTCTGAAAGTGCAGGCCTACTTGTGGTTCCTAGAATTTCAAAGAGTAGAATGGGAGGTAGAGCTTTCAGCTATCAGGCTCCTCTCCTGTGGAACCAGCTCCCAGTTTGGGTTCGGGGAGCAGACACTCTCTCTATTTTTAAGGTCAGGACTAAGACTTTCCTTTTTGATCAAGCTTATAGTTAGGGCTGGACTAAACCATCCCTTAGTTATGCTGCTATAGGCCTACGCTGCTGGGGGACGATGCACCAAACACATGTTCTCCTTCGTTCTTCTCTCTCCTCTCTCGTGTCCTCCACTTTCTTTTTCTCTGGCACAGAGCTCCTGCCCTCTAAATTCTTATCTGCTACTAGTCATGACATTCTGTGCTATTACTATGTAGAATGTTTACTGCTGCTCTCTCTTCTTCCGAGTATCTCTGGCCTGGAGTTGAGTGTTTCCTGTGGAGCTCCATACTACATCTGTTGTCGTGGTCTCATCAGCCTGCCCAGTCTCCATGGGATCCTGCTGTTATCCACTTGGGTATCGTTTGAATTTGAACGATTCCAATTCCGATCCCGATTCCGATTCCTTGTTCCGATTCCGATTCCTAACGATTCTCAATTCCGATTCTTTTAAGAGGCAGGGTCAAAAAAGGTTTAGGATATTTTAAATGAGATAGCTAGCCAGCGGTCTTTCTGAAGGAAATAGTCTGACCTTCTCCATCAATTTTTATTCGATGAACTTTTTCCTTTTTATGAGCCTACTATGAATTTCTCAACTACAATATAAATATAAAATCTATAAACTGAAATATTATAGTTTATGAAAATACTTTCACAGGGGTACACTTCCCTTGCAAGCTTTATTTTTGAAAATCTCATGAAAACACATTTGCACATGAGTGTATGATGCTGCAGGTACTTAAACATGTTACTGTGCTCCTGTATCTTCTTGCCGCTATGGTGAACGGAGTAGTCGCAGCACATCGCGGAGTCGTGGAGTCATCAGCCTGGCTAACGTTCTCAATCTCAGGTCGTAAATTGTCTATGAAAAAAACATATGTGGGCTAATTTGTTAGCTGCCGCAAGATGTTAATGTTGGCGCAAGACATATTATTTAATGTATATTGTTTCGGACTGCAGTGTAGTCACTGCGGTGCCAGAATGGGGGTCGGAGCTAGAGCCGGAGGAAGAGGCAGCGGAGGACGGCCGGCGCAGCGCACCAAAGACGGGGCACACATTTATTTGTACTCCATGAACTCCGTGCACCCTCCTATGCACGAAACAATCTTATTGCAGATGTTGCATTTTGCAGAGACATTTTGTTTAGAAAAGTGAAGCCACACTTTGGACCTCCGACGCACATTACCCATGTTCAAATAGACGTTCGGTTAAGCCAACGCTTCCGATGGAAGCTTCTTCATTGGTGTTCAGCGGTTTCTTCTTCCAGACGGTGGACTGGGAATCGAAACTAGGAATCGAAAATTAAACTTTTAAACGATTACGGGAAAATCACAAAGCTAGTCCCGGTTCCAATCGATTCTCGATTCTCGATACCCAACCCTACTCCTACCTGAATGAACAATTCTCCAACCTGTCTATGATTCCTCTTATATTTTCAAACTGTCATGTAACATCATCAGTTTGTATCATACTATCCCACTTGTATGCTTTAGTCAGATATGTGTATTGATGACAGATATATGTTTATCTTGCTGTGTGAGAAGAAAACACTCTTTACAACACATTTAAAGTCAGTTTTCTGTTCTTTGTGACTTCAAACAGGGATGAGTGTTTTCTTTCTGTCTCACGTTTGTTCTTCTTTCCAGCTGATGTTGGTCTGCAGGAGGTTTTAGATGAACATAAGATCAGTCTGAGGAGGAGATGTGAACGTGTGACTGAAGGAAGTGATGTAACAGGAAGTGGAACCCTCCTCAACACGATCTACACTGAGCTCTACATCACAGAGGGACAGAGTGAAGAGGTTAATACCCAACATGAGGTGAAGCAGCTTGAGACAGCTTCCAAGATGAAGGCCCTCCATGACACTCCAATCAAGTGCCACCACATCTTTAAAGCCTTACCTGACCAACAGAGACACATCAGAGTGGTTCTGACCTACGGTGTCGCTGGTGTTGGAAAAACCTTCTCAGTGCAGAAGTTCACTCTGGACTGGGCAGAGGGTTTGGAAAACCAAGATGTCAGTGTGGTGATTGTGCTTTGGTTCAGGGAGCTGAACTTGATCAAAGATGAGCAGTACAGTCTTCTCACACTTACCTCTGTGGCGCTGTGAGAGACGGCAGCTACTCCAGTCGCTCCGCAGCACTGTCCTCGTTTTTCGAGTTTTTTCGAGTTTTTCCCTTGTTTTTCTTTCTTTTTCTTTTTATCTTCGGATTCCTCTGCTATGTATCCTATGGATACGGATGTTTCTCACATTAGAGCCAGCTCTTTCGTTTATTCTAGAGAGGTTTTGCTGGCTCTCAGGAAGAGTACGCACGGAGAGAGGCACAACATCCCAGCGGAGTTGCGGAGGAGATACAGGGGCTGTAAAGCCGGGGCTAAGCTAAAGGCTAGGCTAGCGGTGAACCGGAGGCGTTATAAACCATCGCTTCCCTCCGTGATTATGGGGAACGTCAACTCACTGCCGAATAAGATGGACGAGCTGTCCGCTCTGGAGAACCAGCGGATTTACCGTGAGTGCAGCTTGTTCATTCTGACGGAGACATGGCTAACCGATAGCGTACCGGACGCTAACGTGGATCTGCGGGGATTTACAGCTGTAAGAGCCGACAGAGACACGAAGGCGTGTGGGAAAAGCAAAGGTGGGGGACTCATCATCTACATCAACAACCGTTGGTGTAACCCTGGCCATGTCACAGTCAAGGCAGTGTGGTGTTGCCCTAATCTGGAACTGCTTGCCGTTAGTCTGCGGCCATATTATCTGCCCAGGGAGTTCAGTCACGTGATCTCCATCTGTGTTTACATCCCTCCGAGGGCGGACGCAGCCGCTGCCTGTGAGAAAATACACAGCATCACAGCACGGCTGCAGACACAACATTCTGATGCCTTCATAATAATTTCTGGAGACTTTAATCATGTCACCCTGGACTCCACCCTGGCTACCTTTCACCATGTTGTAAACTGCCCCACCAGGAAGAACAGGACAATAGACTTACTGTATACCAATGTGAAGGAGGCATACAGAGTCACCGCCCTGCCCCCACTGGGCAAGTCAGATCACAACCTGGTGCACATACAGCCCCAATACACACCCCTGGTCCAAAGGCAGGCTGTCTCCACTCGCTCCATCAGGAGGTGGACTCCTGAAGCAGAGGAGGCCCTGAAAGACTGCTACAACACCACGGACTGGGATGTACTGCTGGGTGTACATGACGAGGACATAGAGGGGATGACGCACTGCATAACAGACTATCTCAACTTCTGTGCAGATGTGGTCGCCCCCACAAAGACTGTTCGGTGTTACCCAAACAACAAACCATGGGTAACACAGGGAGTCAAGACTGTCCTCAATCAGAAGAAGAAGGCATTCAGGACTAAGGACAAAGAGGAGATGAAAGCAGCACAGAGGGAGGTGAAACGCTGCCTGAGGGAAGCAAAGGACTGCTACAGGAAGAAAGTGGAGCAGAAGCTGAGGGAGAACAACATGAGGGACGTCTGGGAAGGTGTCAGAACCATCACTGGACACAAAGCAAGGACCAGCACAAAGGGGGGAAGTGTAGAGAGAGCCAACGACCTGAACATCTTCTTCAATAGGTTCAGTGAGAACACTCCACTCCCCACCGTTACTGTAGCCTGCCCTCCCCCCAACGCATCTTCACCCAGACACACCAGCAGCCCACCCTCCTCTCCTCCCCCCCAGCTGCCACAGACATCACCCCTCCCCACCCTCCCACTCCCACCTCTCTCGCACAGCACTCCACAACCTTCACCTCCTCCTCCACGGGAGCTGGACAGCCCCCCAACCCACCTACCGTCCTCACAGCCCCTCCCCTGTTTCACAGCTGACCAAGTGAGAGGGGAACTGAGGAAGCTCCGGCCCAGGAAGGCAGCAGGACCCGACATGGTGTGTCCACGACTTCTGAAGACCTGCGCTGCTGAACTCGGGGAGCCGCTACAACGAATCTTCAACCTGAGCCTGCAACTCGGGAGAGTGCCCACCCTCTGGAAGACATCATGCATCGTTCCTGTCCCCAAGAAGAACCGGCCCAGCGAGCTGAATGACTTCCGACCGGTGGCACTCACATCACATCTGATGAAGACGATGGAGCGGCTCTTCCTCAAGCTCCTCAGACCCCAGGTGCAGCACGCTGAGGACCCTCTACAGTTTGCCTACCGGGCAGAGGTTGGTGTAGAGGATGCCATCCTCTACCTGCTACACAGAGCCCACTCGCATCTGGACAAGGGAAGAGGCACTGTAAGGATTACTTTCCTGGACTTTTCCAGTGCCTTCAACACTATTCAGCCCCTTGTACTCCAGGAGAAACTCTCCAGTATGCGAGTGGACCCCTACCTGGTTGCTTGGATTTCCAGCTACCTCACCGACAGACCACAGTACGTCAGGCTGAAGGACATCACGTCTGACACTGTGGTCAGCAGCACTGGAGCTCCACAGGGGACTGTACTTTCCCCTTTCCTCTTCACCCTGTACACCGCGGACTTCTGTTACAACTCGGACACGTGTCACATCCAGAAGTTCGCAGATGACACGGCCATCGTGGGGTGTATCAGTGGCGACGAAGAGGAGGAGTACAGGAGCCTGGTGAGGGATTTTGTTGTCTGGAGCCACAAAAACAATCTACAGCTCAACACCTCAAAGACTAAGGAACTGGTCATTGACTTTGGGAGGGACAGACCCAACCCCAGACCAGTTCTGATAGGAGCGGAGGAGGTGGAGGTCGTGCAGACCTATAAATATCTTGGGCTGTGGCTGGACAACAAGCTGGACTGGACAAGCAACACGGGGCAGCTGTACAAGAAGACCCAGAGCAGGATGTACTTCCTGAGGAGGTTAAGATCATTCAACATCTGTAAAAAGCTCCTGGGGATCTTCTACCAGTCTGTGGTTGCTAGCATCCTGACCTACGCTGTGGTGTGCTGGGGTGGGAGCACCTCAAAGACAGACCTCTCCAGGTTGGAGAAGCTGATCAGGCGGGCTGGCTCTGTGGTTGGCATGAGGCTGGACCCTCTAGCTGCTGTTGCAGAGAGAAGGACACTAAACAAACTGACTAGTATCCTGGACAATGCCAGCCACCCTCTGCACACAATCATCAGCAGCCAGAGAAGCACCTTCAGTGGGAGGATGCTCCTCCCAAGGTGCAGGACCAACAGACTGAGGAACTCCTTTGTTCCCCGTGCCATAAAACTGTTCAACCACCACTCACTTGGGGGGAGGAGGACAAAAAAGGAAGGGCCTGAATGACATTTTTTTTTTAACTTAATCTACAATAGTAATGTGCAATATAAATGTACCCGGCATCTGTCTATTTATGCAACAACCATCTTTGTACAGTCACAGTATTTATTTTTATTATTTATCTTTTTTCTTACTGGGTGTTTTGGTATTTGGGTTACTGTACTGCTTTCCTACATGTATGTCTGACAGTGCTGTATGCGATGGAGATGTCAATTTCCCTGCGGGAACTTCCCAAAAGGATTAATAAAGTTGTCTATCTATCTATCAGGCTGCTCCATGTTTTCCATCCAACATTACAGAAGGTCACAGCAGAGGAGCTGGCTGTCTGTAAACTTTTGTTCATCTTTGACGGCCTGGATGAAAGCAGACTTTCACTGAACTTCAACAACAGGAAGGTTGTGTCTGATGTCACACAGAAGGCATCAGTCAACGTGCTGCTGACAAACCTCATCAAGGGGAAACTGCTTCCCTCGGCTCTGGTCTGGATCACTTCCCGACCTGCAGCAGCCAATCAGATCCCTCCTACATGTGTTGACAGGCTAACAGAAGTACGAGGCTTCACTGACGCCCAGAAGGAGGAGTACTTCAGGAGGAGGTTCAGTGATGAAGAGCTGTCCAGCAGAATCATCTCCCACATCAAGACATCCAGGAGCCTCCACATCCTGTGTGGAGTCCCAGTCTTCTGCTGGATCACTGCTACAGTTCTGGAGCACATGTTGACTACAGAGCAGAGAGGAGAGCTGCCCAAGACCCTGACTGACATGTACTCACACTTTGTGATGGTTCAGACAAAGAGGAAGAAGAACAAGTACCATGAGGGACATGAGACCAGTCCACAGGAGCTGATAGAGGCTGACAGGGAAGTTATTCTGAAGCTGGGGAGGCTGGCGTTTGAACACCTGGAGAAAGGAAACATCATGTTCTACCAAGAAGACCTGGAGCTCTGTGACCTTGATGTGACAGAGGCCTCAGTGTACTCAGGAGTTTGTACAGAGATCTTCAAAAGAGAGAGTGTGATCTTCCAGAAATCAGTCTACTGCTTTGTTCATCTGAGCGTTCAGGAGTTTCTGGCTGCAGTCTACATGATCCACTGTTACACCAACAAGAGGACAAAGGTGCTAACGGACTTCCTGAGTAAGAAATACAAAAAGAAGAAATCAAACTTGTTTTTTCTCAAGAAAATGTCCAAACATTATGGGAAGGAGCCCATCAGTGTCTCATCTCTGGATGACTTCTTGTATGGAGCCATGAATAAATCCCTGCTCAGTAAAAATGGTTACCTGGACCTGTTTGTTCGCTTCCTTCATGGCCTCTCTCTGGAGTCCAACCAGAGACTCTTAGGAGGTCTGCTGGGTCAGACAGAGAACAGTCCAGAGAACTATCAACAATCTGAACACAATGAACACTGATGACATCCCTCCTGACAGAAGCATCAACATCTTCCACTGTCTGATGGAGATGAACGACCTCTTAGTTCTTCAGGAAATCCAAGAGTTCCTGAAGTCTGAGAACAGATCAGATAAACTCTCTGAGACACACTGTTCAGCTCTGACCTACATGCTGCAGATGTCAGAAGAGGTTCTGGATGAGTTGAACCTGAAGAAGTTCAATACATCAGAGGAGGGACGACGGAGACTGATCCCAGCTGTGAGGAACTGCAGAAAGGCTGAGTCAGTGCAGATGTGATCATTAACTGAATCAATCAGTGGAGATTAGTATATAAGTTAACAATAATATTAATAATAGTACATTTTAGTTGTGGGCATGAAGTTGCTGAGTTGCTAATGTTCCCAGTCACTTACACTTTGTCATAATACCACAGACAGGTGACTGTGGAATATTTAGTAGTGAGGAAATTTCACAACTGGACTTGTTGTGCAGGTGACATCCTCTAACAGTATCACTCTGAATTCTCTGAGCTCCGAGAGCAACCCATTCTTTCATAAATGTTTGTAGAAACAGTCTGCATGTTTAGGTGCTTGATTTTATACACCTGTGGCCATGGAAGTGATTGGAACACCTTAATGATGGAACATGGCCAGACATCAGCGAGGAATGCATAATGTTGGTTACTAGAGAGGACGAAGAAGGGAGGCAGACTTTTACCAGCTGGGTTGGAAGAGTATCTAACTGACAGGTTGATGGTTTGGACTTTAAACAATCTAAGAAACTTTAGCGTATGTAAAATTGAGAGTAGTTATTGGTCTTCGCTGTGGAGAGAGCATCCTTATAATGAAGAAGTATGGGTATGGTTTATTTGTTTATGCACAACAAGCCCAATTTTGTGTGAAGACGTCCACTTGCCAACCTTAGCCTTGAGTTGACAGAGCTCAGGTATGTACCATGGTGATGAGTGAGTGAAGGAAGCAATCCAGACTTTTAGTGGAGCATGAGTATTTAAAAGCCAGTGAAGGTGGTCATAGTGGTGGTGTACCAGATCATCAGTTAAGACTAAGTTGGCAAACTGTTGATTTTGGTGGTAAAAGCAGATAAATCAATATTTTTAGTATTACAAAATAAAGCAGCAGTGAAAGCACTGTGTTTATTATGGGATAGGGTTAACTCAGTAGTGAAGAGTATTAGCACATGATCAGAAATGGGAAGATCAACTGCACGCAATCGTGTGGGGTAAGGGCCAGAGCAGCAAATCAACTCTAGATAGATTGACAGACAACTTTATTGATCCCTTTGGGAGGAAATTGACAACTCTAATGTGTGTCCCTTAGAATGTAAATGTATTGGTGCAGTCCAAAGCTATCCAAACAAGATGTAAAGTCTCTGGTGAGTATATTAGTGGTATTGTCCATAAGTATATTAAAATCTCCCAATAGTATTATGTTGGAAGAAAGAAAACTTAAATGTGTGAGAAATGTGACAAATTAATTTATGAAATCATGATTGGCTTAAGTGATCAGTGGACAACAGTTACCATAGTGGGAGTAGTGGTTTCAAATGATACAA